>JAGFMF010011718.1:4031188-4085633 GCA_019455555.1 Galemys pyrenaicus | reverse complement strand
AGGGAGGGAAGAGGGAGGGAGGGAGGGAGGAAGGGAGGGAAGAAAAAAGGGAGGGAAGGAGGGAGGGAAGGAAAGAGTTGGAAGGATGGAGGGAAACAGGAAAAAGATAAGGGAGGAAAAGAGGATGAAAGGAGGGAAGAGGGGAGGAAAGGAGATTTAAATGCAAACCCAGTGCTCCTCACACTTTACTGGCTATGAATCACTTGGAGGCTTTGTTACAAGGCTGTTTCTAAGTCAAAGGGTCTGAACTCTGGCTAGGCTGCCACCTGCAGATCTGCCTTCCTAGCAAGGTTCTAGGTGGTGCCAATGTAGCTAATCCAGAGAGCACACCAAGAATTTAGAGACCCTAAACTAAGTTTGCAGCTAATGTTTGGCACATTCTGAACATTATTTTAAAGATGACTGAGTGCTTATTTCGAATGAACTTGTAAAGTCTGTCTTGCAAAAATTAACACAAGAAAAACATGCCTCTGGTGAGCTCCAACATTCACCTCCTCCGCTCAAAATGTATGTAGGGTCAGAGAAAAGTGATCAGGTTTTCCACCCTCCCACCATTGCTATCAATGATGGACACCTGTGGTCCTGCAGGCCTGTCTGATGGTGGGCACCTTAGGTAGGGTGTGGGCATGCGCAAGTGGGTGCACCTGGGCTGAGACACAGGTGTGTAAGGGCAGCGTCACAAGGATGCCAGCAGAGAAGAGAGAGTGAGAGAGAGGGATAGAGAGGCAGAAGAGTAAGCAGTAGCAGCCCAGAAGAGTGAAGATGTGCCAGGGGCTAGGAGACCTGCCAGCCTCCTGGACCTCGGCCCCCCTGCCTGCCATGTACTGGCCACTAATGACGTAAAGAGCAATACAAGCCTGAAAAAACCACCAAGGGCTCCAGGACTCCTCCTTTACCTGTCTGCTGGGATCATTGAGAATCTGCCCTGTGCCTCCCTAGCCCTACACTGTCAAAGACGTAAACCTTCCATAGATGGGCTGATCTGAGATACAGCTGCCTCTTGATCATTTATCTGCCACCTGAAGAGTAACAGCCTCTCTAAAGCTTAGTTTATTGTATAAATGCACACAATAATCAGAAACACCTGATTTCTTAAAGCAATTTTTTGCCCATTTTTCAAGCACATTTAAAGTTAGGTCTTGGTAATTCTTAGTGTTTTACTATGAATAGTTAATTTGGCAAAACTTTAAAACTAAGCCAGTTACACAACCTTGGAATATCAAGATCATGTCCACTTGTAGTCAAACTTGCCAGTGATTCTGCAGCCAGTCAGGAGAGAAAAATCTACATTTTGTACATAGTGAAAGTCTAATGCTGTTAGAAAGATAGGTCTAAAATTGAGAGAAGATATGTAACATCTTCTATATGATTTTTCTTTTGAAGAATGCATGTCTGGTATCTCATTTTAGACAAGGTAGCTGAAAATGAATAGGAAAAAAACCCAGCATTTTATGATAATTTTCTACCAAAAGGTACATTTATGTGGCTATTGATGATGACATAACAGATGCATTGATGATTTGCACATTCCATTTCTTGCTGAAAAAAAGATCGTGTCAAAAATCCCTCCTCTGTAGACACAACAGTCTTCAGAATTTGCATCAATTTGGACAAGTGATGCTCTCAAAGCAATTTTCAAAATTTGAGGATCCTTTATAAGAAGGTATCTTGATGGAAAGCTAATAGCTATATGGAAACTGACTCAGTGGGAGATGACAGTGAGCCTAGGGCAGGGCCTCATTCAGGGGTCAGTCTACACTGCATGTACATAGGGGTCCCCATCCAATAAGACCCCATTTTTCTGTGGTTTAGGGTTTAATGCTCTGAGATCACCATCTTGAAGTTCTCAATAGTTTATCTTTGAATCTGTATTTTGGGAGTAAAATCTGATGAGTTGATGAACATATGGGTGGGGCTGGAGGAGCTTTGGGAATCTCTGGCCAATGAAGTGCTATGTTTTCACCTCCCCAGAATAGAGTGGACTTTTGGCTATCGCTTCTGATCCCAGGAGCACAGGAACCCTGGAGCCTAAGTGCAGCTGTTACCTTCTCCCTACTGCCTTTCTTGGAGATCAGCACTGAGATGCAGGGAGAGTGAGTGCCCTGTGTGCAAATCTCCCCACTCCTGGTCAGGGTGGATTGGACTTGCCCACCTGCCATGGATTGGGGCAACAATCCCAGTGTAGGAGAGATTGAATTTCAAGCCCCAGTCTCATTTGCACTGAGCCTGACACATTCTTATGCCAGGCAGTATAAGTTTGAGCATGAATGAAACATGAAATGAAATTCTGTAGATGAGCATGAGAACACAGGATTTGGACAACATTCACATTCAGAGACCCATCAGTCAGTTGAGAGCAAAGACACCATCCCTGGATTGAGTGCAGTGTTGAGTGTGGCTACTAGCAATGATTATCAGAAGAGTTCATTTCCAGAGGAAAGTGTGTTGCGGCTAGACAAGCCATTTTCAGTTCATTAAAATCAGGCTCTAAATTGTCTCAACTCATTTTGACATGTATCTTCCTCATTTTAAGAATAACCACTAATTCCAATATATGTAAACACAATATGTACACCTGTATACACACACTTACACACCACAGCCCAGAGCTGTTCTGCAGGAGTTAGAAAGGTGAGTTAGAATGAGTCTTTTCCCCTGAAGAATTTATATTCTTGTAACGATAGCAGCACTGGTGTGGATTACCCAAAGTAATCCATCCCCCAGAACTCTCTATTGGACAGCAGTGTGTCATGGGATTTTGCTTCAGTATGATTGATGACACTGTCTTTATTTATCTCTTCTGAAAGGAAGAAATTACAGAAATTGAGATCCTGATTGGCCAAGACATCACAGGAGTTCAGCTCTGCTTTTATTAGATAGATATGAAAACAAATGATACAAAGTTGTTAAAAGAAGATTTCGTAAATTTTGAGAAAAAACATTATCATTAAAGTCTTCTGTAGCACACAGAGACTAAATCAACACAGAGAACTAAAGCAACTATTGAATTATTTGGGTAAATACAAAAACATCTTCAGGTAATCAAGTCTAAGGGATTTTTTAAGATGTCTTATGCTTCATCTAGAATCCCAAATCTTCCTTTAATTTTTCATGTGTATAGGAAGTCTTTAAATAAAGATCAGCATTTAGAACATCGAGGAACTACATCCCCCACCAAAGAGATAGTTCTTACCACCACCAGAAGACAGATAATTCACTCACTAGGAGAATGAAGGAATCTACTCTTCACAGTAATGCCTTCAGATATTCTGTTCTCCTGGCATCAGTGGGGGAAGTTTCAGTACTTGATAACAGAACTTGTAAAAACACACCAACTCCAATGCGCCTTAATGAATGTTTGATTTTCAGGTGGAACTTATTACTTTAGAACGCAGTTCTGCCAGGGTCTGTATGGTTTCCTGACATAAATGTGTGTGGCCAGTGCCATAAAGAAATCCTGATGGACAATAAACAGTGGCACAGTGGCAGTAGTTCTTAAAAGATTTTATAGATGCCTCCACTCCCTCCTTGGCATTTAGTAATCATGAAGAAATTGAAAGAGAGGGAAGTTTAATTTAGAAGGGCCTTCTACACCGCTTAGCTAGGTTCACAGGCCCAACATGAAATAATAATGCATTCAGCTGTCCATCTTATAATAAGCCACCTTTGCGTCACCTCATTCACTGGTGAAAACTGCAATGAGTAAGAAAGGTATGAATACCAGAAAAAGCTGAGGGATTTCATGACCTTAATGTAATTATATCCATGCTAAAGCACAGAGAACAGGAACCCAAGTACTCCCTCTGAAGAACTCAACTCATTAAAAATGCATTGGTCATTAGCAGGGGAATCTTGTGCACCGAACATTGGAAGAATCAGCTGACACCTGGGAGAAAGTGGAACTGGTTCATTTGGGATGAGCAATTCGTATTTGCAATTCTGTTTCTCTCTCAATTTGTCCTTGTCATGTGGTCATCATATGCTGTTTGCAAAGGGTAAACTCCAGAATGAAACTCTCAAGATTAAAATATTATATTTGTTTCTTAAAATGATTCCTTAGTATGGTGACCTCTAAACAGAGGGGAGGGAGTTTAAAACTGTTGTGGAGAGCATGTCTATTTTACTTTTAGCGCAACTAGGAGGTGCTGAGTCTCATTTGCCTTGATTAATGAAAACACATTACACAAAAAAAATTGTAAAAGAAAAACTAATGTATGAGGAAAGTAATGCTGATCTTTGTTTGGGTGGGGAAGGTGGAACTTAAAGGCTCTTTCCCTAGGAAGGAGTTGAATGGAGAACTATAGGACCTGGATAACCCCTCATTTCTTCAGATAGTCCAATCCCTGCAGAGTAGAGAAATTTGCAGGCACCTTAGCTGGTTTCAGATGTGACACCAATACGGGAAAGATGATGATGAATGAACCAATGTTCTGACAAGCAGGCATTTTGACAATAAAAATAAGTTTAAAATACACACTAACAAAAAAGCAAGTGAAAAAAAATGGGTAGAGGATCTGAATAGACTTTTCTGTAACAGACTTCTAAAAGGATTCGCTATATTTGCAGAAAATCAACTCCTAAAATTTAATTGTATTAAATTTATATTATGATCCCCTTAAAACAAGTTTTTACACTTCCTGAATTTTCTGTGAACAAATCATAATTACAAAATAAATGTATTTGAGATGGTTCTTTCCCTTGCAAATCTAGAAGATATATAAATAGCCAACAGGTACATGAGAAGATACTACATGTCACTAATCACCAGAGAAATGCAGATCAAAACAATAATATTACCTCAAACCCATTAGAGTGATTATTATCATAAAGATCAGAAATGACAAGTGTTGAAGAGAATATCAAGGGAACCCTGTGCACTGTAGGTTCAATATAACTTCGTGCAGTCACTATGGAAAACACTGTGGGAATTTTTTAAACAATTAAAA
Organism: Galemys pyrenaicus; assembly: GCA_019455555.1. NCBI lineage: Eukaryota > Metazoa > Chordata > Mammalia > Eulipotyphla > Talpidae > Galemys > Galemys pyrenaicus. Next base: position 4,080,687 of record JAGFMF010011718.1, on the reverse strand, counting down.
TTAGAAATGCCATATGACCCAGTAATCCCATTTCTGGGTATTAAAGAGAACAAAAATACTAACTCAAAAAGATATATGCACTCCCATGTTTACTGCAACTTTTTTTTTACAATAACTGAAATATGGAAACAACCTAAGTGTCCATCAATAGATGAATAGATCAAGATGTGATATACACACACTCACACATAATGGAATACTATTCAGCTACAAAAAAGGAGGAAACCTTGCTATTTGCAATATGGATAGACCTTAAGGGCATTATGTATTGTGAAATAAATTAGAGAAAAATAAATACCACAGGATCTCATTTGTATGTGAAATATATATATAAATAAACTCATAAATAGAGAGAACATTTTGGTGGTGGTTAGAGCCTTAGCAGTAGGTGACCTCCTCACTAAGGTCAAAAGATATAAATTTATATTATAAAATACATAAATCATGGAGATGAAGTGCACAGTATGGCAACTATAGTTAATAACATTGTTGCCTATTTAATAGCTACTAAGTGTAGATCTTAAAGTATTCATCAGAAGAAGAAATATTGTAACTAGACTTATTGCAGTGATCATTTTGCAAAAATACAAATATCAAATCATCATGTTGTGCATCTGAAACTAATATAATGTTATGTGTCAGTTATACCTTAATACAATTTATCCTAGTATATCAGCCAAATTCCTAATCAACATTTCAGTGTCATCAACATTTATGACTTAACTTTTCTGTAACAGACTTCTAAAAGGATTCGCTATATTTGCAGAAAATCAACTCCTAAAATTTAATTGTATTAAATTTATATTATGATCCCCTTAAAACAAGTTTTTACACTTCCTGAATTTTCTGTGAACAAATCATAATTACAAAATAAATGTATTTGAGATGGTTCTTTCCCTTGCAAATCTAGAAGCCAGCAGGATTTTGACAGAAGCATGTTCCAAGTGAAGAAACTAGAAAGTCCAAACGGGTAATACAGGCTGATGGCCCATTTGCTATTCATGAAACTGTCCATGGGGACCCAACTTCCCAGACAGTATTGAAGCCACTGTTTTCTCCCTGTGGTCTTCAATTACCAGAAGTTTTATAAAACATGTATGAGAGAGACCAGTTAGATGTTCCGTCAGTAGCCTCACCAGGGAGGCGAACCTTTGTGAAGAGAAGTTCCACAAATCATTCTGATTCCCTGGCTTGGAAATAACCAGCTGGAGCCAATGCTCAGGGTGAGAATTTGCTAGCTTGTTGCCAGTGTCTTTGTGCCACAATTCCTGTCATGTAAATATGGACTAAGGGAAGTGTTATGTAAACATCTTGGTTCTATGCTCTTAAAAGTCCAACTATTTAGTTCAGTCCCAAGCATTCAAAGAGTATACAGTAAGCAGTGAGAGTGGTATGTACTGAATAGATAGGGGTGGGAATAGGTGCAGTGTCAACCTCAAGTGGGGAATATCAGGGCCAATTAAATATTGTTAAATGTTATGTAAGATGCAAATTAAATCTTATTAACTAATAATAACTAGAACTAGCAATTATGTTGCGAGCATAACACTGTTCCAAGAAAATTCACAAATATGTTTGCTCCTTTAATGTCACAAAAGCTGCCCTAGCAGGGAGGTACAATATCCTGGGTTTTCTTTCTTTTTATTTTTTTTATATTTGCAGATGATGATTTTTTAAAAATTTATTTATTTATGTATACTTGACCTCAATTGTGGTCCCCATGGATATCCCACTATTTCACCCATACACTTTTACCTCAGTCCCTGGTGCTCTTTCTGCCTTCAACCCATATCCTGGGCTTTCACAAGGGGAAGTTGATGCATTAAAAAGTTGGAAAATCAACTCTCCAAGATCACACCTTGTTGATCATCAGAGCTACACATAAAGCAGAAAGAGTTAAAGTTTGATTATTTACTTTTAACTTGTACATCAAACTGCATTAAATATCCAAATTGATGTAGAATTTGCCAGTAAGCTAATGCTGTAAAAATATTTCCAAGGTTCATACTAAACAATTGTAAATAGTCAAGTGAATGCCTATCTTAAGGGAATCATTTCATTCCTTAATTAAAAGCCAAATTTTTATTTCTATTGAGTGAATATTCAATCAATGAAAGTGAAATGTCTGCATTAGAGACAGGATACAAAATGAAGCCCAGCAAAGAGTTCCTTCCTACCCTACTACAGCCTCAGTTGCTGCTTGTAAAGCACAGACTATTAAACTCAGAACAGGCCACAGACAGCTTTGGACATCTCAGCCTCTGGAGAGGTAACAGGATTGCCATCAGGAGGGAACATGGCCAACCCATTTAAGTTTGTATTTCCGCGTCGGTTCCCATGTACATGAAATTCAAATTCTCTGCTAACGTAGGCTAAGCACTGTTTCAAATCTCCCTGAAACCTGCACCGATGTCATCGATGCATTCTGACTGCTAGATTCCCCCCTCTGCTCTGAGAAGGCCTCTGATTTGGGAGCTCCTTTACCGCCAGACAGATTGGTTTATGGTCCTACAAGTTAAGCCTGATACATGTGTTTGGGGAAAATGGAGATGCGCATTAAGAAGAAACATTACTTTTTGATCCAGGCAGGAAAGCATACATAATCTCCTCTAGAGCCTGTGAAAGACTTCATTTTCCATGTGAAATTGTGTGGAATTGCCCTGTACTGCTCTAAAGCTGAATAACCAGCTTCAAAACACACTGCTGTGTGTTGGTGAGCGTGTCAAGCACCAGAGAATAAAATGTAAGCAAATGCAATCTGTGTAGAGTTACAGATAACAAACACCAATTTGTTGACACAGTGGCTGCTGGGGATGCAACCCAGCCATTGCATTGGGGTGTCATTAGGAAGAGTCCAAGAGTGAGCCTGGAATCCATGAAGAAATAGGAGACACAAGAGCAGGCATGGTATAGAAATATTCAATGGCGATATGTATTATTTAATTGTGTAAACGTGTTTGCCCCCCTTTTTCTTTGCATTATAAAACTCTTTTTACAGAGTCTAGTATAAAAATCCATTCCTGATAAATATGGGAAAACAACCAAAAATGTTTAACCATCACAACTAAAGTCAAGTGGATTTTTAACCATTTGCAAATTTAACTAGTCTGAATGTTGAACCAAAAGCATCATCTGGCGTCTAATTAGATCTATGAAGGTACACCCGGCTTTGCTAAGAATATTAAGAAAGAATAAGACTTGGGTTTAAAAGAACAGCAATTGTGAGGTTTATACTACATCATGCACTCCCAGTTTAGCGGGCCCTGCTAAAGCTTAATAAGGAAACCCTATATAAAAAATTTAGAACTATCTCCTGCACATCATTGGGAAATTGTTGGCATCTTCTGATGGGTCATCTTACCCTTGTTATTAAGTGACAGAGATCATTAAAATGCCAAACATATTTTGACAGAATTCACTTTATAAAATGTCAGCAAGACTGTGTTTTTATTAGTTTGTTCCAAATCAATTTAGAAATTTCAATAGAATGCTTGTAAGTATTCCCCAAGCAATGTCCATTCCTGACTTTCTGCACCAAAAAATATTACAAATTAATCAGATTTTGAGATTTCTGCATAATGGTTTTGCACATTTATTGCTTAATCCTATTATAAAATCCTGTTATGATTGACACATCGCTGTGGAGATAGAAGTCAATTGAATAATATGTAGCAGTCAATTTTATTTGTAGCTTAATGTGCTGAAGTATTTTTCCACATTTCCATTATTTATAAGTCTGTCCCTTTGGAGAATATATAGAAGAATTTGTTTTAAATGAGCCAATAATACCTTCTTTAAAATTTATAAGTGTGACAGAATCATATCTTTTTTTGTTGGTCGTCCACAGCCTGTCAGTAAAGAGGATTTGAATTGTCTTCCACTTGCTATTCATAGGACAGACATCAGGAAGGAGAATCTTGTTAAGGGTAGCTTGGAACTGGATTTTAACCACCAAGAAGACAATGTTACAACTAAAAATCCTCAAAAAATGTTGCTAATGTTGTTTGTTTAATTATTCACATTTATTGTTATTAGTCACCATCTTACCGGCTACAGTTTGTCCTAAAAGATAGTGCATAGCACACACACCGAGAAACTATAATGTTTAAAAAGGTTTAAAGCATTTGTTGTTCTGGCAACATTCTATTTTCCATCCTGCAGCATCCAACAGGATTCCAGGGACAAAAGTAAGTTTTGGTCTATACTTAGCATAGTGGGGGATCCCTGCTATGACTGGGAACTCCTACTATTTCAGTTAGTGCCCAGGAAATTTGCTTAAGGAGGTCCATATTCTTCTTAGGACATCACATAAGATGACATTGAAAATGGTTTTGATTTTAGGAAAACACACTCGTAAATCTGAAGCAAAAGGCTTAAAGGGATGAAACCATATTAAGGGATAATATAGATATATTTGGTCATGTCTGAGATCATGCTTTCTCTGGCTCTGGAAAATTAGATTGGTTGTTACCACCTATGCATAAAGGATGCAGTTTCCCACACCTACGATGCACCCCGTGCAAATTGATGTATAATGCAAGCCCATTAGTGGGACGGATGATGGTGTCACACTTTCCCCGCTGTCATAGCCTTCTATCTCCCTGAATGACTTTAGTCATCCTTAATGTCTGTTAGTATAATTTATGCAGTTGACAAGTGATGTGAGCACTGGAGTTATTGATAAACTATTCTGGCATTTCATCTGTACCTTAATGTTATGTGACATCGCTGGAAAATGGGATCATGTGCACTTCCTGGACTGGAACTTATATTAAGAGACCACCTGTCTTTTGAATTCCAGGGGCCAGAGGAAACCCAGCATTATCAGACCCAGGCACTCCTGACCAACATCAAGCCAATCAGACCCACCCCCCATTCCCTGTTGGGCCACAGGTCAGTATCTCTCACCTGCTTTTCAGTAGATTGCAATTAGGTAGTTTAAGCAGATAAATAACCAAATAATGATGAGTTAAATCTAATTAACTCCAACAGAGCCAAGATGATGATAAATTTGTGCATGGGAAGCTGTATCATTGCATTATTTATTAAGTACCACCAGGAAAAAAAATGTGTTTGCAGAATTCTCTTCTCTTTTTAAAGGTAATGTTGGTTTTAATCATTTGGAAACTTTTTTCTTCTTAAAACCCACTGCAATTGTGCTGTTGGTTACCATGCAGTTTTCTACAAAGTAAAACTTTAATGACTGGAGTGCGAAGAAAATTAAGTTATTTCAACCTTACTATAGCCATTCTTGAAATACAAGATGTGATTTAATATAAAAAAGTTAATGCAATTTTAATGCAAGTTCAGCTTATTGGGTTTGACAATACTGTACATCACATACAGCTCTTGCATTAATAAAGAAATACATTCATTATTTTTTAAAGGCCTATATTTGTTTTTTGCAGCCTAGTATGGTATATGGAGATGTAGAACACAATTATAAAAGGTTGGGATTTTTTCATCTTTTTTTTTTTTTTTAGCCTCTGTCATTTAGTATAAAGCTTTTGTGTTCACCCTGCTTCTATAGAAAAGAAAGCTGATATTCGAATCTCTCTTTTGAGCTGTCATTGTTGTTCCCAGAAATGAATCATTGTCAGCACTTTGAGGGTTCTCCAATGTAAGGCTGCAAAACCCAAGTTTAGATCTTGGGTTCACCCTGACATTTTTGTTTCATCTCTCGTCAACTGTCTCTATGACCTCTGACCCCAAAGTCCCAACACCAGATGCCTCTGACCTCCAGGATAGAATGCCAGGGACATACCTGCCTTCTCATGAAAGCCAATAGAGAGGGGTTTTCTATATCTTGAAACTGGTTTCTCTCTAATTTCAAGTTTTTAACCTGTGTGTGTTTGTGATTTTGTGAAATTTAATATCACCAGGATAGATGAACAGAAGGACAGATCCAGATAGTGAGAAATGGTTGGCACTGTGACAAACTGCTGAGTACATGGCCTCTTTAAGCCCACAAATTAAATTATAAAAAGTCGCAGGTCCCAAATCCTGAATTTGTGGTCTATCTACAGTCCGAGGACTTTGCATTTGCCTTTCTCTTGTTATGATATAACTAGGAACATGCATAATCCAAGGACTGGCTTATGCTTCTGTACTTATTCCTAAAAAAAATATGTGTTTTCTTTGTGCTGTAGAGCAATTTTTCTTAAAAGAAAGGTGTATTTGATTTGGGTGAATTCAGTAAAGTCCATCCAGTGTGTATATATAGGAGCTAGACCCAAGAAATCTAGAGCAGTGGCTCTAAAACTAGGCCACACAGAATCCAGATCTCCTTTAGAGAGCCCCCAAAACAGGCCTTGAGGGTTGAATGGCCAGTGAGCGGGCTCAGTATGTCCCTTTTCTTCAACTATAGCAATCTGCAAATAAAGATTCTCCAAATCTGTTCCACATTATTGAGAGACAATGATGAGAAAAGGGTTGGAGATGAGCTCTAGAGCAACTGTCTGCCTTGAAGCCCCACCCCCACCAGAGAGGGATCTTTGGGCCAGTTACTAACCTCTCTGTATCTGTTTGTTAGAATAATGGAGTTAATATAAGTTCAGCATCATTAGATATTGCCTAGACACTACGTATCAGTCTTTGTTCTATTCTTGCATTTAATTTCCTTTTACTTTATGAAATCATGCTGCATTAAAAACAAAACAAAAAAATTAAAATCTCAGTACAATAGGGTTTTGTACTGGTTCCTCTAGAAGAAAAATGGACATGAAACTATGTACCACATGCTCCCAAAGAGGTACAGGGAAAGTCCTGGATCAAAGAGTCTAAGGTCAAGGACCCTTCAGGTCATTTGGCTTGGCCAAAGTAAAATCAGTTGTCTTTCTGATGAAGAATCCACACCAAGTTCAAGTGCCAGCAGAGCACACCTGTGAGGCTGTGTTCCCATTTCAAACAATGGCTATTGGATAAAATAGTGGATATAACATATGTTTTTAATGTCATTTTAACTAAGCAAAGATATTATAGTGATTCTAAAAAGATTTTTTAAAAGACTTTTATTTACATCAACTGTCTTTATAGTCCTTTTTTAAGTCTTTAAGTCTTATATATACAATGCTTGCTTAATTCTTGTCCAGGTTATTTTATGTATTCTCATAAACATTTTCTACTTTTCTAAAGAGTACTCAGTGGTCTGTTGTAAAAGCTGTGTTAACAGCGAACTGAGTTTAATAATGAAACATTTCTTAAATGTTGAAAAGTAGTTTGGTACATTATACTACTTTTATGCATTTACTTTTTCATTTTAAATGATAACTTTAGTCCACATCCCAGTAATATATTGTAGGTCAAAAAGGTAAATATTGTATAGCTTTTGATATGGATCTCTAAATTGTTTCCAAAAATGTGTTTTCTACTGCTCATGTCCTGAATCCAAATAATGGCATCACTATAGACTTACCAGTTTTCAATAAATATTTACATTGTGTTTTGCTAATTTAACACATGAAAAGAGTATTTCATCATTATTTTGAACTATTAAAATTCTGCTGATCCCAATGAAGTTTTCTGGGACAAAACATCAAATACCAGAGAATTTCAAATATATAAGGAAGGGTAAGATCAAATGAAAATTCACTGGAAGAATAATATTTAAGTGTAAGATATTACTTCTAAAGGTATTTGAGCTCCTCAGAGAAAGTCCAAACCAAATGAATTAAAAAAAAAATAGCATGCAATTTCAATTTATTTTTTCTACTGATCTCTTTTTCTCTGAAATAGAGTACGTGTTTTTGCTACTTGGTCAAAAACATTCTGATCCTCCTTAAGTGGAAGAAAAAAAAATGCTTTAAAAGCCCATGTCTTGGTTCTAGTGGAAAGTAAGCTAAGATCATCTGTTCCTTGCAGCCACTTCTGACGGCACAGCAGTTAGCCTCTGCTGTAGCAGGTGTGATGCCAGGAGGCACGCCAGCCCTCAACCAGCCCATCCTCATCCCCTTCAACATGGCCGGACAGCTAGGAGGGCAGCAAGGACTGGTCCTCACACTGCCTACTGCAAATCTCACCAACATCCAAGGGCTGGTAGCAGCAGCTGCAGCTGGAGGCATTATGACTTTGCCATTGCAAAATCTACAAGGTAACCCATTATGCCCTTGTGCCAGGATAGGGCACCACCCATTGTCCAGTGTTCTCTGATGTGATGTATGTTGAGAGTTCCATATGGTTCAGAGTTGGCTCCACCAAGATGGACATAGAAAGTTTTGTAGGGGGCAAAGTTTCAAGTTTTCTATGAATCCTGAACTTGCTCAAACCATGGACTTTATCAGTCCTCATTTCCTAACATTAATTTGAAACCTTTCAGGTCTTCTTGGAAGCACTTATGAGCAATCATAGGGAGACACATCAAAAACTTAAATGTAAAATTGCTGTGTAATTATTGAGGACTAGTTATAATCTGATGGGTTCTTCAATTTAACCAGTTGCAAAAAAAGTCATATATCTGTGTGAAGTGGTTGGAACATCTCAAATACATGGTATAATGTGGGGTAATTAATTTAATGATTATTTTGCTTGCTATGTATATTTTAGTTATCATTAAAAATTATATTGTGGTCATACTTTGCAATGAGAAAATAGCTCTGTATTTGAGACTTTATCTTACACAAGCATGTGACAAGAGTCGGGCCCTGATTTTACCTAAGCAAGGTTGTTCTCTTGTTATTACTAGGACTTTTACTTTTTAAAAAAAGATTTAGTGACACTGATTTACAAAAGACTTTGATGGAGGAAGAATTATAATGGTGGACAATGGCCTGAATATGATTAGGATACCTAATGAAAAGGAAACAAATTTATTTTGGACTGATTAAATATGTTCATTTTCTCCAGTGATAAACTGACAACAATTTCTTTGTAGAGTAAGAATTTATTAGGAATGTTATCAAAATAAAAATGTAAAGGACTTTTTTAGTTGATCAAATGTCAGGGTTCCTTATTACTTAAATTGGTCAAAGTGTAGTCTAGAGATTAAGAAATAGACCAAGTAAAAGTTGGTTAACTCTTAACTCAAACTTACTTACACCCTATGTTTTTTAATAGCCAAACCCACTGTCACCCCTTCTTGACTTTGACTTTGATGTTTAAAACAGAGTCTCCTGTATACCTTTAATTATGTTAAGAAACCTGCCATTCATAAATCATACATGCCCATGACACACCAATGCACAAACTTTGCTCATTTTAAATTTGAGAGTGCTTGGGAAGCCAGGATCTCTAGATGAAGCAAATAAGGCAGGAATAAGCAAAGTGAAAGCAAAACACCAATGTGTAGGGAGAGGCTTTTTAATGTAGGTAGATGATGAAATCTTAATGAAGAAATGGGCATTATCAAAATGCATCCTTCCATTTGGAACATTTGCACTTATGGGAATGTTGAATTTTATACATAAACGTAACTGTGGCCTCTCTACCATTTAGGGCCTCTGTACCTGTGTGTGTATGGCCTCTTTATGCACTTGTGTGTGTGTGTGTGTGTGTGTGTGTGTGTGAAAGAACTGGACAAGGCACTCCTGCATGACTGCCTCAAGACAATGGCCCGCATCGCGAGGCAGCCGGGAACGCCTAGTAGCCGTTGACTGATAGTATAGCCTTGGTCGGCAGTGGTCTGGGAGTAGCTCAGAAATTACACTGAGCACTTGCATGGGAAGTTCTCCCTGTATACATGGCTGATATGTCCCCTCTTGTTCCCCATAAAAGTTGATTACCCTTTTTCTCCTCTGGACCCTGCTCCCATAAATTTGATCACCCTTTGTTTTCCCTGGACCCTGCTTCTCCTGCGATTGTCACATAATCAATCATGCTTGTGTATTATTGTTAATATAGCAAGAGGGCTGCTCTCTGAATAGCAGAGTCTTGCCTTGCTATTGTTCCATGCCTTGTTCCATGTTCCTTGCCTCGTTCCATGACTCATCCTTGGGGACATACTGGCTCTTCTTGACTGCCAGACATAAGCTCATAGAGATCCTAGGTCATGAATTAATTCTGCTTGGTTATGATGGACACCAAAGTTAGAGTTCAAAAAACAGACCTGTTATATCTGTATTATGGTTCTGTACTCCTAGGATCATAATATCTGGCTGTTTTAAAGGTTTAAAATTGGTGATTGGTCTAATGTGGATTTTCATCAAGATTTCTCTCTCTTTTATTATAGTAAATTTATTGTTAGTTCATAGTTTAGAATTTGATCCTTTTTGGCAACTTTGGTTACAGAAAATGAATCTCAAGATTTGCATACTGATTAAGTAGGTACATTTAAACCACTAGCTCTTTTTAACCCTCTGTGCAACTCACACAATTCTCTACTAACTTCATTTTCAGAAGTATATTGGGGTTGATGGCCAAGATCTTGTCTACTATACAATCACAAGGAAATATCTTTTTCCTTTGTCTACATCTTTGAAATTTTAATGATTGCAGAGGTGTGGTAGTGAGGTCATTAAAATAAAAAACCCTGGGGGCACAGGGGTCAAACTCTCAGAGGAGGAGGAAAAAGGAACAAAATGGGTGGGAAGACCACAAGGGACTATGGTGATGGTGCATGGGTGAACTGGTGATGGGAATTTCACAGGGAAGAGAAATATACACTGTACAAAAATGAAAAATAATGTAAAATATATAGATTAAAAAATATTTCAGTGCTCTCAAGCTATTGCAATGCAGCATGAGTTCAATCCCAGCCAACGACCTGACCCACATGGTGCAGCAGACTTCTCCAGTCTCACCCGCTGCTCCCCTCAGCAGTATATTCAGTGGATCTGCCTGTTTTGCTCCCTGCTCTCTCTCTGGCAAATCCTCTCAACCCACATACCTCTGGCCTGCACCCGGATTTTTGTATGCATAAATAATAAAATAAAAATAATAAATATTTTAAATTTTTAATTTAATTTAAAAAAAAAACCCTCCCAATTACAAGTCAGTCGGTTACCAAAAACTAACTCTTCTTACTTAGTTTTACTACTCTTGTCCTTGCCCCAATCCAACTTTCTTTAATGTCCTTATGAATGAATCCCAATTCCTCCATCACTGTGAAGATTTAGAAGAGTTCTGTTTCCATTTTCCTTGGGCATTTCTGTTCCTTTCATATCTTTCGACAAGATTTCTTCACCACCCAGACCTCACTAGTCTGCAAAGTGATCAACCATACTGGTTTGTTGGAAATGAGTGCTTTCCCAAGACATAAGACTTCCACTGCCAGAATAACTTTAGGAAAACTGAAAGAGTTGGTAACCCTACAAGAAGGCCAGAAGGTTGCAATCAGGAAAATACTTCCTATCTACAAGATGCCCAGGGACTATATCCTCTACCAAAGAAAATGCCAATCATTTTATCTGTCAGTAGCAGGCCAAAGAATGATCTCACCGCCTTAAGGGACCTAATGCAGCCCTCGAAATTGCCTAGACTTTGACTGTGGCTTCAGCAGATTCCCAGGTTGTCTCACATAAGGTAGTGATATGAGAAAGGGCTGGTGGCTGAAAGAACAGGAACCCAAAAATCATCTGCAGAAGTCCTGGTCAATTTTGTGAATAGGCCAGACCTTGATGTCTTCCATTCTGCTCTCTTGGGGGAAGTGATCCTGTAAATGAGCTACAATACCTCATTTGTCTTGTCAAGAGGATAGAATGCTTTGTCCCTTCCCTGGCTCATTCCCAAACAATAAGCACCGTAACCTCAGTCCAGGTCCTCTAAGAGACTTTTGAAATCTCTAATTGGCACGCCACATCTCTGCTTTTTTAAAAAAATAGATTTGATTGGTCAGCATGAGGGGGAGGGATTTGACTGCTAAAACCCTAGTCCAAAGTCTTTCCTGTTTTCATATGTTACATTTAGCTCTGTGTGGCCCCATTCTCTCATTGTGAATTGTTAAGCTTTTACTCAAAAAATAAGTCTTCCAGCTGGAATTATCTCTGACATTCTCCAGTCTTCCTGCCAAGCTCTATAACCTGTCTATCCTTCTAGTTCAAAAATTACAAATTTGCTCATAAAAAATTACTGATATACTGATATCAGTGTCTTAATGGTTTGGATTTGTGGGATAAGTTTTCAAGTATTTTACTCTTGACTAAAGGGACTGAGAGCTGGTTTATTTATGTTCCAGATCAAATGACAAGAAATTGCTCTCAGAGACTTAGAGGTGTGATTCAGGCCTGTATTTTAATGAGCACTAATGACAGGATGTTACACTGAGGGTGACTTTTCTCTCCTCAGGCAGCAGGAATCCTATCAAAATCTCCTCCTATAAACTTGGTCCCAGATCAAGTGCATTATATGGGAGCTTGTTAGAAAAGCAGACTCTTAGGATTTACCCAAGGATTTACTGAATTTTTATTTTTAAGATTCTCTGGTAATTCTCGTACAATTAAAGTTGAAGAAAGGCTGGCCAAAGGAACATTTTAAGAATTCATATTGTGGTTCTCCCACCATTTCTATGAGCCTCCACCTCCAGATTCTGAAATCTCTAGAATAATGGAGAGCCATGTTACTGAAAAATGTCCTCATTCATTTTCCTCAGCTGTTTTGCCATCCCGATCCCAGGTCACTAAATGAGGGTAATGACTGAAAGGAATAATTTATTTAGGAACATATTTGCTTCTATTAGGACAGTCATCTTTGGATCAGGAGGTGATCTCTTGCATAATTGGGGCACAACTGGAAACTTTTTACCCAGAGGTTTTATCCATTTTATTACTGAAAGACACCATTTTGTCCTGCTGAAAACTCATCTTCATGGCCTCAGGTTTTTTTTTCCCTTTGTCCTTGATTCTTCCATACAAGAAAGAGATGGACTCCTGTCCCATCAATGATGGGGTACTCTGGAAAGGAAACAAGCAAGCAAAAGGAATTACAAACTTTACAGAATTCTAGTAAAGGCCCTACAACACAGACTCGGGATCATGGAATGAGAGAATCCAGTGACCCACTAGACTGCATGACTTAATTCCCTCTAGGGAACCAGCATCAATCCTCACTTCCAGAGTGAATGCTAGCTAGTCTCCTACTCCCTCCTTGTGTCTCTTATCTACTGTGTTGACTGACTCTTGGCCAACCCATAATTTTGGTTCATTCATGCTCCGTTTTGTTTCCTCAGATACTTGTGTATCTTTCCAACACATTTACCTCCCTGGGTCAGTGTTTTCTATTCTACTTACTTTGGAATATAGAAAGCTGCACTAAAATTGTAATTTGCTGTTGTCCTAGTGTGGGAACTAGACTATCATTTGATGTGACACAGTGAAGTCCCCACTATGGAACGAGTGTAAATGTGTTGGATTTTTCTGGTGACTTAGAAAATGTAGATAAATTCAGTTTCAGCATTAATTTCTCTAAGTAGCAAGGTGGTTAACACAACAGAGGTGTGTCTACATCTGACACAAATAATCCAGGCTAGTGAATTGTTCTCATTGCCCAGCCTGGGGATGACCCACTAGTCACTGTGGGCAACAGAAAAGGAGAATATAAATGTGCTACATAGCAGATTTATATCAAAGTAAGAACATTCCAGTTAAGTCAAACATAATGTTTAAATTAATGACCAAAAATACATTAGAGAGTTCTGCTTAACCTGAACATGGAAAAGCAATTAGCTTTAAGGCAAGTTGACAAATCAAGCCTAAGTGTGGTTTTCCTGCCCTTAGTGTTCTCCAAATCGAAGTCTGTTGTAGAATAAATTATGTAGGAATAGACTGGGGGTTAGGAATTTCATGTGCACATTATATTACATTTCCTTTTTGCATGTTTTGTTGTTGTTTTAATTGAGGTATCATGTGCAATAAAATACATGTTTTTCAAGTGTTCAGCTCAATGAATTTTGATAATTGTATGTACACATGCAACGTCCATCTACTGCAAACAATGCACAAAACATTTTGTTATCCTCAAAATATTCCCTATGTCTCTTTGTAGTCAATTCATGCCCCAACCAGCAGCCCTGGATCTACTTTCTGTCACAATAGATTAGTTTGTTTTATTCTAGAATTTCATATAAATGGATTCTTGCTTTGTGTAATCCTTCATGTCTGACTCTTCTTACTCAACATAATGTTTTTGTGTGTATCAGTAGTTCTTTTTGTTTCAGAGTTGTATTATAAGAATATTTCATAATTGGTTATATATTCTGATATCCCAGGATGCAGATATTGTGAAAGTCCCCTCCTCTGTTTATAGGGAGAGGTTCTTCAATTAGACATCTCAAGGGAAGTCTCTCAGTCACTGTTCTCCTTATCCCTTAACCGTATCCCTGGGAGATTTTTCTTTGTCTGTTACCTTTCTTGGTTACATCTAAAGAGAAGATCCATGGAAGGCATATGGAAGCATGAGAGCTGTTGTTTTGATAGCTCCCTACAATTAAAGATTTGTAGTTTCTTTGGGAATCCAGTTCTCTTAGAAACTGTGAATGTTTCTGATCTTTTGCTTTCAATCAGCTCCACATGGAAAAGTTTCATCCAAGCCTTCTATCTTTAGTCCTTTTTTTTTTTTCTTACCTCACATCCTCTGTTGCAATCCAGACAACTTTGGTGTAAGAAAATTCTGATGTTTGATATTCCTTAAACATACTCTTACCTAAGAGTCTTAGACTGTTGCCTCTGTCAGAAGTATCTTTCTTCAGTCTACCCTCTCACTTTCTCCCTCGCCATATTCCTGTTCCCCTTTATTTCCTTTGTCCTTAACACTTGATGCATTCTACATAGGCTTACAATCTCAAAAATTATTTATTTTTTTGGTTCTTTCTATTTAAGTACTTTGGGCCATGCTTGCTAGATAGGTAATCATCTAGGGAAGCAGCATGTGATGCTTGGCACTGGTGCTATAGAGAAGGACATTCGCATGTAATCTATTTATAATATTGTTTATGTCTGGCTCTGCCCCTAGAATTCAAACACTGTGATAGGCATCTTTATTTGGTTTGATAATTATATGACTCATAAATAAGTGCTCAGGATGGATGGATATATTTTATTTCTTTATTATTTTAAAGATTTATTTATTTATTTATGTGTAGAAGAGCTGGAGTATAGGCCAGAGGTATGAGGTAGGTGTGGTGGTGGTGGTGAGAGGATTCACCAGAGAAAAAGTGGGAAGCAAAACAGGTGGATCTACTGAAACATTGCTGAGGTGAGTAGCAGGCAAGACAGGAGAAGACTGCTGTGCCATGTGGGTCAGCTCCCTGGCCAGGGATTGAACTCAGGCCCCATGCGGTGATGGCACTGAGACTTACCCCCTAGGTCATCAGGGAGGCCCAAGGATGGATGTATTTTTAAATAATTAGAAGGAGTTAGTCATGAGTAGTAAAGAGAGTATTCAGTGTAGAGAAATCATGAGGGAGATGGAGTTTACAGAGTGCTATGAACAGTTCAGTTGCTGTTGAAGGTAAAATTAGGAGTCTGGGGTAGAAAGAAATTGGGCTAGAGGGGAAGGAAGGGGTATAGTGGATCTCCTTGTCTGCCTTTCCTGTGCATACCAAGTGTCCATCCTAGAGTCTGATGTTAAAGATGAATATACCTAATCAAAGCTGATTCTGCTATCATATTTGCATAGGTATATGTTTACATTTATTTAGCCTCCAAGGAGGCTAAATATTATTAGCCTCCAAGGAGGCTAAGCAATTTTTAATATAAAAATAATGAAAATAATAAAATCTTTTATTAAAAAAGAAGAAATCTGCACAAAGATTTGGAACTAGACAAGTCTAATTGTTACACAATTGGATTATTTCATAGTAAAATGTATCACACACTGCTTAACAGAAAAAGAGGCTCTTTTGTTTGTTTGCTTGTTTGTTTGTTTTTACTAAGGTTATTCATTTGCTCAATAAGTACATATTGAGCTGTTGTAGTATATTTGGTTATGGTCTTGACTTGGGACATAGCAATCAACAAAATGGAGTAACTGGAGAATAAATTAGATGAGAGGAATGATGGGTACTTGGGATGGGGATGGGCTGCATTTCATATAACATAACAGTATCAGTCTCTCCACTGAACAGAGACCCAAAGAATATGAGGGGCTAAGCCACACAGTATCTAGGGGGCATATATCCCAGGGAGAAGTCCTAAATGCTGAGGAAAAGTAATCATGCAGAATCTCAATGAAGACTTTGAATAACCTTGTAGAAGGACTTTGCATCTTCTAGCTTCCACTTGAAATTTAGCAACTGTAACAAACTAATACAGATTTCCATCTATATAGAGTAATTTTTTTCTTCATTTCATACTACACATTGGCTGTAAGCAGCAGAGTTTATGTTGCACATCTTCATTTCAGAGTCCAGGCTGAAGTAGCAGCCTCACCCTGGAACAGGACTTCTTCATCAAGGAGGGAAAGAAAATGGTAGAACCCCATTGCTTTTAAAGCTACATCTAAAAAGTGACAAGAATCAATTCCTCTCACATCCTATTGGTCAAGAAAGTTAGCTGTTCAAGCTTGCTGCCAGTGAAAATGAATATACACCTAAGGGGAGGGAGGAGGACATAATTGAAACTCTATTATAAGATACTACATTGTTCATTGGTCATTGCTTAAAAGGTACACTTCATGAGTCTTTGATTTTTGGTTACCTTTAAGATTCCTTCCAACATGGAGACTCTATAATTTCATCAGGTCCTTTAACATACCATATTTTAATAGCTTCTCAAAGTATGTAAAATTCACATAATTAAAGTGGATAATAAATATATGGAAAAATTGGGGACTATTTAAAATAGCAAATGAGCTCATGTAAAAGTATGACTCTATGTAACATTCAAGTAAAGATAAAATCATGGGGACTAAAAGGAGATCAATAGTGGCCAGAGGAAGTTGGGGGGTCTGCAAGGTGAAGTTGCAAATAAAGAAGCAGGAGGGAATTTGCAGGACTAATGTGACTATTCTTTATCTTGATCATGCTGGTAGATACAGGACTATTTGAAAAAGAAAACAAGTGGGTGGTCACATGAACTAGTTTTTCTTGTAATTTACTTGTGTGCTTTCTAGTGATGCCCACACAAAGAAATTTGCATCTACAGGGGAGTTGTGAGCATAAGAGCAGAGGCACAATACTACTAACAGACAGGGCAATATAACCTGCCATAGAGGGGAGAAGAGCGGACACTGGCTTTTACTAAGCAGTGATTTCTCAGCCTTTAGTATGTGGCTTGCTGTCACAAAGTCAAATATTAAAAATAGCTTGTGCATAAACTTATATTTGTAGCGTTATTCAAAAGAGCTGCACATGACACACCACACAATAATACCAAATCCACTATAAAGAAGTTATGGAAAGTTGTTGCGATGTGTCTTACTTTGGTAATTTTTCAAACCTCTATGTCTCTGAGCCTTCAGAGTTTTTATTTAAAATACCTGGAAAACTGTTCTGCAGTACATTATCCTTGAAGCAGGCGTCACTGAGGCACTGGGGCATGGATTAAACTGGAGGCACATGAATGAGAAGTATGACTAGTATACTGTGTATTTAAGAGATACTGTCAATGGAATAAAGCATTGTCAAAGGATAATGGTTTCCAGCTGCCACATAAATGTCAAAGCAAAGCCAAAGCATTTATTTTCAAAGCAAAAGGCAGCAAAGTAATGTGATCCCCAGCTTGCACATAATAAGGCTGTAAATCCATCAGAGCTCTTGATGGAATCTAGCGATGTGTCTACACTAGGATGTGCAAACTGGATTAGACTCCAAGTCAGCCATCAGAGCTTTTTCCAAGATGGCTGCCACTAGAATGGCACTGATGCCTAACAAAGGAAAAGACTGTGTTTGAGATTCTTTTCAATCTCACTCCATTGTCAGGGATGAGAGGGAACTGGGCTAATTTGTTTATCTTTCCCTTGGAAATGAGATAAAAGGACTCCTGTACCTGAGGGAGGGGTGGGAGGTGGGAAGCTGGAAGCTGGGAGCTGGGAGCTGGGAACTATTAGAAACAGGAAGTAAGATGGTGCCTAATTCCCCTCTGTCCACCACTTAGTGAATGGCAGCTACTGCTCTCCAAAAAATTCCTGTCTTCTCTAATGTGTGTAATTCTTATAGAACAGATTCCCAGGACTAAGCGACAGATTAAATAGAGAGGGATAAGAAGAAAGAAGGGAAAATCATAGTTCAGTTTGACTGAGTTTCCTGCAGAAATTTTACATGAAGATCTAACAGTAGCAAGTTGGAAATAAATGGGTCTAAAACTTAGAATTGGGTTTATGATGGAGATCCTGATGAAGAAATCATCAACATATCTGACTAAAGCCTGAGAGGGCAGAATTTCTGAGAGAGAAGAGGTAGAAAAAGGAGCATGACAATTCGAGTTGCTGGAAGAGGAAGATGCAGGATGACAGCACACATGCTTGTGCTGCAATGACTTAAGCAGACTCGTCTGGCCCTCTGTTTTCAGATTCTCTTTCACTGGGCAGAATCTACACATTCACATTAGAACTTTCAATTGTGGCTCACCTTTTATATAGCTGGAGTGCAACAGTTAGTAGATGCCCCCCAAAATGTATTTGTCAGTTTGCCTTTTATCTCCTAAAGACATGCCAAGTTTCCATGTATAAAGAAGCTATTTTAAGAGCTTGTACATAAAAGTGTATTCAACAGTGTTTGCTCTTTTGCTGTAAAGTAACTCAATTGATTTCAGTGTATTATTTTAAAATGTAGTTGTAGTCTTAAAAGATCAAAATGAAGTGTTTGAGATCTTTTTTCCCTCCTTTTCTTCTTTTTTAAACACTTTAGGTCATGCCTGCTGTAGTCATGCAGGGCAGTGAAAGCAGTTCTGCTTGACCCTGGTGCTGTAAAAGAGAATATCTGTGCTTGAGAAAAATATAGTTTAGATAATGTAGTTTTATTTTTAAAAAATAATTTATTTTGGAAAATTAAGTCTTATTGTAAATAAAATTTATCTCTGAAAATCTTTTGTTTCCAGGTTAACCTTACCTTTCGGTTAGTGGTATCTTGTCCAAAATCATAGTAACCATCTGTGCTCACCAGTTTATAGCCAAAATGAAAATTAAAAGAAAAACAAACCTCAGTCTGTTTGCTAGTTGTCACTGGATTAAGATTAGCACAGATATTCAGGCACATTAACATATTCTGAGGCATGTTGGTTCCCCTGTGTGCCACTATTTTAGAAATTCTTAGCATAACATATATATATTCAACATTTGACATAAGATAATTTGAGTTTGTTGTGTTTGGAAAATAACTCACATGGGAGAAAGTTGCATTAAATAAATAATAGAGATAAAATTTATACTTCCATATATTTCAAAGCTAATGTCGCTAACTTACAATGGAATTGTAACATGAAGACACAGTGCTATAATTTGATTGATTTGTTTTGACAGCAGCCACATAATTGAGAGTGAAAGGTGTCAGCACAGATGAAATATTATATAAGCCATGTTCAGAGGCAACCCCGGCAGCAGCAGCGACTGGAGTTTTATTTCCTTTGATTCTGTACTAGTACTCACCTCCAGTTTATTATGAAACTATGAAAGGTGCACGACTTCCCCAACTAGGGAGACTTTTATGGAGCAGATAGAAATAGAAGTTTGTCAAATAGTCGAACAATGGATTTAGACAAAAGGATGTAAGATGGCTACAGCTTGCTGAGCTGGATTCTACCAGCCTTTTCCTTTATATTACAACTTACCACTTTTGTTCATTTTACCTCATTTTGAGGGGATTGTGAATCAAACTAAATATTCGATTCCATTGTCCATCCCCTTGAAAAGAGAAGGGCAAAAGAGAGTGATGTGCTTAGACCATTTCTGGGCCCGGAAAAAGCATCCACCCAACAGAAAATCCAAATGTCCAGTAAGAATAAGATTTGAGACGTTCTGCTAGTGTAGAAACAATGGTCAGGGGAGATTGACTGGAGACCCTCTCTGCTGATAGGCAGCCATTGATCATGCTGGTTGGGCTGTCACACTGGCAAGATTCAATTCCAACCCTAACTAGCCAGCTGCGTGAGCTGGACAAGCACTCTGATTTCTGAGACTTGCTTCTTACAGGTTTCTTACAAGGTTATATTAAGTATTAAACATGCTAGGCCTGGGCTGGACACCTGGTAAGTGTACCTTGAATGAGGGCTATTTTTATAACTTAGAACTACAGAGTCCAATATGGTACTCAGATCCATGTGGATATTGGCATTTGAAATATGACTAGTGTGAATCATGCTATACATGTAAAATTCATACAAATGCAAATTATCTTATTAATGTTGACTTTACTACTGTGTTGAAGTGATATTTTGGTTATATGAGGTCAAGTGGAATGTATTATTAAAATTAATTTCACATATTCCTTTTTACTCTTAAAATATGGATTATTAGAACTCCTTCCCCACGCCCCCTTGGCCTGTGACTATACAAGTGTCTCTCTTCTTTTCCTAATAAAACTATTCTTCAAAAATGCAACAAAACAAAACGATGGATACTAGAAATACTTAAATTGTATATGTGATTCACATTTCTGATTCAGATTCTATTTCTGCTGGATAGAACTGTCCTGGCCTGGAGAATCTCTATAAATCTCATGTACATGTGGCACTGATTAAAAGCTGTTATCATTAAAAATGAAAATAACACACATTTATTTATTTATTTAGATTTATTTATGCATGCATGCATGCAAGAGTTGGGTGTAGGCCAGAGGTGAAAGGGGTTGAGAGTACTCCCCAGAGACAGAGTGGGGAACAGAACAGGCAGATAGACTGAAACACACTGCTGAGGGGAGAAGCAGGCCAGACAAGAGAGGTCTGCTATGTCATGTGGTTCAGCTCCCTGGTCAGGGATCCAACTCCTATTGCAGAGGCTGTTGATAGCTTCATAGTGCTGTGACTTAACCCCTTGTGCTCCCATGGACCAGGGAGGCCCATGGGGTCTTCTTGGACAGAAGGAATAACTCCCATACATTTAAATGTGGGGGCCTCAAGCAGAAAAATCACAAAGGATACTCTTTTTGTGAAAAATTAGAGAAAACACATTTTGTAGGTTCTCTGCTGTAGTTTAGAAATTGTTAGGACTTTTAAATCTATGTGGACAGAAAAAAAAGAAGCAAATTTTATAAGCAATTTCTGTGGTTCACAATTCTAAAATTTATCTTTCCTTTTTAAAGATTATTAAACTTTATACTTTGAAATAGAGTATATATGTAATCTAAAATTAGGAGCTGTTAACATTTGCCACAATTGCTTTAGATCTTTAACTTTAAAAAAAAAAAAGGACCATTATGGATATGCTGAAATGTTGTTCTTCCTCTCCCCTGTGTCACTCCACAACATTCCCTCCTACCTGGAAATAGCCATTATCCTTCCTCTAGCATATGATTGTAATTTACTATATTACTTTGGTTACATTATGTTTTACATAATGATAGCACATACTACATACATGTTGATACATGTAGATAGTGAATGTATTTGAATTTATTTTGGTGACCTTACCTTGTATTTGTTTTTTTAACAATGCTTATATGTTTTTTCTTCCTTTTTTTTTTTCTTTTCTTACATTTTAACAGATTTATAGAGTTTGGGAGTTTTTTGGTCCACCTCATTGGTTAGGAGTTACACATCTACTTTTATTCTTCCAGTTTTTAATCCATATATTTCGAACATGTGTTTGCTTTAAAGAATCAAGTTTCTATTTTTACCTTCCTTCCAAGTAACAGTCGTAATTTATTGATCATCTGCTCCCAGTCTCTTTATTATCATTGCCCAGCATAAGTTATTCTTCATATTGTTTTGTTAAAAAGACTATTAACTTTTTATTACATTTGAAAAATTCTTTATTCACTGTGTCTAGAGTATTCCAGTCCTTCTGTTCAGAACTTTTTGATTCTTTGACAAGCTGAGTTTCACTTGTTTGAAAATGCTACTTTTTTTATAATGCAGTTTTTCATTTATTATTTTCTCAAATTTTTTAATTTGACAATTGTTTCCATAAGTATATAATTTTGGGGCATACAACCTCACACCTCCATATGTGCACATGCTTCACTTACCCTCTCAATGCTCTTGCCAATGTCCTACCACCTTCTCCCTCTATCACCTCCCCCATTCACCCCTGGTAACCCTGGTTATCCCTGATGTAGTCTTTATAATCTAAAAACTATTTTTGTTTTGTTTTGCCAGTTTATTTTCCTTGGTTATTTATGTTCCACAAACTGGTAAAATCATCTAGTGACTGTCTTTCATTTTCTGTCTAATTGTACTTATCATAATAACCTCAAGATTTAGCCATTTTGTCCCCCAAAGCATTATTTTATCTTTTTTAATAGCTGAGTAGTATACCATCATAAACATCAGCTACAAAGATGTATTTGTGGAGACAACTCCATTGGCAAGGGAAACAAAATGGGATTGTATCAGACTAAAAACCTCTTATACCACAAAAGGAATCACCACAAAAACAATGACTTATGGATTGGGAGACGATATTAGCACATCACACATTCTACAAGGAGTTAATTTCTAAAACATACAAGGAATGTGTACAATTCGATAACTATAAAGAAGCAACTCAATCAAATAATGGACAAAAAACCTAAATAGACACTTCCCAGTAAAAGACTTTCCATATGGCGTTCAGGCACGTGAAAAAAAAATGCTCACCTTCATTTATTTTTTTAATATAAAATATTTTTTTAAAATT
This sequence comes from Galemys pyrenaicus, assembly GCA_019455555.1. Taxonomy (NCBI): domain Eukaryota; kingdom Metazoa; phylum Chordata; class Mammalia; order Eulipotyphla; family Talpidae; genus Galemys; species Galemys pyrenaicus. The sequence continues at coordinate 4,058,052 of JAGFMF010011718.1, read as the reverse complement.
TACATATACTTGCCATCAATTGTAATTCCCATGTGTTCCCCATCACCATCTCACCAGTGCACCATCACCTCAGTCCCTCGTGCTCCCATCTTCCTTCAACCCTCCCCTCACCCTCCCCACCAAGTGTCCCCAGTCTGTCCTTGTCTCCTCATTTTTGGTTTTTGTGTCTTTATTGCTGTTATTGTTATTATTATTGTTCTTATTCCTTTCCTTGATCCTTATTTGGTTCCCTTATGTTCCTCCTAAGGGAGGAACCACCTGGTATTTTTCTTTTGCCTTCTGACTTACTTTGCTGAGCATAATCCCCTCCAGATCCATCCATGTTCCTTTGAATGAATCTAGTTTTTCATTTCTTCACCTTCATTTATTGTAAGAGAAATGCATTTCAAAACCTCCATGAGGTAGCTCCTTAACCCATATGAATGACTCACATCAAAAAGTCTGGAAATAAGACATATTGCCGAGGATGAGAAGAAAAATGAACTTTCATATACTATTGAATGTAATTTGGTGCTGTGTGTATGGAACCGTGTGGAGATTTTTTTAAAAACTCAACATTGACATACTGTAAGATCCAGCAATACCACTACTAGTATTTACCCAAGAAAATGAAAACACTAATATGAAAAGACCAAAGCTCGCCTATGTTCACAGCTGCCTTATTCACAATAATCAAGTCATGGACTCAGCTTAGATGGTCTTATTGTTAATTGTTTAGTTGACTTAAAATTCAAAGTCGGTAGTTATTATTTTCAAAAAACAGAAATATTCTTCTGTCCTCTATTTTTGTTGCTAATAGAAATATTACCAGCTTAATTGTCATTCCTACATAGAAAAATTGCCATTTTAAAATCATGGTAGTTGATTTTAAGAATTCTCTCTTTATCTTTTAGATTCACCAATTTTACAAACAAAACAAAAAAAAAAGACCTTAGTATGGATTTTATTTTTATTAATCTTGCTTGGGCTTGTGATTCCTGACATTTCAATCATTGTTTCTTCTCTCTCTCAACTCTTTCTTCCTAGAATTTCTGCTACATGTGCACTGAATCCTCTATTTGATTTTCTATGCATCTTTACCTCTTTCACATATATTACGTATTTTCAAATTTTGTGCCAGATTTTTGTGATTTCCTTAGATCTATCATTCAGTTTACTAATTCTCTTTGCAGTTATATTTAACATTATGTTTAATCTTAAAATTTTCCCTTAAAATACTTATTTTCATTTCTAGAAGTTGTATCATTTATAAAGATAAATGCTTTATCATTTCTATTTTTATTTAATAAGCATTTATTTTAATATGCTTATTTTCTAATCTTCAGCCTACCTTTTAGCTAAATACTTGAGGAACTAATCAGTTATTGCTGTTTCCTTCCTCCTCATAGTGAAATATTTCCTTATGTTGTAATTTTTTATTTTGAATTCACTTTAAGCAAAAGTTATTTTTATATAAAATCCTTTAAACTTTAGGTTGTAAAATTGTTACCAAGAAAAGGCTTTGAATTTGCTTCTGCCAAGTACCCAGCAGATTTCGTTGCAAGATATCTCTGCATAGATATATATGCACCATGTACACAGTACAAATTTAGATCTTGAAATATTCAGAACTGAGTTTCAATATCTCACAGAGACTTGTCCCTACCCAGATCCCTTAACAGAAACGCATCTTTGTTAATTCCCTGAGTTAGTGAAAGGGGTTTGTCTCTCCCCCTTGTCACTCTCAGGGCAGCCATTTCAGGGGTCTAGATCTGTACAAGAGACATGGTTCTAACATTTCTCATTGCACAGTCCCTCTATTGGTGACCAAACAGTATCAAGTTGACCAGAACTTCAGGTATTTGCAAATATCCTTTGTGGAGTTACTAGAACCTTTTAGTAAGAAAGAAACAGGCCAATTACAAATATATCTGATGCCATCGTCTAGCATTTGGAATACTCTTCAGTGATAGGTATATCTATGGTTTTTATTAAACTAAAATTCTGTACACATGCCCAAGAGGATTCAACTAACATTTGGCTTGGAAAACAAGTAACAATGGATTTAAATTTTCTCAATTTCAGAAAAACATACAGGACTTTAAAAATTTAGTAGGATGGGAAATCAATTCTGAAGGAATATTTGAAAAACTTCTTAAAATTGTTAATTGTATGGTAAAGGGTAGAATTGAACATTTACCAGCAAATTTAATGTAGTATATACATGCATCAATATTAAAGAAGTACATGTGAAATTTATAGTGTTATAATAGTCACTTCATTAAAAATAATAATACTTAAAAAAATAAAAAACTTAAAATTAGTAATACTTAATTTATAGATATTGAAACAATAACCAAGGAGCTATTAACATAATGAACCTAACATAAATTAACATAAAGAACCTAACACAAAGAATGTGTACCTAACATTCTGTTCTATCAAATTCTAGCATTTTACCTTATTGCTTTTATTATAACTATATTATTTGTATTGAAATAATATTTATTTACAATACAAGTATAAATATGATTTAGCAGTATAAAGTCACATCTATTCAGATGTATATAACCATATTACATCTACTACCAGGGCACTAATATTCTCCTGCTATAATACATTGGGCCCTCTGTCACTGTGTTCCCCACTCCCAGTGGCCCCCTATTGTTGCTTCAGTTGTGCAATCATATTTCTGGGGCTAGTTTTGGTCTAGTTTTGTCTATCCTTTGCTTTATTTCTTTACATACCACCCTTGAGTGACACCAGTTATTATTTGTTTTTCTCATTCTGATTTATTTTGTTTAGCATAATCCCTTCTGGTTCCATCCATGTTGTTGCAAATGTAAGAGTTCATTTTTGATCACTGAATATTATTCCATTGTGTATATATACATCTCCTTTAGCCACTCATTTGTCCTTGGGTAATTAAGTTGTTTCCATAACTACTATAAATAGTGTTGCAATGAATATTGGAGTGCAAATATCCCTTCAAATTAGTGTTTTTGCATTCTTTGGCTATATCAAAGAGTAGACTTGCTGGATCCTATTCTAGATGTTTTTAATGGTTTAAAAACTTTAAAACCTCCATGTTCTTTTCCTTGAGGGCCAGCCCAGGGAACATTCCCACCAGGAGCATATAAGGGTTCCCTTCTCTTCTCATTCTTGTCAATACCTGTTGTTTCAATCTTTTTGATATGGGCCATTCTTACAAAGGTGGCAGTGTCATTGTGGTTTTGAATTGTGTTTCTCAGATTATAAGTGATGATGAACATTCTTTCACATGCCTGTTGACCATTTGTATGTCTTCTTTGGAGAAGTATTTATTTAGCTCTTCTGTCTACTTTTTGATTGGGTTTTTAATTTTCCTTTGTTAAATTATATGAGTTCTTTGTAGATCCTGTATATTAATCCCAAGTCAGATGTATGATATTTAAATATTTTCTCCCATTCAATAGAGTTTGATGTCTTTGTGGACTCTACTACAATGGCAAGGGGAAAAAAATAATCAAATGGGACTATGTCAAACTAAACAGCTTCTGCACAGTAAAAGAAAGAATCCTTAAAACATTTTGTTTCTTAAAAAAATGATTATAAATACTTTTGAAGCACTTTGTATACTCACAGATCCAATTTCTCTTCTTCATTTCTATCTTTCTTTTTAATTATGGCAAATTATGCATAATAAAAATGTACCAGTTTAACCTGTTTTTCAGTGTACCTTTTAGCGGCAGTTTAGTATATTTGCATTGTGCAACCATCACCACAACCCGTCTCTAGAACTTTTCAACTTTCAGTAACTGAAACTCTGCATCCAGTCAACAATAACCTTCTATTCTCTCCTACACTCAGCCCCTGGAAACCACTATTCTATTTGAATTCTCTATGAATTTGACTTTTTCAGGTATCTCAATTAAGTGGAAACATACAGTATTTTCCTCTTGTGCTTTACTTATTTTATAATGCCTTTAACATTCACCCACATTATATCACATGTAAAGACTTCTTTCTTTTTAAGGCTAATTATTTAATTTTATGTATCTACCATTTGTTTTATCAGTTTATCAGTTTATTTATTTACACTTGGGTTGTTTCCACCTTTTGACTACTGTGAATAACATCACTACAGATATGGGTATACAAATAATCTGTTCCTGCTTTCATATCATTTGGGTATGTATCTGGAGTGAAATTGTTGGATCATAGAAGTTTACAATACAGTGTCTTTGATGTCTTTGGGGAATTGCTTAAGGAGGTAGCAACTACACCGTTGCACATTTCTATCAACAATGCATACGGGTTCTGATTTTTCACATCCTCATAAATTCCTGCTATTTCTTTTCTTTTTTGATGGCAGTCATACTTACAGGTGCTAAGTCATAGTTCATTGTGGTGAGGTTTTTTTTTTTTTTTTTAAGATTTATTTATTTATGCATACAAGAGCTGGGGCACAGGCCAGAGGTGTGGGAGGTGAGAGGATTCACCAGAGACAGAGTGGGGAGCAGAACAGGCAGATGGACTGAAATACACTGTTGAGGGGAGCAGCGGGAGAGGCAGGAGAGGTGTGCTGCTCCATATGGGTACCCTCCCTGGCCAGGGATCGAACTCGTGCTGCAGTGGCAGTGGAAGCACCACAGTGTGGCGCTCAACCCACTGCGCCACCAGGGAGGCCCAGTGAGGAGTATTTTTGAGAGAATAATTACCTGCTGATGCTCCTGATAGTTCAAATTTTAAAATAATACTAAGGAGGATGTACACTTTAGAAGATGCCTATTTCTGCTTCAAATAGCCAATATTATAGCTACAATATTTCCTTAATTGCAGTTGGATTTAAAAGTTCAAACATATACGAATGGGTTACATATGGAAGAACACTAATAATATTTGCTATGAAAGAAATGCTTGCAAGGCTGGGTATTTCTTCTATTGAGTTTCATTACAGTCAAAGATTTCTCTGGAAAAATGAAATGAAAACTATCCTTGAAAATGATTTTTGAGATTTAGCCTGCTCAGTGGAATGCTGGCTGTTGGAACTTAAGGAAATATTGTATGAAGAGATTCAGGCTCTAAAACATAGCTCTCTTTTCCTTTACAGTACTTTTTTCCAACCTTGAAATCATTTCTACCTTTAAGTTATCTAAGTTCCTTCCTGAGGCTTGGATATTTCTTTATTTCCTGCTTTGAATGCACCAATGTTTCTACCACATTCATGATTTTGTCTGGTGAGAAACTATCTCTAATCAACCAGAGAATGTTGTTTACATTTCCAGGAAATGTTATACTCCAGTTCTTATTTTATTCTGACCTAAATTTTTATAATTGAAATAAATTAAAGATTTATTTATTTATGTATACAAGAACTGGGGCACAGGCCAGAGGTGCAGGGGGTGAAAGGATTCACCAGAGACAGTGGGGAGCAGAACAGGCAGAAGAGATGAAGTACATGCTGAGGGAAACAGCGGGAAAGGCAAGAGAGGTCTGTTGCACCATGTGAGTCAGCTCCCTGGCCAACCCGGGGATCAGACTTATGCTGCAGTGACTGTGGATAATTTCATAATACTGCAACTTAGCCCCTTGCACCACCAGGGAGGCCCTCAAGTTATGTTTTAAAAGATTGCTTGTCTACTTTAGAATTTCCATCTTATCTCTGTACCTACTAGATATTTATGATATACCTTTATATGCAAATACGATATTGTTTAAGTGTGAACTGCATTTAGAAATGCTATACTTTACCAGCAGGTTTTCTTTTATGTTTTCATAATCTATATAGTCTGCACCATGTTCTGGAAGAAAACAGAATGCAAATATCAGGTAGACTGATTGTCTCAAAGAAAAGGAAAAGCCCCTCAGAATCATAAAATCATTAGTGCTCATAAAACCATACTGCACATTCTCAGAAGATTAATGAGTGAGTCATAAAATGACATTAATTATTTTTGGCCAAATTCCAACCAAAAAGTTGTGTGTTTCCTATGTAGTTCTTTTCAATTGCAAAAGGCTTGTTATTTGAATATTTTCAGTATAAAACACTAATGTTGTTACATTTCTTCTCTTAAAAGAATACAAAGCAGAGAACTAGTTATTGAAATCACTAACCTATCCAGTTTTTCTACTCAGGTTCATATTCAGCTATGCTTTCAGCTAAACTACCCCCTTGATCTGTTGGTTAGGGGATATTACTAGTGAGGGTACACTGGATTCCCATAGGATTCCCCCAACACACACATATATCTTAGAATGAGAAATGCCAGATCCATCTTAGAACCACGTTGCCTTAGCCTAACAACTTGAAAACATAATTAATGAGTATAATATTATTAATTATAAATTTAAAAAAGAATCACTGCTAATTGGGAAAGAAAAACAATTGATCACCCTCCAGAATCTCTATAAATGACACAAACACTTAACATAGTGAGTCCAAAAACAAGACAAACCCACTGACCATCACAGCTTCTCAGAAATTCTGGGGTCCCTTACAAAATGGAGTCCCTCAGGCTGAGTCTGTAATTTTCTTTCTGGACAGTCTTCCGTATTGGTACTTGCCTCTTGAATGTTCCAGAATATTATATGACCATGTAATTGTCAGTTGTATTTTTTAAATAAGCACTCCAAGTACTGCGCACCTGAAATATTTCAATGGTGTTGAAATATTTCACATAGAAATGTCGTTCTTTAATTTAAAAATATTAAGCTATTTTGAATTTCACAGACATTTGGAAGAAATCAGGAATACTATTAACCACAAAAAATGGAGGCCAATGGGGTTGAGAACAAAATGGGAAGGGGTCCCAATATATACAATAAAGGGATATGGGTGTTCCTGAGTGTGTAGAGGTGGCGACACACATCTGAGGAGGTGTGAACCTACTCCTCTGAAACCCATGCAAACCAATGGAATGTGATATGAATCAATGTTAACTCAAATAAATAAATAGTATTAATTATTTTTGACCAAATTCCAGTTAAAAAGTGTGTTGGGGCCTCCCTGGTGGCGCAATGGCTTAGGCAATGCAAAATGAAGCAAACTGCAGCCACTGCAGCACAAGTTTCATTCTTGCTGCAGGCCAGGGAGGTGGCCCAAATGGCGCAGTGGCCCTCTACTGCCTTGCCCACCCACTGCAACCCTCAGCAGTGTGTTTCAGTTAATCTGCCTGTTCTGTCCCCCACTCTGTCTCAGGTGAATCTTCTCACCCCCTCCCCACACCTCTGGCCTGTACTCCAGTTCTTATATGCATAAATAAATCTCTTTTTTTCTTTTTTTATTAATATAAATTTTTTTTAAAAATTTACATATATTTGCCATCAATTGTAATTCCCATGTGTTCCCTATCACCATCTCACCAGTGCACCATCACCTCAGTCCCTCGTGCTCCCATCCTCCCCCAACCCTCCTCCTCCCCTCCCCACCAAGTGTCCCCAGTCTGTCCTTGTCTCCTCATTTTTGGTTTTTGTGTCTTTATTGCTGTTATTGTTATTATTATTGTTCTTATTCCTTTCCTTGATCCTTATTTGGTTCCCTTATGTTCCTCCTAAGGGAGGAACCACCTGGTATTTTTCTTTTGCCTTCTGACTTACTTCGCTGAGCATACTCCCTTCCAGATCCATCCATGTTCCTATGAATGAGTCTAGTTTTTCATTTCTGATTGCTGAGTAGTATTCCAAAAAGTTGTGTGTTTCCTAGGTAGTTCATTTGCAAAAGCCTTGCTGTTTGACTATTTAAAAATATATTCAATTCAGAATATCATTAAAATTATGAACTTAATTAAAATTTAAATTAAATTAAGTCTTTTTAAACTAAAATTTTAAAAAGAAGCAGATTTTATATGTTTTTTTGTCCATAACTGCCCAACTCTTTTCCAAATTATGGTTTCAATCAAGATATTTTACACTGTACTAACAAAAGCATATGGTGGTATTTCTGTCTGAATATTTCTTGGAAAATACAGCAGTGTACCAAAGTGAATGCCAAACCTGGAATCCAAACTTGGATTCCAAAGTCTGTTCCCATCAAGGCAGAAATTCCCCATTCAAACATTTATAGAATTATCAGCTACAGAAAGGACTTCATCTAAAATTTGATCCACAATTTTATTTTTAAAAGCCAGACTATGTGGCCACAAGCCCCTATATGTAGTAGATCTGTGTCCTGTGCATTCCTTAGCAGATGTGCTGCATTTTATGTTGATACACGATGTTGTCATATTTGTTAATTTTGTCATGACAGATGATTTTGACCACAGGTGATTTCATGCCTTAAAAATACACCCATATTTTAGGGGGAAATAAGAAGACTCGGGTCTCATGCCAGATTTTAATGTAAAATTAATTCCTTTAAAAAAGGCATTTTTAAAAACACAACATTTTTCTAATGTACATTAAGGATGTTGGAGAAGTTCACTGAAGCATATGCTCTGAGCTTTCAGGAGCAATCTGTAGTCAGGCATTTTAAATGAAAATTGATTTGTGATTTACATGGTCAGTGGAAAGAAAATTAACTTATGGAAGGTTGTAATGAAATATTAGACAAGTAAAAAAGTAGATGGTGATCTAGTGGAACTAAAAGTCCCATCTGGAAGAATTCTGTGACATTTTTACATTTATCTATGTTCTGCATGAGTTGTAATGTTAGTGGTAATTTTATGGGACTGAACTGAAATGAAAAGGGTGTTATCACAGATTGCCTACAATATAGGATTGTGTTCAGTGGAGAGTCCTGTATCCTTTTCTCCATTTTCCTATAATATGACTCATTGCACTTTTTTCAGCTACTGTTGTTGAATGCATTCAGCCTTTTACTTGAGGTTATTAAAGAAGAACATCAAATGCTCACAAATACAATCTAACCACACATTTAAAAGCAACACTGCAGCTTCCTCTTAGTTCTGCATTGTTTAGGTAATGTCCAAGAAAGAACCTTCAAAATGTACACGAGGAAGTAAGTGCACCGAATGTAAAGCTTTTACTTTAAACCCTTTTTTGTCTCAAAACTATGATAAATACTTCACCAAAACTTAGAATGTGTTAGCAGGATGGTAAATTTATACTTTCCTAGAAATAGGTCATTCAGAAGTGGTCCATTTTCTCTTTTTTTATTCCAATTATTTAAAAGCAATCACACTTTTTCTGTGGTCAGAGAAGTATGTTCTCCTAGAAAAAAGTGGAGAGAGATTCTTCCTTTTGTGTCTGATAAATGTTTATCATCTTTCAGTATTAATTATCTTTAATATTAATTCATACTAAAAGAAGAATATGTGGAGGGTTTAATTCCATGTTTTTCTTTTTCTCTTTGCATGCATTATATTGGACAAATTGTCATGACTTTTGGGAAGTATCTATTTTGTGAGTTTTTGTATATTAAAACACTGGCTATAATTTAAATACTTTGACCCTGTGCTAAAGCGTAATTATGAAATTACTTGTCTTAGAATTTCAAAATCCATTGTCTGTCACTTTTCCTTACTTGTCTTCATCTCTTTCTCCATGAACCACAGTTGAATATATTTTCTAAAGACTAAGGTTTTACTAAGTTGATACTTACACTATATTTACACAGTTTACTAATGGTGGGGAATCTTACTTTTAAAATTAACAGTTTGGGTTGTTCTTTTTTTTTAAGATTTATTTATTTAAGCATACAAGAGCTGGGGTGCAGGCCAGAGGTATGGAGGCTGTAAGAGGATTCACCAGAGACAAAGTGGGGAGCAGAACAGGCAGATTGACTGAAATACACTGCTGAGGGGCGTTCTGGGGAGAGAGACATGAGAGGTCTGCTGCATCATATGGGTCAGTTCCCTGCCTGGGGATCGAACTTGTGCTACAGTGACTGTAGATATCTTCACAGTGCTGCAACTTAACACCCTGCAACCAGGGAGACCCCAGGTTGTTCTTTTTTGCTTTAAAACATTTTCTTCAAGAATTTTTCATTTATGGAGTTACTCATGTTTATCCTTCACACTATTTTCTGGAATAAGTAAATAACTAGTCATTTCCATAGATTAAATTTATATCACATTTGTTTCAACCAGAATGGTAACCCTTCATGTAACTGCAGTGGTGACTCTCAAGCAGTGCTGTGCATTGAAACTCCAGAAACTTTGTTTAAATATATCAATACTGGGTCCATAACGCAGATCTGATTTAATGCATCCGGAGTCCCACATAACACTGGTACCTTTTCAAAACTTCCTGGCTGAGTGTAACCTGTAATCCAGGTTGATATTGCAGCTATGTAAGAATAGCCTTAGGGGAAAATTTCATGAAGTTATTCTATGCAGTCTGGGGAAGGGGAAGGTGAGCTGGTGAGGTAGAGCTGAGTTCAGCCCTGCTTTCTCAAGGGACACAACTCCACCTACTTTTCCCGTTTGGAGTTTATATTTCCAGGAATCACTATTTGACGCACAGTATTTGCATTTGTGTATTTAACCTAAATACACATGCAAGCAGATTATAAACTCAACTCTGTGTTGCTTATTTAATTACATTTTCAATCACACTCAAAATATATTTTGAATCTTTTGCTTTTTATGTTTTATTAAGTTGATATTCTTGTTCCAATTTAAAAGAAAAAATTACAAAACTAGAAAGCCGCTTCTGAGAACAGACCAGAGGAGGCTGTTATCTTAAACAGAGGATGGCCTCTTGCGTCCATCCTTTTGGCTTGATTTTTTCGTTCATTTCATGCAAGTGGAAAACAAACAACCCCCCACCAAAATGACCCCTAACATCAGAACCCAACTCTGTAACTCTGGGTGCTGACGTAGCATTTAAACAATCATTTGACATCCATCCCTTCTGTCATTTCTGTAGCACATTCAGTTTTTAACATTTCTAGGAGAAAGGTCACGGATCTGTCACCAGCAGTGTTTGTGGCACTCAGGAAATAAAACGTGGTGGTTAATGATAGCTGGGGCAGCCTGCGTAATCACAGGTTGCCTCTGAGGTCAATATTCTGTATTGGCTTTCCATCCTGTCCATCGAAAACAATATACTGGAGTAAGTGTAATCAGTAAGTGGTTGCAAATGAATCTTTTAGGGTCTTTTCGGGACATCGGCATTACACAAAGAAGAGATTCAAGAAGAGATGCTAAGTGGATCCTTTGGTTTGTAATTGCAGCCCTGGGAATCATTACCCTAATTAATAGCTGTTAAACCTGGGACCCTTGCAGGGTCTCATGGATGAGTTTGCAATTGCTGTTCTGGGAATGATTTTTGGGCTCTGCGGAAAGTGTCAGTGCAGTAAACAGACCCTGGAGACCAGGCTCAGGTGCTGAAACTTCACTGCCCATCTTTTCCTGACCACGAAAACCTCCCGGGTGATCACAGAGCCATCTCCACAGCCCACAAAGTGGTGAGTGGTGGTTGTGGAGTAGGATGAGGTGATCCATTTCAGCACGGAGTTCCCATTTGGTAAAGAGAGCCTTGACTAGATGCTGCTTCTTGGGAGGAGTGGTTGATAACTCTGGTTGGAAAACAGCAGCCTTTGACATTTGCCTGTGAAGAGTTTGAAAAATTAAAAATGATAGGACAACTTTTGTTTGTGTAACCTCCAACTCTATTTTAGAACACTGTCTTTAAGAGTTGGCAAAACTCTTATTTGAAGGGTCAACCATGGGCATAAGTGTAAATAAGGCCAAGTTTATTTCCCCACTCTCAGTTTTCCTTTGTACCCTTCAGCAATGCTCACTCTCCTTATAAGCCCTCAAAAGTTCAGATTGTCAGGTCTCTCCACCTTCTGTGCTCTGGTCCAGACCTCTTTTTAGGAAAGGGCCTAGTGAATTTGCTCATACAGAGATATATTTTCTCAGTGCTGCTTTCAAGGATTTATAGGAAAGCAAAGGTATGAGCCAGGCAAGAATTAAATGGAGTTAGGAATTATTTTGGAAGGAAGAAACAACCATCTCCATAATATATCCTCATCCTGTGACATGATTGATTTCACAAATGAGAACCTGATGTTGTCATTGATTCATTGATTGATTTACTCACTGTATAAGCTGGTATAGGAAGAATTGTTGCTGATTAAAGCTTTCTCAGCATAAATATAATATATATACAAATGTACAAACAGTGTGATTCACATAGAAAGCATATGTATTAGAGAAACAGATCAATGTTTTATTATAGGAATAAATATCTCTGTTTACTTTGCAATCTTCGCCCTAAAACACTCATGTGATCTTGGACACTGTAAGAGAAGGACAAATGTTAACCCAGATATTTTGAGGCTCTTAATACTGGCATTCTAACTCAAATTCAGTTCACATTATTGAGTACATATTAAATCTTAGCAACCTAAAACTCACCTCCCTTTGCTCTCACAGTTTCTCTGAGAAATGGGCATTTTTCTCATGTCTGTACACAGTAGATAACCAAGGCACAAATGTGATTCAGAGATTTTTTTCCCACAATAATAAGAAACAGGAGAGTCTGAATTTGAACTTGAACTCTCTGACTCCTTGTTGCTCTACTGAAATGCTACAGTGGCTTGGGGATTCATGTTTACCTGCCTCTGGTTTTGAAAATTTCAAATGGGTTTCACAAGCTCTATGAAAACTTCAAGTTAGCATAGTTGGATTAAATTATCTTATCTGGTATGCTGAAATAGTAGTAGGTGCTCAAGTAAACTTGATTAATGAATTTCTTTATTAGCGTTAACACATGCGTTTTAATAAAGGGGTTCTTCTTTCCATAGCAATGGAAGAATTTGCAAGTAGTCCAGAAAGGGAGAAAATCATTAGAATTTTAATGGATGTATCAGAACTGATTCAAAGAGTTTCTGTCATTCTTAAAATAAGTAAGCAAAAGAATGCCAGTGGTACTAGTTAGTATTCTTAATGTGGCTATTTTTGTGTTTGATAATATTGCTAAAATTTTATAATCAAAATCCTAGCACCCCCTTTTCCTCCCACCCTCATACACATACACCCATTGATTTGGTCTGTATGCTAATGGGATAAGAAAATGCTAAACAAAGAATTGAAACAGTGGTTCTCAATTAGGAGTGATTCTCCCCCTAACCTGGAGGAGACATTTGACTGTATCTAAAAGTATTTTCCATTGTCACAAACTGGGGGTGGTTACGCTACTGGATCTAGAGAGTAGAGAGTAAGGATAGTGCTAAACTTCTTATAAGCCACAGAACAGCACCCACAGCCCACAATTAGTGATCCCAAAACATTAATTGTGCTGTGTTGAGAAATCCTGTGTAATAGGGGAAAAATGACAAAGGAGAAAGAAATCTGATTGAATTTACAATCTGAAAGTAAAAGTGTGATCTAGTTGGAGATTTGCTATAAGAACAGCCTTCATTTGATTGAAAACTTATTTCAGTGTTTTTCATAGTTTAATAGGACTAACCTCAAGAAATTTCAATCAGAGATAGAGTTAAATTACTAGAAAACAGCAATGTTAACCAGGAATTTACTTATACTTTATAAACATCTTATTTACTCAGCACAACTCTATAAAGTGCATATAATTAGACCCTTTGATGAAATTTTTGTTGTAAGAGATCGAGTGCTGTTGCTGACATGTTTATTTCTGTGTTCACCAAACCCCATTTCCTTTTCCTCTGGGTCACACAAACCATATTTTCCTTCCTCTCTTAGAGTTAAGTGGCACTCTGTAAGTGATCCTGCCGAGGGACTATGAAGTGAGATGTTCTCTTCTAGCATTAGCTCTTTAAAATGACCCTGTGTAATTCCCTGCATAGTCTCATTTCCTTTAGCTACTGGTCAGATGCTGAGGATGAAGTAGAGATTTTAGGGGCCTGGCTCCATGAAAGGTTGTGTGGAGCAGAGCCTCCACTGTACGTCATAGGATGGTCATGTGAAAGTAAAGAAACCTTCATTGCATTTTTTCACGAAGAAATTGGCATTATTTTTTGGAGAAGATTGTACCACCAGTTAACATAACCAGTTTGTAAGCCAGCACCAATTAACATAACCAGTTTGTAAGCCAGCTATAATTTGAAATCATGTTTTTCTGACCCAGTAGTTCCTATTTGAGACTACTACATTAGATTACAAATAAATGCTTACTAGCCTTTCTAAAGAAGTCCAAATTATTTTTAAGAAATATACATATATAAAAGGTGTCTGTAATGTTCTCTTTGTTTCTTCTGGGTAAAAAGTCAAAGTACAAATATTCTTCAATTTATGATGGAGTTGCATTCCAATAGATATCATAATCCAAAATTATTTAATAAATCTAACCTATGGAACATCATAGCTTAGCCTAGCCTACTTTACATATGCTCAGAACACTTACATTAACCTACAGTTGGGCAAAATCACCTAACACAAAGCCTGCTTTATAATAAAGTGTTACATAGCTCATGTACTATATTGAATATTGTACTGAAAGTGAAAAACCGGTAAGTAGAGAATTGTTTCCCCTTGTGATCAAGTGGCTGGCTGGGAATTGAAGCTCTTTGCTGCTGTCCAGTATGACAAGACAGTAACATACTGCATATCATCAGCCTAAGAAAAGATCAGAATTCAAATTTGAAGTGGTTTCTACTGAATACTTATAGTTTTCACCCCATTATAAAATTTAAAAGTTACAGTAAACTTTCATAAGTCTGGGACTATGTGTTATACAGTTATTGATAATTCTCACTGTCAAGATATAAACTGACCCAAATATATATCTTAATACATAAATATCCAACAGTTGTAAACAGGGTAAATGTATGATTTCAATTAGCAGTTAATAGATACTATCACTGACATATTCTTCAAGTATTTACTGGATACCTACTAACTGTTGTGCTTTTGAAGCACAAAACAAAAATTAATAGATTACAAGGATCAGACAAAAATGGACATGCTACAGAAAAGATTTCTAGGCTAGAATAATCAAGTGCTGCTTACTTAGTCCTATTATAAATCAAATTAAAATGCTTACTCGGGGCCTGCCTGGTGGCACAAGGGGTTAAGTCGCAGCACTATGAAGCTATCCTCAGCCACTGCAGCACAAATTCTGTCCCTGACCAGGGAGGTGACCCATATGGCACAGCAGACCTCTCCTGTCTCACCTGCTGCTCCTCTCAGCAGTGTATTTCAGTGGATCCGCCTTTTTTGCTCCCCACTCTGTCTCTGGTGAATCCTCTCACCTCCTGCACCTCTGGCCTGTACCCCAGCTCTTATATGCATAAATAAATCTTTTTTAAAAATTAAAATGCTAACTCTTGATGAATGGTGAAGATCATTAAGAAAACAAATGTTGAATTTACAAGCTGGAGAACAAAAAGGAGCAACTTTAAAATCATGACCCATGAGGGCTAGATTAAGAATGACTTAACAGAAAAGAGTCACCATTTTTTATTAGAATTTTAAAAATATGTATATATTTAATGAAGCACCACTATTTTATACCCTTGCTAATTTTTTTACAATATAGAATTTCTCCCCTCAAAGGTGGTCATCATAGTTATCCCACAAACAATGCACCCAGAACCCTCCATCATAGCCCATTATGTCCTCCCCTCTTCAGTTTTATCCCTTCCCCTCATTTTCCACCTCCAGCTCCCCTCCTGGATATCTTAAATCTATAGTCAGCTTTCAAGTGTCGATTATAAAGTTATTCTCTGTCTAATTCTTTGTTTGAGTTTTCTATATTCCACATATAAGTGAAACCATCCTGCATTTATCTTTCTCCTACTGGCTTGTTGCACTCAGGTTAATCCCTTTAAGTTCTTCCATGTTGCTGCAGATGGCATGAGTTTATCCTGTTGATTGCTGAGTAGTATTCCACTGTGTTTATGGACCTCTTTTTGATGCACTCATTTGTTCTGGGGCATTTAGGCTGTTTTCATATATTGACTATTGTAAATAGTGCTGCTATAAACATGGGAAAGCAGGTTTCCTTATGATTTACTATTTTTGTGTTCTTTGGGTAGATACTTAGGAGTGGAAATTCTTGCATGGCAGATTCATTTTTAGTCCTTTGAAAAACTTCACACTTCTTTCCTGACTGTGGGTTGAACTGGTCTACATTCCCACCAACAGCATAAAAAGTTTTCTTTTTCTCCACACCCTCATCACACATTTTTTATTTCTCATAGCTATAAAGTGGTTTTGATTTACATTTCCTTGGTGATAGGTGATGAACATTTTTTCTTATGCCTTCTTATGGCCACCTGCATATCATGTTTGGAAAAGTGTCTATTTAGCTCTTCTACCAAGTTTTTGATTGTATTGTTTTTATTTTGTTGCTTTGTATAAGTACTTAGTGGATCTTTAATATCAATCCTTTATGATATGTATGATGTGCAAATATCTTTTCTCATTCTGAAGTTCTATCTTCATTTTTGTCACTGTCTCTCACTTTATAGATGCTTTTTAGTAACCTCTTCATGGACTACTGGGATATAATCCAAGTTGCTTATATTCACCTTTGACTTCCTTTTTACTGGAGAAGAATCTGCAAAGATGTTTCTGAAGTTTATATCATGGAAGTTTTGCCTATGTTTTCTTCTACATATTTTACTGTTCCAGGTCTTACGTCCAAGTCTTTTATCCACTTTGAGTTGATTTTCATGTAAAATAATAATCTAGTTTCATTCTTTCACATGTTATAGCCCAATTTTCCCAACTTCATTTATTAAACATATCCTTGTTCCAATGTCTATACTTTACTCCATTGTCACAGATTAGTTGTCCATTAATGTGTGGGAATGGTCTATCCTGGTTGTATTCCTTCCCCTCCCTCACCATACAGAGCAGGAAACATATCCAGATTGTTAAGTGATGAGCTGGGTTATAGAAAACCAGGTGTCATCTTTCCTTCCAGGCTTTTTCTATATGGCAGCATTAACACTGCCAGTGGTCAGGTTTCTGCAAGTATTAGCCACCTCTCAGAAGAAAGTGAGAAAGCAAATATCACCCTACACAATATGGTTACATCACTGAACCTCCAGATGACTCATTTTTTTCCTACACAGTCAAGTCATTAAAAAAACATAAACCCCAATAACTTTAATTATATCAATCCATCTGCTTGGTTGTTGCCCACTTGTGTTTACCAGGCTCCTGATTGTAAAATCAGAGCATGTGAATAATTCCTCTGAGACTTTTCATTAAATGGTATTCAGTACAGAAAGAGACAGTGTTGAATATTTAATGTTCTACTACCCATATATTTGTGGACTTCTTGTTTTGCTTGTTTTAGTAGAAATTTTAAAGAAACTACATCTTTAGTATATGTTAAAGATACAGTGCCATATTAGCCCCACCCTGTGGAAAATAAGACAAGAATGTTATAATATAAAAAAATGCTTCTATTCCTTTTATAAAAAATTCATCCACTCAAATATTGCCTGAGATGGTGCTCTATGATTAAATTTAGAAAAAGGGTTCTAAATGGACTATGTTGGGACATCTGATTAGTACCTGGGTGCTTTTGGCACTGTCCTGGTGAACACTTCTTATTCTCACTGTGTTTGCATTCTGAGTGAATCCCTGCATCCTGGAAAACACAGTGTAAATAGTGCCCCCTGGTGTTGTGCAAAGCGATGGCCTACATATTCAAACTGTGAGTTTTGATGTGGAGATTATTCTGGTCAGTGATTGAATTTATGATATTTTTTCAGGAGAACACAGAATGTAGCCATGTTGCTGTGTATTTATCTCTGAGAAGGAGGTTGACCATAAAGGAATATGATCACACCGTGATAGTTTGTGAAACTCTCTTTGCTTGCTTGTTTAGTGGCTGCCACACGTGCAATTATATCTAGGTGCCAAAACATTTGTTCCAGTGACACTATTTACCCCTTTTTCTTGTGAGTATAACTACTGTGTCACTAAGAGTTATAGAGAAATTTGTTCTCCACTAATGACAATTTTCTTGCCATCACATTGAATTTTCTGCACTTCATTAATACGATTATTCCTATCTATATCTGTTATAAATACTATGTTTCTATAAATAAAATTACACAGATAGGACATCAAGCAACAAAATTACTTTCCTGCCAGACCAGTAACTGAATATAAGTTGTTTTTGTGTATTACTTCCTGGGCATGGCTTTCTCACTGTGTTTGGAAACCAATTCTTTCATGCCAATTCAACAAAACATGTCTTCCTACTTTTAACACATGCTTTTTAAAAAAAATATTTATTTTTGCATAGAAGAAGTGAGGTGTGGGCCAGCACTGTGGGGTGTGGGAGCAAGAGGAATCATCAGAGACAGAGTGGGGAGCAGAAAAAACTGATTTACTGAAATATTCAGCTAAAGGGAACAGCACCATTTGTGGGTTAGCTCCCTGCCTGGGGATCCAACTCAGGCCATTGAAGTGACAGTATTGAGACTTCACCCCTAAGCCACCAGGGAACCCCAACTATGCTTTTCTAACGACTTGCAGATACCTACTTAGCTGTCTTTTTAAGTTTTGGGTTATTTTTTTTCTTGAGACTACATTCTACACCACCTTGCTGGTGATCCTGGTTCAACCTCTGACAGCCAATGGTAGTTAGTATTATTCCATCTTTTCCTTTCACCACAGTATAAATACCTGCTGCTTACATGCTCACCTCCTAGAAGTCTAACTTTATCTGACCCGAGTTGATGGCCACTCATTTTTATAGAGAAGGAAGCAATAAGGCAGTGTAATACATATATCTGGGCATCTATATTAAAAATAGCTGTTTGGTATTAAATAGCAGGGAGATAATAAAAAATAACTCTCAAGTATGAAGTAAGTTATGTGCTCAGGATTTCCCTTTTTTATCTCAGTTATACACATAATGATTTAATGAGTTATTATCATCTCCATTTCACTTGTTCAAGGTCAAAAAGTTAGCAAGTGGTGGTGTTGAGATTAAAAATCAAGGCCTCCCTGCCTTAACTAACCATAATGCTGCTTCCCCTTCCATTTTCTTGGGTCTTCTCCCCCAAGAGTCAAAGTTTCACCCCTGTTCTTTACACTGGACTCTTTGGTGTTGATAAGACTTCATCCTAAATCATCATTCCCATTTCCTCAGTCTAAATCTAAATCCCATTATTCTTTTTTTAAATTTAAAATGAGGGAGGTCTTCCTTAGAATAGCTATTGCTTGGGCCTACTGTAATTAATGTTTTTGACTCTACACCACAGGTAATTCTCATTTGCAAAAGTTACTTTTCACCAGAAGTTGCTAGCAGAGGGAAATCACATTTATGGTGCCTATGAGCAGAGGGTCTTGGTGTCATTTGATGCAAACATAGATGCAGAGGATGCACCTGTGCCTCTTGCATACCATAGATGCCTGTTTCTAAGCAAGATCATGTGGTGATGCAGGAGCAAGAAGGGGGGATTAACTCCTAGAAATAGTCATTACTGCAATAAAATGTCTTTGTTTCTGGATCTTCCCTTTACTAGAACTTTCATTCTTGTATTGAGTACCAAAATGCAACACAATATGCTTGCAGTAAGCTATTAATATAGCATGTATTGAAAAACAAACTGCCACTGACCATTTTGTGTCATGTACTCAAAGAGTCAGAGAAACATGGATTTTTTTAAATGAAGATATTTTAGAAATTATTTGTTTCCACCCTCTATTTAGCAATTAATGAAATTAAGGTAGAGAAATATGAAGGGACTTTCTCAAGATTAAATGTGGTAAAGACCTTCAAAGACTATAAGTACAGCATCTCCTTTCAAATTAATATTGTGACAGTTATATGCACTTCTGTACCTCTTACTTTTCTCTGTTCAGTGGTGCTTATGATAAGAATAATTTATACATTCAGTGATAATGGAAACTTTTTTCTGTCTTCAGATGATCTTCCTATTTTTCTCATCATCGTGGTTAGAAACAGTTAAATCATCAGCTTCAACCAATATGCAGTTGAATTTGAAATTTACTGTATGATGCTTCTACTTTTCATTTTTTACCATTTCACACCTTGTCCGCATCTTGAGCAAGCTTGTAAGTTTCCAGTGCATCCATTTCTTGTGATGATATATTGTCCTGGTGGAAAATTTCATTTACTGGCTGTGCCCTTTGCTGAACCTGTTGCTAGTCAGGGAACATGATAAGCGTATAAGTAGCATGCTACTTCATTTATCATACATCGTTTTAGACACTCAAATATCTCATATACAATTCTGCATTCTGCACAGAGAGGAACTATCCAACTCACAGGGAAAAAAAAAAGACCTTCAAATAAATTGTCAGTTTATGATGTATAAATGTATTCTCTTAATAAAAAATGTTCATAGTTTATACTAAATCTGTAAGTACCCTTTATTTTTTTTCTTAACGGCTAACCACATGCTATTAAACACTAATAGAAAGGATCTGACTTTTGTGATTTGGCATCTAAGAGAACTGGAAAACATAAAAACACTGTCTGTTTTCAATAATTGAATTACTGGTGAAATAAATCAAGGCACTGGGAATCTTAGCAGCATTTCAAGGGTTCTTTGGTGCCAAGCTTCCCACCAGGGGAAGGACATCAACATTTCCCCTCTACCTAAAGTTAGCATTTTAGTTACCTAAAACTAGCATAAGTCAGAACCAACATTTTGAGAAGTGTGGTAGATCAGTGTACATCTGTAAATGGAAATCAAGAAAAACAGTGCTGCAAGCATCTGCCTTAGAAAGTCCTTTTCTTCAAGGCTTTTTTCTGAGATTGCTACAGGAGGTCAGGCCTACCTAATTTCAGTAACTTTTCATGTATTGATTTCTGCTCTTCCCCTGTCTGTCATTACAGTGTTTTACTAGCACCCATGTTTTATGTGTAGCATAAAAAAATCTACATTCTGTCAGAATGGGACCCTTGAAATTTTGAAAGTGAAGCTTGATTTACATTAAACACAGCTTAGACTAATTAGGACCTTTCTCAAAGGAATTGTGAACATGAAATACAGCTAACAATTACTCAGTTGCTGTCTCCTCACTCTTTATAGTCTAGGAAGTTCCTTAGCTGAATAAACCCATGTGGACAGCCTATGGGCATTAATTTGAAAGTAGAAGGGTAGAGAGTGGTTTGGATGTTCTTATTTATATAGGACTATTGTCCTCTCCAAACAATAGCAGCATTGCTGCGCTCCAGCTGTAAGCTCACTTATCTACATGGAAACATGACTCATCAGGTCTGTCTTTCAGGAGATGCTCTCACTAATGGACAGGAGCCTCTCTGGTGAAAAACCACTATTATCTTATAAAGCAGGTATCCCTTTCTGGAATATGGGATGAGAAGATAGAATTTATATGTAATAACACTTCTGACCATTGAGAAAATACCTAACTAGTTATATGGCCTCTATCATTGGATTTTTTTCCATTTCTCATCTTCATTAAAATTCTCTGGCTCTTGGTTCTTCCTGTCCTTTGAACCACAAAGCCTTAGAGATGCTAATACAAACTGGGATCTTCTCCATCAAAGAGTACATACACTCCAGAACACATGGAAAATTCTGCATAGAATTTGGAGCACAAATGCTGTGAGGTTTACCAATGGGACCGTGACTGCTGTGAAAAACACACTGAGTTCAAGTCACTACTGTAAACTGGGATAATGATTCAGCTTCTCTGACTCAGTTTGTCCATCTGTAAAAGTAGCACAAAGATTGGTCTCATCTAAGGGGATTGCTGTGGAGGTTAAACGAGACAGTGACTCTATAAGGATAAACTCTGCCTGGCGCCTGGTAGTTGCTTAGTCAGTATGGGGTTTTTCCCTTTCTTAGACTAACTAACCAGGAAAGGAAATCAGATGCTGGAAAGCAGGACTGGACTAAATCTGACCAGCATCTGTTCTTCTAAATTAAGCTTTATTGGCACAGAGCTGTGTCCATTGGTTTACACACTGTCTTCTACTGCTTTTGTGCCATATGCGGAGTTTAGTAGTTGTAGTAAAGATTATATAGCTTGCAAAAATGATAATATTTATTATCAGGCTCTTGAGAGAAAAAGTTTGCAAATCCCTGCTCTAGAGATATTAACATATGTCAACTCCATTTGAGGGTGGGTGGTTTGTGTGTGGAGGATTATTTATCCCTATCTTGCTTGACTTGTGCTGTTGGAGATTGAACCTGGGATAAATGACAAGTTAGTGAGTATAGGTCTGATAGCTAAGACTCCAGCTTCAAACTGAAATCAAATCAAGTGTCCTGTATGTTATATCTGAAATGAAATGAGACTAAAGAGAGAGAAGGGAATGCTTTGAGCTGTGAAGATCAAGTCCTGATTCCATCACCAACTAGTTTATGGGAGTTGGAGCAGCTGTCTCTGTGATACCTCAGATTCCTCAACTATAATATGACCAAAATCTAGATGTCTCCAAAAGGTAGAAGTGTTTTCATAATTTGTCTCAATACAGAGTTTTTAACAGTCTCAGAGTGAAGGTGATAGGTTTTATTGCAGAAACACTAATGTGTTTTTATTATGGAATGCTGCCCTTGGTTGTATGGGGGATATTACATGATGTGTGGTATATATATTCCATTATCAACTTTCTAAAATATAAAAATAAGTTATGAATTCTAAAATATCTGCCCTAAGGGTTTAAGGTAAGGGATTATCTCATGAAATTTATGAAAATTAAATAATGTAACACCATTGTAGAAAGAACAATGCCTGTCCCATGCAAGCATTCTATAAAAGTTAATACTATTCTTGGGTCCACCTTTGTGGTGTAGCCAGCTGAGCACCGCACTGTGAAGCATCCGCGGCACAGTGGTACCAGTTCGATCCCCAGCCAGGGAGGTGACCCACATGGTGCCGCAGACCTCTCCTGCCTCACCCGTTGCTCCCTTCAGCAGTGTATTTCAGTCATTCTGCCTGTTCTGCTCCCCACTCTGTCTCTGGTGAATCCTCTCCCCTCCCATGCCTCTGACCTGTACCCAAATTGTATGCATAAATAAATAAATCTTAAAAAAAAAAAGTTAATGCTACTATTGTGATCTCTGCCCCATTCCAAAGAAGCTCGTGACTGTTGTAACGCCAGTTGATACCAACAGTGAAAAACCATCCTGAGCCTGATCTCTAAAGACCCCAGGCTATAAACTTTCCCTTGAACAAACTGTATGAGGAAGAGGTGGAAAACTCATTGAAGGGGCAAAGCCCTGAATGATGACCAGGAAAACTTCACAAAATGGGTCTTAAGAGAGGCTGCTTTCCACCACAAGTCCAAGTGGATACTTCTAAAGTGTCAGAAATTGCTAAGTGTCCTTGAACAGGGTGTGAGGGTTTCTCTGGAGGACCAGGAGGGGGAGGTTTATCTAGTGCTGATGTGTCTGAGTAAAAAAATACACTGTTTCCTTCTGGAATGAGCGGATTTGAAACACTTCACTGCAAGGACTCCACTGCCCCTGACATCTTCACCCTGCTAAGGTTAAGGTGCAGTGAGCCTCCTTAAGAACCAGGGGAGGAAAAAATTAACCAGACAAGAAAATCATAAGCATTTTTTCAAAAAACTTTTAGTACCTGAAACTATCAAAAGAGGTCCCTGCTTTAGTGGAAAAGGTAGTGACTCTGAGTAACAACCTCTGCTTCAGCTTCTCCCACTATGTGGGCAACCTTGGATGAGTCACATAAACCCTTCATGCCTTGGTTTTTTCATTTGTAAATTGAAGGAATCTTGTGAATTGAAGTTACTTTCTGATATTCCTTCCAAAATTCTGTCTGTCTCAATAATAGAAAGCAAGAAACCAGTTTTATCAATCACTTCAAATTTCTATATGACTTGACCTGAGGCTCTATAGAGGTCAGAAACCTTACAAAAGAGTTGCTTTAAAATATGCCTCTATGGGGTGCAGCGGGTTGAGCCCCACAGTGCGAAGCATCTGAAGCATCCGCAACACAACACTCAGAGTTCGGTCCCCAGCCAGGGAGGAGACCCACATGGCACAGCAGACCTCTCCTGCCTCACCCACTGCTGCCCTCAGCAGTGTGTTTCATTCAGTCTGCCTGTTCTGCTCCCCACTTTGTCTGGTGAATCCTCTCACCTCCCGCGACACTGGTCTGTACCTTGGCTCTTGTATACATAAATAATCTTTTTAAAAAATATTAAAATATATGCCTCTTTTATGTTTACTGTGGTGCAGGTACTCAAAAAGTACTGTGAAGGAATGGATGAATGATTATCCTAACTATAGATCTGTTATTTATGCAGCAATAGTTTCTTTAATAAGTAAATACTAATGAAGCTCATGTTATTTAATGACTTTTACAAATAAGGGATAAGATATTTTCAGCCATACAGATAACCACAACTTGAAATCATTTACAAGCAAAATGTTTTGTCTCATATAAGAAAAATTCAAGAAGTAGACAGCATCTTTACTGGCTTATTCAGGACTCAAGAGAATCATCAAAGACTCAGATTTCTTCTAGGTGGTGCTCACATCTCTGGCATGTTAGCTTTCTTACGTTGACTCACCAGTGGTTACAAAACAGCTGCTGCATTTACAGGTGTTACCTGTTCCAGAAGATCCCAGCAGACTTCATTTCATCTTTTACTGAGCCAAATTAGTTTGCCCACCCATAAACAGTTGCTAACAAGAGGACAGGTATTTATGCTGTCTTAGATACTTTATTTTTATTTACTTATTTTATTTAAAATATTTTATTTATTTATGCATACAAAAGAGCTGGGATACAGACCAGAGGTAAGGTGGGGGGTGAGGGAGGTGAGAGGATTCATCAGAGACAGAGTGGGATGCAGAACAGGCACATATCCTGAAATACACTGCTGAGGGGAGCAGCCTGTGAGGCAGGAGAGGTCTGTGCCACGTGGGTCCCCTCCCAGGCTGGGGATCGAACTCATGCTGCAGTGGCTGCCCCACAGTGTGGCGCTCAGCAACTGTGCCACCAGGAAGGCCCTGTCTTAGATAATTTAGGGAAGAACCTTATCTTCCCTGAACAAAATCAGAAAGAAATAAAGGTAAAGATTAGTCAGCAACTCACAATGAGTGTCCCAGACTTGAATACCTCTTACTAAATATCTGATCAATCAATAAAAGAATATATAGGAGGAATGTAGAGGAACCAAATAAGGCATCAGTAAAGAAAAAAGTAACTAGAATAAACTAAAAATCAAAACCATGAGGCAAATATAGAGCAGAGACATTCTTAGGAGGAGGAGCAGGAAGAATTTTACATAAAGTAAAATTTAAAATACAGTTCCATGAAATTTGACAAATACATATAGTCAGTGTAACTGCCCCTATATTCATGAGAAAGAACACTTCCCAAAACTATCCTTATGTCCCACCTTGACCTACAGCCTTTGACAACTGTCGATCTGTTTTTTGTTCCGATAGTGATAGTTTGGACTTTTCCTGAATGTCATGCGTCCTGTGGACTCTGGCTCCTTTCATTTAGCTTGTACATCTGAGAGTCACTCAAGCTCTGTGTAGCAGGAATTAGTTCCTTTTTATCTGAATGGATTTAATTGTATGGATATATCTGTTTATCCATTCACCAGCTGAAAGATATTTGGATTTTTTATTTTACTTTTTAGTAATAATGAACAATCTCACTATAAACAATTGGGTAAGTTTTTCTGATAATGTGTTTTCATTTCTCTTAATGAACATTTAAGAGCAGGGCTTTGGGTTGTAGAATAAGTGTATATTTAACTTGATAAGAAACTGCCGAAGCTTTTCTAAAGTGGCTGTACTTTTTTATAACCCCCAGCAATGTATATGAACTCTCCAGTTACTCCACATCCCAGTGAGCAAGGAGGAGTTTCCCTCCCTCCCTCCCTCCCTCCCTCCCTTCCTCCCTCCCTCCCTCCCTTCCTCCCTCCCTCCCTCCTTTCCTCCCTCCTTTCATTTCTTAGATTTTATTTATTTATGCATACAAGAGCTGTGTTACAGGCCAGAGGCATTGGGGTGAGAGGATTCACCAGCGACAGAGAGATTGGGTGTCTGTCTGTGGGGAGCAGAACAGACAGAGTGACCCAAGTACGTGGCTGAGGGCAGCAGGGGGTGAGACAAGAGAGGTCTGCTGCACCACGTGGGTCACCTCCCTAGCTGGGGATCAAACTCATGCTTCAGTGGCTGTGGATGCTTCATAGTGTGGTGCTTAACCCCTGAGCCACCAGGGAGACCACTCTTTCTTTTTTTTTGTTAGCCACTCTAAGAGTTGGTTTCTTGTGTTGGTTTTAGTTTTCATTTTTTCTAATGAGTAGTAGTGTTGAGAATCTTTACAGGTATTTATTTTCTTCCCATATATCTCCTTCATTAAAGTGTTTAATGAGAAAGCTTTTGATTTTTCCTTTTTGGCCCATGACATAGTAAAAGAAAAATTTTGGAAAGGTGAGTCAGGGTCTGGAATGAGAGCACTAGTGATACAGAAAACAGATGAGGTTAACTACCTAAACCAAGTCAAGAGGTGGTGAGTGGAGTGGCATTTCTCTAATCAACCAGCAGTTTCATCCTAAAAAATAAATAGCAAAGATGGAAATCACATTGCACTGTGCCTTCTGGGAGAGTGAAAATAATGATTTCTGCTGCTTGTGATGCACCAGATGTGCAGATGCCCATGCGCACTTTGGGTAAGACTCAATAAATCCTGAGTTCAGCTCTCTCTCCAGGTTAACAACAGAGGAAAGTGAGGTACAGAGACCAAAACCCCTCACTGAAGCTGGTGCATGACTGCTGGGGGCCTTCAGTGCTGAGCCTGGCTCTGCCCACAGTGACACTCCCCTTCCAGAAGCACCTGCATTAATATTGTGGAATTAACCAAATTTATAAGCCACTAAAAATTGCTAACTTTATGTTTCTGATTCTTGGCATCGAAACTAAAAAAGACACCAAGAGCAACTCTTTTTAAAAATGTACAGCATATATGGGCCTCCCCTGGTGGCGCAGTGGGTTAAGCAACGCACTACGAAGCAAATCGCAGCCACTGCAGCACAAGTTCGATCCCTGCTGCCGGCCAGGGGGG
>JAGFMF010011718.1:4018461-4031138 GCA_019455555.1 Galemys pyrenaicus | reverse complement strand
GCCCGCTGCTCCCCTCAGCAGTGTACTTCTGTTGATCTGCCTGTTCTGCTCCCCGCTCTCTGTGGTGAATCCTCTCACCACCCCACACCTCTGGTCTGTGCCCCAGTGCTTGTATGCATAAATAAATAAATCTTTTAAAAAAAATAAAAAATAATAAAAAAAATAAAATTAAATTAAAAAAAAATGTACAGCATATCAGCCATATTGATTGGAGAACAATAGTGGCAATATTCTTACCTATTTATCCATGTGGATCAAGAGTGGTGGCTCCCAGACTTGGCAGACTGTGCGGTTCTTTATCAGTTGTCTCTGACTCCAACTCAAATCTGTCCGCTTAGCCAGGGCACATTTTAGCCTTTTCTTCACCTGGCCAGCTGCACTGTCTCCAACCAGGCTCCAGTGGAAGATCAGCCTTGCTATTGGGGAACACTTAAGTATGTCCCTCAAACACATGGCAGCACCTACCTTTGAAACCAATTCTACAGTGGCAGAAGGATGAGGGAAAACAAATAAAACACACAACAAAAAAATCCTTTTATCCTTTCTCATTTCTTGACTCAGTTATAGGAGAGTTATTTCACTGAGTCTCCCAAGAAGAGATAAGAGGTGCTAATTGTAGTATCAATAATTTAGTCTAGGGACCAAGGCAATTTGTGCTACTAGATAAAAACAGACACATTTTCAGAGATTTTATAACATAAGAGTGTAAAAAGCCTAGATTTGCCAGGATGGTACGCTAATCCCCAGAAATGAAGTCCCCAGAATCCATCTGATTTGTCTCTCAGTCAGTCAGGAAATTGAGAATTTGCTTTTTTTTTTTGAAACTGAGAACATTCTTTGAAGTAGGTGTTTGATGCTGTGTTCTAGCAACGATTCCTGTGTGAACAATAAATGGTGGGAGGTTATACAGAAATGGCAGGCACATTTTTGGTGCCACAAAGTGACACAAAGTCTTCAGGCCATTGACAGTTTAATACAACTCCAGTCTCAATTTCTTAAAATAAGACGCTTGTTGAAAAATGAGACTTGAGAAAAACTTCTGAATCAAAAAGGTAAATAGCCTTTGATAAATTTCCATTAATTGACTTAATCTTCTCCCAGTAATACTCAACATGAGATCAAAGACAGGTCTTCCTAAGTGAAAAATTTTGGTTCTCTGTATTTCCAGATGAAACAGGATGGTTAACTGGAAAAACAGAAACCCTCTAAAACCTAATCTCAAAAAACAACACAAAACAACAGTGTTGCGATAAGACTTTATAGTTAAGTCTCAACTGCTATCATTTACTTTATATTGTGTTGGATGGTTCCCAGACAGGACATATTTTAAATTACTCCTAAAAAGAAGACATTATATTATTCCATCAATGCATGCCCATATGCAAAAAATTCCACACGTACACCTGTGTGAACTCTGGGAAAATCTGAGCTTTGGTATTATCTCCCTTACCACCTGTGTGAACATGATGAATTTCCTTCTGAGACCAATTGTCCTCATATGTAAAGTGGTAGAGAATATATACACTTAAGATTATTGTGGGAATTAAATACATTAATTGTATGAAAAACCTGGATTTTAATATGAAATAATTATATAATCAGAAATTCAAATAAGTCCCTTATAAATTAATCACTTAGCCCTGTGTGTGCACACACTTCAAAAAATCTGTATAATGTTCGTATAGAAAAAACTATAAGATAATCTACCAATACAAAGTCCTCAAATCTAAGCGAGGTATCTAAAATCGGGTTGTCATTGATATTCACCATTAACAGAATCCCTACAGCTAAATCTGCCATCAATTCTCTCTTCCTTCGTATTATTTTACAGATTTCCCTTACCTAGAAATGATTCTTCCATTGAAAAGAATTTGATTTCTAATAGTCTATGCCTACGGGAGCCAAAAATCAGTAGCAGTCACAATTTCTCCAAATAGACTTTAATATTTCCAGATGAATATTGAGAATCTCTGAAATTCACAGAAGACCTCTAAGAGGTACCCTGAAGATGTGTAAATTATAACCTTGTAGGGAATGCATATAAATAATGGGGGACTTAAATAATGAATTACCAATGTTCAGAACTTTGTTCGGTGAATTACTACCAAACAAAGTTAAAGTCTACTTTGATTCTACAAATCCTGGAAATAAATATCTTTAAAGGTTAAAGATGTGTGGGGAAAAGATCTGGTTCTGCCTTAAGATTTTGGCTTGAAGGTAATATCAAAATTAATTTATTCAAGAGCAAACAGACAGCTTCATAACATTTGACTAACAGAATTTCCACAAGGACTGGCTAGTTCTCTAGTTCTGAATTCTGAAAAGTGTAAATGATATATGATTATCTACTCCTTTACTTCTGCCCCAACTCATCAAGGTCTCTTCATTCTGTTTATTACTTAGATCTATTGGAAAATATTAGCAGTCACGAGCCCAAGATATTGTCTAAATAGCAGTATCTACAACTTTGAAAGAAAATCTTTCCTCCTTATGACTGTTTTTGATCAATTTTTCACTTTCCCCTTAAATCTATTAGCAAGATACCTCTGTCCCTGACACATCTTTCTTTCTTTGGAAGTCTCTTAATTCTGCAGCTGGATTGAGATTGAATATAAATGTGAACCTCTATCCATATAGCAGGAACTCAGTTTTTAAAAGGAATCATGTTATCATTCCCAGTAAAAACCATGGTTGTTCCCAGTATAGAACAAGGGACTGCATATGTTTACAGCTAGATTTTCAGTAGAAGATACTGATAGGGAAAGAAACAATCCTTGAAGGGTAGAAGGAAGAGCAAGCAATCTGACTAAGTATATCATGATGCCGATGACCTTGTTGCTGCCTTCACCATTCTTTCCAACACTTTTCTACAAGCCTAAAGAAGGCGACAAATATAACATTTGAAGATAAGCAATAGCAATGCAGAGGAGGGACCTAAATATTATTTATGATTCAGTTTCTCCCCTTTTTCCCACTGACCGTTTGATAGAACTGCATATCACTGCATCTTTGGGGTAACTGGTAAAAGAAAACAAAACAAATGAGACTTTAACATGATTAATATGAGGCCTCTTGACCAGCTGTTATCATCCCTTAAAATTGTCTTATTGGATTAGTGTTAGTCAGTCAAACTTTAGGAGCACAGTCAATGAAATCAATTTTTCCTCTATCAGCAAATACGTGCTGAGTCCCTCCTCTATGTCTCAGGCATTGTGTTTGGCACTGGAACAAAACAAAACAAGATATAGTTTCCCAAGGAACATTCTATTGAGAGTGCTGTTATTTAGCCAACTGAGTGCACAGAAAGCATCATACTTGTCAGTAGTATGAAGAGGGAAAACACTGTGTCGGGGTAAAAAAATCTCTTAGGATGTCATTTAGATTGAAATGGTTAAGTTGACCCTCTCCTGAATGTGATATTTAAGGGACATGAATAGAAGGTAGTGAGATGGAGTGATGGAGCCAGGCTGCCTGGTATTAGGTTTCAACACCAGCCCTAATGATTTGACCTTGAGCATTGATTCCTTCATGTAAAATTAGAGTGACAAAATAAACTATCATGTTAAATTGATGAGATGATTCACTTAGCATGAACAAATTCCTATAAATGGTTTAATAAATATCAGCTACCATCATCATCATTATCAGTGGTATTATTGCCCATAGTAATAATAGCAATAAGCTGAAACTCAAAGCACCTCATGGATCGGGACACTCTTTCTCACTGGTTTTCCTGGGCCATTTGCTCCATGGATGATTTGATCCAAAAAGAGAGAAAAGATTGAAACTTGTCTTTCTGTTTCATTTTGAAACACTTTCTCTTCACCTCAAATCCTGTATGGCTCATTTTTTAGTCAGTAATCATTCTCATTGAGGAGCAACTTAAAGAATAAGCATTTCTTCAATGTCTTAAGCAGTCCAAGCTGTGTTAGGCACTTCCTTATAAACCTTTGTCAGGCAGGAATTAATATTTTCACTGCACACTATGAGGATTTGGAGACACAAACAGACTTAAGAAGTTAGTCTTCTTTTATTAGTTTTATTTATTTACTATTTATTTATTTATTAGTCACATGACTATCACATAACTAAATAGTCATGTGACTAATAAATAACAGAGAAATGTTCAGATAGAGGATATTCAACCTCCAATCCAACGCTCTTTCTACTTTAATTTAGACAGCAAACATTGCTATATTCATTGATTGGATACTCCTCAACACCTGTTTAATGACCACTCTCACTCCCATAAGATATACCATGAAGGAATTTCAGAAATCACCAGCTTCCCTAGACCAGCATTTGCTTCTATCAGAGACAAGAGGTTACAGACTTTCAAGTTCATGATCACTTGTGACACAATAACCCATGGCCTCTGGTACGAGGCAACTTATCAGAGCCTGGAATCCTCTGCTGTTTTCCAAATACCTCCAGAATATTTTCATTTTCCATTGCTATTTCTGGGTAGAGGTTTGGTCTTTCCTGACATTCTGAGATGGGTCCTTCTCCCAAGAGATTGTAAAGTACATTGAATTCCGTAGTACACAGATCATGTGGAGACTTCAGATTATGCCCAAGATTAAAGCGAGAATTTAATGTACTGACTCTGCAGACGTCATAGCAAGTGTTCTCCTTGCCAGAACTAAAAGCATGTGGCATTGTCACTCTGGAAGAAGGGGACATATTGACTTATTAAGAGATATTGTTGGCATTTCAAGTGCCAAAAAGATGCTTACCAGGGTATGGGATTAAAAGAGTATTTCTGAATAATAAAACTACTTTCAGACTAAGTATCAACAGAAGGGAGAGCTGGTAAAAACAGTGTCTTCCCAACTGAAAACAAAACAAAAGAATCCTTACCAGGGAAATAAGAGGGAGGTATTTACAAAGCATCAGGTGTGTTCAGGAAAGCACAAGGAACGAAAGTTCTTCCACGCAGCTTCCCTTGCCTTTCCATCCTCAGCCCATCCTAGAACTGCAGCGTGACATGCTCCTAGGGTCGGTAGCCAGATGTCTGTGCCTCCCTGCTGCACATGGCAGCGTGACCATGGAATCCTTTTTGCATTGCAAAGTCTTTAAGCCCCCAGGCCTTTCTAGAAGCTTGCATGGATAAAATCTGTTGGTATGTCGTTTGTGTGTGAATGCAGCCACATTAGTGCCACATCCACATTTTAAATCTTTATCATCAGTACATCTTGTGTGCTTCCAGCAGTTTTGGACAACTCTGCTGTTTATTTTTGGAACATGAACATAAAGCAACCTTCACACCTTTAATTGGGAGGCTGAACTCACTTGCTGCGGTGTAGTTGTGTGTCACAGAGTAAAAGACCCAGGTTCACTTTGTCAGTCACTACACAGGAGACCCCCCTGAGCTGACTACCCATATTGCTCCGGGGTTTGCAGAATTGGAAACAATAGCCTCTCCCATCCTCGCCTGGGAGAAGAACACAGAAGCACAGTTTTTCTTAGCTCCACGACAAGGAGCTCTCTCCTGCCACAGTTTAACCTCCAGATCCCATGACAGTGGCTTGTTTTTGTCCATGACTTTTCTTTTCTACCTAGTTCCCCACACCAACCACCGTATTCTGTGAGCCACCCTTTTGACATCTGGGTCTCAATGTAGCTGTAAAATCTTCATTACAGCAGGATATGAAGACTCAGAAAATCTCCGTGTTGTGCTGACTACGTAATGTGCTGTCAAAACACGTCTTTGAGTTTCTTTCTGGCTGAATTAATTTCAAGGGTTGTTTTTCGTCTTCATCATTAAATCCCAAACTTGTAAAGCTCGCTGAACAGCCAGTGAACAGAGGCGATTAGCATTTTAAACCAAGGCTCAGACCAGGTCTCCTTCTCTCTCTGCCTTCGCACCCCTGGAGTATGTGCCCTCCCCACGGACCACGATGCTCTAATGCATCTCCTTCAAATGTACAGCACCCACTACATTTTTTCTCTTTCTAAAATCACGTCTGGGGAAACTGAGAAGCTCCTTTGAAGGATTACATTACGGCTTTGATTTTTATTTATAAAACATAAAGGACTAATATATATCAGTTAGGACATTTTGCTTCCAAAGTGCATTGTAGCAAAATAATTGGAAGGCAGTTGCAGTGTGAAATATATGACAGCTTTACAGGACATAAAAAGCAGCTTTTTCTTTGTAATAGTGTAATTGCCTTAAACCCCACAATCATAATTGTTATCAAAAAATAATCCCAAGGAAAGGCTAATATAAGGTGAGCAGACTATTATAAGAGCTCTAATACACTCGATTCCTTGAACAGCAAATGCAGCTCTCAATCTCCTCGTGCTTTTAGTGTCAGTCAGAGAGCACTCAGTCATTTCTGTGCATCAAGCCTGCAGTATTGATTTTTCCACTGACTGAAACAGCCATATAAGCATAAATTTTGCATGAGCCTTTCACTTTGTAGACTCTCCTTTGGTCAGATGACACATGATGTGAACATGAAGACTGTATAATAACAATGCATGGTCAACCTGCAGGCATTAAAGCGTGGGCTCTTGCAGCTCTGAAGGACAAAAGCTGGGGTGGGGAGAGCCTCACCAGCACAGCAAGAGAAAAAACAAATATCATCTCCATCTTGGCAGCCCACATGCAATTTTATTTCCACTTCCCTCCTATATTTTCCCTTCTCTTTTTCTAAAAGTCCCCGCAACACACACACACTCACTCACTCACTCATTCATTCACTCGTGCATCTTATCACCCACTCCAGGTAAAACTCGGCTTTGTGGAGAGAGTTGCTGTGACAGTGACAGAACCCGCTTACTGCCCCTCCCATTAGTTTTTCCCCACTTTGTTTTGTTGGGTCTGTACTTGATGTCATTTCTTTTGTGTTGGCCCTGGAGACTAAATAGTGTGTAACAACGTTTGATAAGATCTGGTAGCATGCTGAAAAAAAAAAAAAAAAGCCTTATCTAAAGATGTGGTTCATTGATACCTAGGTACAAGAAAACTAACCCTCCTTAATAGCCACATTCCATTTAACCCACAGTGGCCCTGTTGGAGATCTCCTTATTCATTAATAGTTTTTTATCTCATGTCTTTATGATTTCAGATGCGCAGTGTGAAGTGCAATCATTCAGTTAGGAGATTTTTTTCCAGTGGAAAAGGGAGAAGTATAATCCCACCCCCACCGTCTGACACCACCTTATCTCTGGTGACATAATTGCTTAGTCACAGCCACCTTTCCTGGGCAAATAAACTGTGATAATTTATATTATGATGTGAAGAATTCTCCAGATTAAGTAGAATTGGCCTAGAGTAAGAGAGGTTATCTATTAAAGAAATAATAGTAACTGTTGGTCAGAGTCAACCAGACGGAGGTCACCGTTTTCATTTAAATAAAAGTCACAGTGCAAAGTAAAGGCTTGTTCTAAGGAATAATTGCAAATGCATTCACTTTTTCACTTTGTGTAACCATTTGGAATAACAATAATAACATTCACCTTGAAGCTTGCTAACCTGGAGCAAGAGAGGTGCTAAACCCAAATAAAGCAATTTAAATGTCTACAGCATCTTATTAAGGGTATAAACTTCACAGATAGGCAGCATTAGCTTATGGTGAATGTAAACACTCTGTGATTTATTCTTAAAGTGGACCTGCATTCATCTGGAATCTCTCCATTGCCCAGAAAGGACACACGGACCCTATCACTTTTAATTCTGTTACTATTTCCTTTTTCCAGAGGCAACTGCCTGCTTTTTCTGAAGAGCTTCATCAAGGCTGCTCGTTGTTTGAAAAGAGTTTTGAAAATTATTCTTTTTATTTCCAGTTGATGGCATCACAGGAGATATTTCTACTTAAAACCAAAGTTATTATAGTGAGCAGTGTTCTCTGAAATGAGTTTTGGCCAAGGAGAATGAGCAAAATGACACTTGTGAGGCTAAGCTCAGAGAAGAGCCTGTTCTCCCTCTGGAGTCAGGGAGGGCTGGGGTGGGAGGAGATCTGGTTTGTTTGTTCTTTATAGGAAACTAAAAATCCATAGAGAATACAGTCAACTTTCTTGCTAATGCTTTATTTGATGGCTTCCTCCTCTTAAAATTGACTCAACTACCAACTGGTGAAAATAAGGACACTTTAATGCTAAATAAAAAGAGATAAAAATGAGAAGATGGCTCCTCAGCCCAGCTGAGCTTCCACTTCCGAGGTTCTTCCCCTCACTCAGGAAATTTAATAGATGCAATTGCAACTGTGGGATTCTAAGCGATGCTGGCTAAGACGAGGGGGGACTGTGGACAACGGGAATCTGCTGATCAGACCACTACCAAGGGAAAGGGCTCCGTTTTGCCCTTTTTCTTCTCTCTCCCTTTCTCTCACTCCTTTTATTGCCCTGCCCCCCATGGAATTTGGGCATGCAGGACGAATAGCAGAATCCCCAGTGGTTCATTCAGGGCCTGTTGCCTTGAATCCATCCCTGTGTCTAAAAACTGTTGCCCTCTATTCAGTGGTCTGTCTGAAATGTGGTTAGCTCTATCATTTCTGAAAGTGTGGTTGTTCTTGCTGTTCCTTTTATTCTCCTCCAGTCTCTATGGAAAGACTAGCACTGACTGAATGGGAATGGAGATGAAATCATATAATGGCCCAAGTCTCTTTCCCGAGCTCTGAGTTCTGAGGGTTTCCAGGATTTCTCATCATGGGGAAATATACAACAAGCTTCCCCTACACTGTTTCTCAGCCTGAATGCGGGGCTTAGTTCCATTGAGGAAGTTGGATTATCCTATAGAACACAGTTTAAATCCATAGATTTTATAGCCTCTCCACAGTAATTAGAAATATATGCAGATTCACACACACAGATAATTCTGAGCATTCTGAAACTTTCCTAGCTCCTGTGGGGATATGGGAATTGGCATTATAGGAGTTGGAGAGCCTCTTCTGATTCTACATCCAGCTGGTTGATGGTAGTGGTGGTGGTGGGGTGTGTGTGTGTGTGTGTGTGTGTGTGTGTGTGTGTGTGTAAGAGAGAAAGAGAAGAAAGGAGACAGTGACGGAAGATAGAGGAGACTATTGTTTAAGTACCATGCAGGGAACTAAGTGTTTATAAGTGCAATACGATTTAATCATCATAGTAGTCTTTCTGAGTAAGTAGCATTTCCTTTATTTTGCAGATGAAAACAGGTTTGGAGAAAGGTAGGTACTTAGTAAGGCCTCTCAGTTACAAAATGGCAGTCAGGATTTGCATTTTGGTCTAACTGCAGAACTCTTGCTCTTTTCGTTATATCTTAGAGAACTCTTTTGTGTTAGCAACTGCCTCATCATACAAGCATCAGAGTTAGCTTAGAGGGAAAAGATAAGAACAAAGTGTGAAGTCTGTCCAGGGTGGACTGGAGGTATGGATGGTAGACTCTGAAGTGTAAATATTGCAGATTCTGACAAAAACAAAACACGCTAACTGACAGCTTGAATTAGAGGTGTCTTTACTGATCTGAAACAAAACATTTTCAGAATCCACAGTGTTCTCTTCCATGGAAATGGTCCTTCATCAACTTACAAATGAGCTTCCTGTGTGCAGAGCTAGACACTAGTGCTTGGAGAAACATACAACTCCATTCTGTTCACAAGTACTCGGTATTTTGGGTGATGTCTCCTTCCCTTGGCGTGCTTTTCCGTAGATGTTCCCATGGCTTGCTTGCTCTTTGCCTGCAAAAGTCTGCTCGTGGCATCTATCCATCAGTTTCTTCTTGAGTCACCCTTAGAAAATAGCACCCTTCAATTCCATCACACTGCTACTCCGGATGCACTCTCCTCAATTTATTTTCAGTCATAAACAGACCGTGTATTTCCCTGAGCATTTGTCCATTTCCTGCCTCCCCCATGGCATGTAAGCTCTAGCGGCGTGTGCTCTCTGCTAGCTACTGCCCCCCAAACTCTGACTTCCATGCACTTTCCATCAATGTTTGTGCGCTGAAGGGAGTCTAAATAGCCCCTTTTATCCTCCTCCAATAGAGAGGAAAGAACCCATCTGGAAATGAAAATGAGAATTTCCTGGAAGACACAAGACTCTAGGCATGGCAGTCACTTCTTTGACTGAGACAGAGAGGACCTGTATCGTAACAGACACAAGAAGCAGGGTCAGTGGAAAGTTTGCTGCTTGAGGTGCTGGGGAGCCCCCAGTTAATAGAGCCTCTATCCTACAAAGCTACACAGTGGCTTATGATAGACAAGCTTTAGAAAATAACAGCTTTTATTTAATTTCTGTATTTCTATATTTCTTGTACATTGCCTTTGGGCAGTGTGCAGCTTTAATAAATAAACACACACCTTCTAATGAGGGAATGAAATTACAGAATTGCTACCAGCCCCAGAACAACAGCTGATCACAACTGCCCACCACCTAAATGAGATGTGTGTAATGTAGGTCACAATATTGAGAAGTGGAGGACCCCAGTGTCATGCAAAGTGGTGGAGCTGGTAGAAGAATGCACAGAGGGGGAGGAGAGCTGCCTAGAGCAACCATGAAAATGGGGCACTGCAAAGAAAGGGCTTGTTTCCTATTATGCCTCTCCATTAAAGTAACCAAACCATTCTCTTTTTTCCTCTTAGAATTTATTCATCAGAAATCTGCCTCTTTTATATCTGGACTCATCTCCATTGATATGCTAGAAT
Organism: Galemys pyrenaicus; assembly: GCA_019455555.1. Classification (NCBI taxonomy): domain Eukaryota; kingdom Metazoa; phylum Chordata; class Mammalia; order Eulipotyphla; family Talpidae; genus Galemys; species Galemys pyrenaicus. The sequence goes on along the minus strand of JAGFMF010011718.1, from coordinate 4,020,510 downwards.
TTATCTTGCCTAGAATACATATGGTAACAACAAATTGTGATGAGCCCATTCAAAAGCCATATACTTTAGAATCATTGGAAAATCAGTGCAAGTGAAGTGTTCACTAATCTAGAATTCCGGTTGTTGCACATGCTAATTTGTGTCATAATTTTCTTGCTCTCTGCAAGCTTTCCAACTCTTTTCCAGAGGTGGGACCACTTGATAGCAGGCAATAGCTTGTTCATCTCTGGATTTGTGATCCCTGGCACAGGTTCTCCCTCGAACACGTATTTTGAGAAAAGATAGCTGAATAATTTGAAAACCAGTGACAGCAGGAATAGTTTTTCCCTTTCTTTGCTAAAATATTACTAATAACTTAATGTCCATCAATTCACCATCTTTTTTGCACCATTCCTTTAAAAAGATAGCAGCTTTTACATTATCAAAAATTGTCAAATGAGAGTATTGAGATTTATAAAATGAATGAGCTTAAATTGGTCTATATTCCTTCCATGCTAGACTGCCTGTTTTAGTGTTAGACATAGAAGCTTATTCAAATTGTTTCAAGTAAGGACTCCATTATCAAGATTAATGAGGCTCTCTTAGAATGTGAAAACAAACAAACCACAAAAACACCTGCAAAACGATTGAGTCTCAGAGAACCAACTAGAGACACCATCAGGAACCCATGTTGGCTTCCAGTGCCTTACATGTTCCTTATCACAGAGTCTTGAGTTCTCCCCGTGCAGCCACTCCTTTCCCCAGCCCACCTTTCGACTTTAAGACTCTGACTATTCACAATTATACCTTATTGGCTTGTATGGTCATTTTGACTATTTTTGACTAGGTTTCTGGTTCCTTCTTATAATTTCAGTTTCAATCCCCAATGCTAAAGATCACTCAATTCCTAGTTTCAAATTTTAGAGGAACTGACCCTGCTTGTTTATTTGAATGACAATACACACATCTTCTAAGAGAGAATTGTGAGCCTGAATATCATGGGCCTTCATGAAGAGAGTGAGGGTTCAGGCTTTCAGTGAGAGCACAGATTCTAAACATTGAAATCTTCTTGCTTTCTACTTGACCCCCCCAAGTCATTTCACAGCCCAAGAACAAAACTACACAATCTACGGACAATGCAGATAATATGGTAGATTTATGAATGTCCAGACAATTTTGAACCTGTGAATATATCCTTTAATAATTGAGTAGATCAATAAAAAAGTTAACTTGAAATATTCCAAATATATGAAACTTAGTTTTCAAAGAAATTATTACAACTGCAAAAATTAATGTGATTTCTTTAAATTACAAGTGACCTTTTCACTTAATGAAAATGTCATTGCTGATTAAAATTTGCTGTCAAATTAAAATATTTCCGTTAAAATTATTTTCACTGGAAATCAGAAAAGCCCAGCTATTAGATTAGTAGAAAGTACATAGAAAAGTTTTAGAAGTACATATAACTTCACAGGATATATTGGAATATATGCCACTAAATTATTAGATATGCCTGATAGAAAGAAAACACCTTATTCTTTGTGCTATAATTCAAGAAAAGGTGCCTTTTTATATCCCTGATGTTGAGCTCAGAATCTAACACTTATTTGGTGGTCAGTAAATGTTTGGGGAATTAATAACAAATGATCCTGGCTTGATATTTTGGGAAATGGAGCAGAATGTAAACTACTTTGGGAAATAAAGTGGTTTTAGCTCAAGTTATTTAAAAATTAAGCCAGCTAAATATCTGATTTGGATTTAACCAGTCACCAGATGAACTGTTGTCAGCCTGTCTTCTGTCTAATGTTAGAAGTGACAGTCACAGTCATGGGCAAAAAAAAAAAAGACATTTCGGACTGGCTGTCCATCAAAGTAGAAGGTAAGTTGGAAGACTTCAGATGGCTTTGTTTAAGGAAGTTGATATGTGTTTATCTCTCTCATCTTTCTTCCTTGCTTTAAAAACAGCCCCCTGATTATGTTTAGTGAAGCAAGTCAGAAGGCAAAAGAAAAATACCAGATGGTTCCTCCCTTAGGAGGAACATAAGGGAACCAAATGAGGATCAAGGAAAG
>JAGFMF010011718.1:3853496-4018411 GCA_019455555.1 Galemys pyrenaicus | reverse complement strand
TGGTGCACTGGTGAGATGGTGATGGGGAATACATGGGGATTACAATTAATGGCAAGTATATGTAAATTTTAAAATATTTTAATAAAAGGAAAAAAAAAATAAAAACAGCCCCCTTTCTTCCTCCCAATTTTCAGACTATAAGCTCCTCAGGAAAACAACTCTTATCTTTCTCCATTTCTGGCTGCTAACACAGTGCCTAGTTACATATTTGCTGAAAATGTGTGGAATGCTCCATACATTGGCAAAATTCAAAATCACCTAAAAGTATGGAACAGGATGTTATTGATGGATTTGAAAGTGTTACCAGCATAAGAATGCTTTTTCCCTTTCCCTGCTAGGTCCTTTGTGTTCCTCCATTGATGCATCTTCATTGTACATTGAGTTTCCAGCATTTCACCTTCTTATTTGTATACATCTCCTTCTGTGTCATAAATCTCATGGTCTTGTACACAGTAGACTCTCAACAAGTACTTAATACAAGAAGGATGAAATCTGATAGGCAAAAGGACAACATACTGACAAGTGTGGGAGCAAAGGAGCAAATGGGGCTTGAAATTTCCAGGAAAGGAGGTCATAAGGATAAGGGGAAAAGAGAGAATTTGCTAATTCTTTAGGGAGAAGAGTCAGGAATAGAATGTGTTCCATATTAAACATTCCATGTAGTAGACAGTATAATGCTCTTTCTCCCCAGATGACCATATCTTAGCCCCTGGAATCTGTAAATATGTTATGGTAAGTGCAAAGAGGAATTAAGGTTGCATTTGGAAGTAAGGTTATTAATCTGCTGCTTTAAAAACAGGAGATTGTCCTGGATTACTGAGTATATCCAATCTAAAGGGTCTTTAAAAATGGAGGGAGGTGGAATAAGAGAATTAAAGAAGGAAATGGATAATGGAGGCAGATCAAAGAGATACAATGTAAGAAATTCTCTTTGCTAGCTTTTATTTATTTTTTAAGATTGCTTCATTGTTGGCTTTATTTTTTTATTTTTATTTTTAATATATATTTATTACATGATCATTCATATTTGCACAATGTATGTTTTCCCTGTGAAATTCCCACCACCAATTCACCCATGACCACCACCATAATCCCTTGTGCTCTTCCTGTCCCTGTCCTGCTGATCCTTCTCCCTCCTCCTGCCCTACAGAATGTCTGTGATCTAGAGTTGCCTGATGATTTTGATTTTTACTTTATTATACATTTTTTTTTGCGTGATCCCTTTTTGGTTCCTCTACATTCCATTTTTGGTATTACTGTATCCTTAGTTTATAATACTGTATATGATTGAGGGGAGTAGCTCTGAATATATCAGAATGTCAGGGTTTGTAGCAGTTAGAAGTGGTTGGAAAACACACTTCCCTCTAGAGCCTCCAGAAAGCATATGGCTCTACCAGTGTCTTGATTTTCACCTGCTAAAATTCATTTTGAACTTTGACTTCCAAAAACCTGCGATAACAAGTTTGCATTGTTTATACTGCTAAGTTTGTTTTGATTTGTTACAACAACAAATAGAAAACAAATATTTACTGTGGGAGGCTAAGCATGAGAACTGGCACATCTGTACCTACAAGTCTATCAATTCATTTATGAGAACTTGCATTAGACTCTCTCCAATAAAAAGTTGTTGCATGTGTTTCTTTCCACGAGCTGTAACTCAGCTCACCAACCTCATACATTTGTGTTTTGGGACACTTAACTCGATAACAGAGGAGAAGGGATGGATGGAAACTTTCCACTTTCTCATACCATGACTAACATTTTTCTTGTCATTCTTCCTGGGCAAACACCTGACCCTGGAGTGAGAAGTAAGTTACTATCCAAAAAACCTAGATATGATCAGCCATTGTGAGTTGCAAATAGTCTAATTGCACGTAATTTAATAGTCTAATAGTCTTAGATGCAATTTGTAATTTTTAAAAAACTACCATCTCATTAATATTATAAAAATTTTAAATTTCTATCACATTGGTTTTTCTTTTTTACTGCTTACCTGAAAAATTGTTATGTGTTACCCAATAAATAAAACCCATATGTAACCTCTTCAAACTGTCTACATAATATCTCCACACGATTATACACACACAGACCAGAGTGAGTGTGGAAGGCACAACCTTGTACTCCATATGTAGCCGTTAAGTTTGAGAATATGCTTACTGGAAAATAGAAAGCAAAACTAAGAAGATAAGAAAAATGGCCTTAAAACAGAATATTAAACTACAACCCTAAGTCTAAAACACTTAAAATAAAAAGATAATAGTTATGCATTTGAATAAAAATCAAGCACAGCATCACAAACTCCACTTATTCAGCTTATACTGCAACCCCACTCTTATTCTATTTTTGTTCTTCCTGTAAATTATTTTACACATATAAGTATTTATAGATATCTATAAATTTTATGCAAAAACAACTAAAAAGTCTAAAAAGAAAACATCAGTGTGGACTACTCTTTACACTGACAATTTTTAAAATAAATTATTAGGTCCTTCAGTGTATCCTCTTATTTAATTCTGATGCCAAATTTGCTGTAGAAAAGAGATTTATCATAAGTTGAGCCTAAAGCTCAGTAAGGCCATCAGATGTTCTTAATACTAAAATGGGTGGTAGAATTAAATTTCAGATTTAGATGTAGACGATTAACTATGATTTTAACACACAAAAGAAATAATACTTTTGTTATTTTTTCACTTATCTCCCAAAATAGGAAAAATAATACCCAGAGGCAATAGCACACTATACTCTTAGATATGTAGGGACAGACCTGCCTTCTACTTTTTGAAAACATTTACTAGGTGGTGATGAGAAATAGAGGAAGGAATATTAACAATGCCTGTATTTTAAAACTTTGAATTTTATCCGGTGAATTTACATGTAAGTTTTACATTGTATTCCTCCTCATTCTATCCTGGGTAATTGGCATAGCCTCGAATTTTTAATTTCAAGCATCGCATACCTATAACTGGCATATAGTAAATTAATTAACCCATATTGTTCCATCACTTTATTCCATATAGACGATCGGTAGCATGGTAACATATTTGTTGCTTACTAATTTCTTAGTGGGCTCAAATTACATTTAACAACTTTTTCACATTTCTGATGTAAAAATCTCCAAGGGCCACAAATTGTTTTCTGACTCTTTTATGTACTTTTATCTTAGATGGTAAAGGGTGTGGGAGTCAGAATTTGTGATGTTGTGAAGTGGACCAAGTAAACAAAAAATCATAGTGGCAGCTATAAACCACCTTGTTTATTTCAAATAACAAAGAATATAAAACATAAATGGAAAAGTAGGAAGCTGTAAAGAAACAAAGCTAATTGTAGACCATCTGTAACTGTTAAGAATGAGTAAACAGATTACCCTTCTCCGGTATAACATACTGTTCTGGGTGAATTGCACCTAATTTTTTTTCTTATTATGCCATTTGAAGGACAAACTCATTCTTCACAGAAATTGCTTCAGGGCCTGAGGGCTCATGTAACTTGTTTAATCATGACTGTTATTTGATAGCATTACCTGGTAATCACTCTATCAAAAGTTGGATGATTATCTAGAAGGCACATTAAGCAGAGGCATTTAAAGACCATAGATTGATTTACAAAACAAACAAGAAGCTCTGCTTCCATAATCATACTTTCTATGAACTTCAGAGCAACCATTTTATTTATTTATTATTTTGTCCTGTGTCGGCCCTGAAAGGAGAAAAAACAAAACAGGGCAGCTTTTTAAGACAATTTTAGCTATATTTTCTGAGGATCTTAGATGAGTGCTTTAGCTTGACTCTGTTGAGCAACTTCCAAGCGCTTGAAAATAGACCATCCCTGTGAATCAAAGTCAGAAAGATAACGACAGATACTGGATGATTTCATATATATGAGTAATATAAGGAAATAAAGCAGAAAAAATGACAGTACAAAATAATTTTAAACTACTAGATACTGATAACCAAACTCAGGGGGAAGGGAGAGAGAAAGGGGAAAGGTGAAGGGTTAAAGGCATATAATGATGGTGGCAGAAGATAGAAAATAGACCATCCCTGTGCACAAACCACAATTTGTCCTTGAGGAGAAAGAAAAGCAAAATGGCCACCTGAGCACCAATAGAGAGGTGGCAGGCCATTCAGAGTGTGTGAAGTCAAAGTCAAGAGACAAGCGGGGAGGGTGGGACAGGGGGTGACTAGAAGGAAGGGGTAGCAAGCTGAGGGATGCACCCTCCTAGATTTCTTGGGCCAACTTCCTCCTGCAGCCTTGCCTCGGGCGGTGGTGTTGCTCTCCTGGAATCAGTGATCCTTGGTGATGCAGGGCCACGTGGGCAGTCTGGCCTGTACGTTCTCAGCCTCCCCAGGACTTGAGAGCAGTGTGCGATCCAGAGAACCCCATCCGAATACCAACTTAAGCTCCCACACTTGCCCCTCGCGTCTCTGAATGAAGGCTCTTTCTACTCTAAACCTAGTCTCCCATCCTCTGCCCTCAGCACAAATGCTTTTACCCTTTCCCACTACAGGAATGTTTGTGTGTGCACTAGAGATTTTTGTCTCAAAATCCTTCCACAGTTTGATCCAGATTATATCTCTATTTGTCTCCTTTTACTCCCCAACAGCCTCCCCATTCACTTAGGGAAGTGTGTGGAATGCTCATTTCATTACAGCCCATTTGCCCACCCCAGCCGCCAGCTTCATTACAAACTCTGCAGAACCCAGATGCCCCTTGAGTATGACAGTGGCCTTGGGCCCAGAGGCATGCTGGTGTGTGTAGGAGTCCATGTGCATGTGAGTGTACACATGCACACACACACACAGACATGCACTCACAGGCACACCACAAATTCGACTCCTGCCACCTTCAGCCAATAATAAAAGCTGCCATGGAGACTGCCTTAGGCAAAGATTGTGGAAACTCAAAGAGCTTGTCTGTCCTGCAGGGAACTTGTTATAACAGGATGTTCTTCCTGCTCCACCAGCTCTTCTCACCTTAGTCAGGCATCTCCAAAATGTCTAATTCCTCCATCATACCTTTTCTGCTAACTCTGAATGTTACCCTACTAATGTATATGTCCATAATTCTCATGATTAACTGTCAGCACTTCTCCAGGTCATAATATGTATATCTTTATTTGTTTGGAACTCACTTGGCCTTTTTAGCTATCTTGAGAATTTACAGATGAGAAAACTGAGGCACAGAATGTTTAAGTAACTGGTTTAAGACCACTCAGCTAGGAAGTGACAGAGGCAGGATTTGAAGTTGGTCCTGAGTGCAGCACACAGCACTGTCATTTCTCACCTAAGGAGTAGTCACGCGGAGTGCATCATCCCTCAGGTCCGTTCCATCTCTGTGGTTCTGTGATTGGCTTCCCATTATGCTGTTCAGGTAAATGAGTTTTTATTTTTGTTGTATTTATGCAGATTAGCGTAACCAGAAAATTCACTAGTGCTTATGTCTTTAAGAAGCCAAGTAGATGTAAAGGAAATGAGCCAGTAAATCTAAAACACACTCAGTATTTTCTGTCATCTTGATTTTAGTCCTCATGGGAATCAGAATGGGTGAGAGAGCATCAAATGTGTTTTCTGAGTTCGCTGCTGCTGGAGGCAGTGCAGAGCACGTAGTGACATTGGAAAGGGTGTCTGGACCACACCAAAAAGTCACTCCACAGTGTCATTGTGGCGCGACTTGTAAAGGTTCACTATATTTCACCTTAAATAATTCATAGCCAAATACAAGCTTCACCTTATATAGTGAGGTTGAAAACAGGGGCTCAAAAGATTCCCATTTCTGTTTGGAAAATAGGGATGACTATAAGGCCTCATTAAGTGGAACTAAGAGGGAGAGACCCGACTGCCAGTCGGTCTTGGAGAAAGGACAGCCTAACAGAACAGGAATGCGTGACCCCTGAACCACTCCAAAACACTTGTGTCCATTATCATCACAATGGCTAAACCCCAACAAACTAGTCCCCAAACTAGACCCCAACGAACCAGTCCCAGTAGACTTGCCTGGTTTTTCCGCTGTACCCTGATATTAATGAAAATTCATTGATGACATCCACATTGTATCAATGTTCAGCTCTTCATTCTACAAACACCAATCCTACATCTGCTGCTGTACAACTGCATAGAGCTATTTGTGCTCCTGATTTTATAAATAACTAGATTTTATTTTAATATTTAAGAAAAGTATAATAATACACTGATCAGCACCACACGGGGAAAACTTTTTTATCAGTCGAGAAATGTGTAGAATTCTTGTGTCAGAACATAAGCTCTTTTACTTTCAAGTCCTATGATATGCATTTTATTTATAGCATAGTTGTAGCTTTTTTCCCCCATTCTACATGAATCATGGAGTCTGACTTTTTTTGTAAATATGAAATGCATTGGAACCTGTAACATATACTTAACAAAATTACCCAGAGCATTTTCTGTGAATAGTACCCAACTCTCTCTCCTTCTCTTCTGACAACAAGAGTGCTATTGCTCAGAAAAACACCATTTCCTTTCACTTTTATTTGGCTGAAAACAGCCAGGTTTCTATGGGAATCCTAAGGTGCAGCGTTCAGCTCATCTGATATGAGATCACGTTAAGGATGATTGTGGCAATTTGTTTCCTCTTGTTGTGAAACCACATACTGTCCCCCCAAATTCAAGTACATTTTAGAGATCTCTTTTGTGTACTTTTTATTATTGTAAGGACATGTGCATAACTTGAAAATTTCTAAAAAAATGCAAAAATGTGTTCAAGCTGAAAATAGGATCTCCCCTAATTTGTCATGAGATTAAGAAAATGTTTTGTTTTCTTCTGTCTCTTTTCAGTATTAGTACAATAAAAAATATTTTTGAAATTACTCAAAATAATCAGTGATTTGAAATCGCTAAGAACCACTAACTAATGGTGATATTTTGGTATTATCTTTTCAACGTTCTATCTAAGCATATATATTGTATACATGTATATCATATATATGTAGATCACATATATTGTATCTATATTTTTTAAGGTTTAAATGTAAAGTTTTAATCACATCTCTATAGATGTCAGGATTATTTTCATTTAGCATCTTATTTATATTCCTCCAGTTTTACCTTTAAGTCTGTACTTAAGCGGACCTTTGGAGAACTACACCAAGGGACCCATGACTACTTAGTGCAGCAATCTCTTGTGTATAATGCACTAAATTAAGAAAAATAAGCTTAAAAGTAGAAATTCTGATTTAATTTATATTGGCTTTTGAATCGTGAAACTTATGAAAGATGCACACAGTTGCACATGTGTACCTATGCGTGTGTACCAGTGCTGAGTGTTCGCTGGTCCCTCTGCCTGGAAGTTGCTTCCATACACATGACTCTTCCAACACTTTTTCAAGTCAAGTTTCACCTCCTCAGAAGGGTACTTTCCTAAACCATCAGCTCCCTTCCCTCCTGCCCCTGCATACATTCTGTCACTGCCCAACCACTTTTTCAAATGACCCTTGTTATATTTGACAGGATATTGAATACCATTTGTTTACTGTGTTCCCCCCACCTCCCACATCTGAATGTAATCTGCATGAGTGAGGGTTCATCCTCATATCTCCAGAATCTAGAACAGTGCCTGGTACACACTAAGGCTTCAACCCATGATTGTGGAGTTATTTCCTGTTCTGCATTTCACACTCAGTCTGGCATTTGGTACCAATTTGCTGATTTTCTGCTCCCTGGCAGGAAGCAATGGTTTTGTGAATTGCTGATCAACAACCCAAGTCCTAAGGCAATCAAAGTCAAGTCCAGGTCACTCAGGAACAGAGCCCCTGCAGTTGACTCCAGTTTGCCCTCTTCCTACCTGTGCTGCTGTGGGCAGTTAAGTGGCTCCTTGGCTGCTCTGAATATTCAAATAATTAACATCCAGCAAACTTTTAGAATAAGGCCTGGCACATAAAAGGTGCTCTCTTACTATCAGTTGTTATAGGAATTCAGAAGAAAGGAAGTTGGGTTTGTTTATCCAATAGACTTGGACATCCAATTATTAGAATGGCCCCTATTACTCTATTTAGCATCTCGCTTCTGGAAAAATGTCACTGAACTAGAGAGGAAAGTTGAATGCATATCCCCTGGATGATAGGTAGCAAATGGGGAATTGAGACCTGGATGGAAAATTGATCAGTTTTCAAAGACAGTAAATTCCTGGTTAGAAAGTTCAATCCTGCATTATAATGTAGATGTGAGAATACCTCTCTGATCCCAAGACTGGGCTTGTGGCCCACATGATTATCCCTGTGTTTGGGTCGTGATGAGAGTTCCAGCAGTGCCTAAACTGGGCACACCTCTGTGACTCCATCAAGCTTGCCTGTCTCAGGGGACTGCAGACTAAGATTATTAGTTTTTACCCATCTGGTTCCCCTTCAACATTTTAAGTCTAAAATCTCATTACCTAGCTTAGTGCCTACAACATGCTAAGTAGTCAATAAATGTTGAATAGATGGATAAATGAATGATACATTCAATATAAATGAAATCTAGATATTCAGAGTATATATCAATGTGTATATGTGCATGTATGCATATTGATACATTGATATAAGCATGTATGTAGCTGGATGGATGGATAGATAGCTAGAGAGAGAGAGACAAAGAGAGACAGAGAGATAGATCCATATACTCCCTAAACCACAAAGAATTATTCAAAAGAATGACCTATGAGGGTATCCAAGATTGACTGGAAAAATTGCCAATGTCTATACAACAAAAGAAAAAGCATTCACACTTATTTTCAGGTGTCTAAGAAGAACTATGGAGAGGGTGCTAGATGTTGAGGTGAACTTTGAAGGAAAGATAAAGTTTACATGGGCAAGAAAAGCTGGCATGGTGAAACAAAACAGACAGAATGTGTAACACAGGCAGTTGCTGACTTGCTGTTTCATAGAAGAAATAAAGACACCCCTACCATTTCATGAAAACACTGAGACCCTCTGGTTCTGAGTATTTGGGATAGGAGGGCCAGGCCTGTGACGCACCCCAGACCTTGAGTCAGTGTGTTCAGTCAATGTGCAGTTACCTACCTAGAGTCAGCCCTGCTGTGGCTATTCGAAGCACCAGGCTGCCTTTGGAGAAAGCTAAATGGGGTGGGGTTGTCTTTTTACTATGACTTCCTTCAGGGAGAAAATCAAAGCTCCACAAAATCTGGGATCAAGCTTTTTATAATAAAATCTAATCCATGTTATTATTGCCTATGATTAGTCCATTTGAAAGTAAAGTGCATACATTTATACTTGTTTACATGTGCATTTCAAGAGGAGCATGCAGTTTTAAATAAGTTATCCATATTGTTACAATGGAAATACTCCCTATTTGAAAACCTATTATCAAGATTAAAATAATAATTTATTTTAATCGGCAGTGTGTTTTGTTCAAGGCAGTATTCCCAGAGCTGGGCTTTGTGCAGTAAGACAGCATCTTAGACTGGCAGGCGAGATTTCCATCTCACTTTGACTCCATTAAAGTAAGCTTCTATAAACAGACATCAATTACAACCAGTTTTAAGGGCTTTAAAATGTAATCCAACAGTGCTGCTTAACTAAATGAATCCCAGGAAGTGATCTCCAGTGAATTAATAGAGCGGTGTGCAGACGACTCACTATGGGTCTGAGTTAATGACTGAAGAAGATCAAATTAATTACAAGTGTCTCCAAGGAGTCTCCTGAAGAATTCTCCCTTATCAGTTACATTCTTTTTAACCCTTCAAATTTCTGTTGAAACTTCATGTTCAACATGAAGGTCCATGCATTGTCTAATTGTTAAAATATTAAGTAACACGGGGAGAGAAAGGCTGATCTGCCTTCTCCTTCAAGTGTAGTTTTTCAGATGATTCTCTCACCCCACTGGGAAGGAAGAATTCCCATGAAGAAACAGTGATTCTCCAGGCTTTTTTCATGGATTGGAATCCAGCTGGGTTTGTGTTTGGCCCATAGTTGAGTACCCTTGACAAAGATCCATGAGAGACTTGAATGTAGTTTTTATGGTTAAAAAGTGTTCAAGAAAGACAACTTTAATTAGAGGTGGGGAAGATCCATATGAGCAGGGCCAGATAAAAGCCTGCATTGACCAAGGAGAAGAGTTCAAGACATCATTTTGCACCAGCCTTCAAGGATATAGAGGGTCATCAGCAAGAGCCCCTGCAGGAACTGATTTCCCCAGAAAATCCCAAAGAAGCAACACTCAGGCCCTGCTTACCTACACAGTTTCTCTGTCCCCAGGATTCTTTCTCAACCACTCCTGAGCTTTGTTCCTTTCGTTGCCTTCTGCAGTGATTTCAAAATAAAGCTTCCATCTTTGGAACATAAGTGACCTTGTACTTTATTAATATTATGATCAAAGATTATTTTGATGAGTGTGGGGGTAGTGTGTTTTTGTGAACAGCATAACAGGAGAAATGTAGAAAATAGGAAGAACGCTAGTCAGAAACAATGCATGAATAGCAATATGTGAGGAGGATGGGACATAAGAAAGAAAGCTGAAAGATACTGAAGAAGATCAAATTGTATTCAATTGGAAGGAGCCAAATAATCCAGAATAAGGCCTGGCACATAAAAAGTGCTCTATCATTATCAATTGTTATTATAGGAATTTAGAAGTAAGGGAGTTGGGCATGTCTGTCTGGTGGACTTGGACACCCAACCATTAGAATGGCCGCTCTCTCACTCCATTTAGCATCTCTCTCCCAGAAAACTGCCACTCAACTAGAGAGGAAAGCTGAATGCATAGCCCCTGGATGGTAGGTGGCAGATGGGGAATTGCGGTCTGGATGATAAATTTTCAGACAGTTAATTCCTGGTTAGAAAATTCAATCCTGCGTTATAACATAGGTTTGAGAATACCACTCTGATCCCAAAATTGGGCTTGTGGCCCACATGAAAATCGTATTATATTTTGAAGGAGCCAAAATACCCTTCAATAGTAAGATGTATAAATAAACTCTAGTTTATTCACAGAGTGGAATATTACTCAGTGCTAAAAAGAAATGAGCTATCAATTCATAAAAATACATGGAGGAAACTAAGCTTATTTTTGAAGAGGTCAATCTGAAAAACTACATGCTCTATGACTTCACCTAATGACATCCTTGAAAAGCAAAAACTATGAAAATAGTAAAAACTCAGTCACTGCCAGGGAATTGGGGAAGGGAGAGATGGATAGGTGAAGCACAGAATAATTTTAACACATACCATAATGGTAGATAGACTTTACTACAAACTTGTTCAAACCATAGAATCCTAATTTAGAGTATGGAGTTTGAGAGATAGTGATGTATCAATCCATATAGATTCATCCATTTTAATAAATGGGAGCTGTTGAAAGTGGAGGAGGCAGGTAGCACATGGGAAATCTGTGCCTTCTGTGAAACTAAAACTCTGAAAGATAAAGTTAAACATCACTGGAAGGATGGGATCCTCTACTTTCAAAATACAAGCAGTTATGTAAATTAATGTTATATCAATAAATACAAAATAAAATAAAATTGTACAAAAAAATCCAGAGAATTTGGTTCCTGGGTTCTCTATTGTTTAAATACACAGACATCCTTGCATCTAGTTTTCATATCCTTGAGCACCCCTTATTTTCTCTTTAAAAGTATATTTATTGAGGTAACATAGGTTTACAATACCATATATATTTTAGGGGGTTAGGTTCAGACTGCTACAAAAATATAGCACCATACCCACCACATTGACTGGGCTCCCCCTACCCTCTACTCCCACATCCCTCATCTCCCCTCCTGGTAGCCTAATTTCTGCAATCATTTTTCAAGGATTTGTTTCTATTTGTTGTTATTTGTTCCTTTATTTTGTCCTTTTATATTTCACATCTGAGTCAAATCATCTAGTATTTGTCTTTCTGCTGCTGACTTATTTTGCTTATCATAATGTCCCCTGTACCCCCAGCTTCATACATGTTATTGCAAATCGCAAGAGTTCATCTGCTGTTTTAGAGATGAATAGATTCATATGTATATATGTACCACAACTTCTTTATCCATTTTTCTATCATTAGTCACTGAGGTTGTTTCCCAAACATAGCTGTTGTGAATAGTGCCTCAATAAACATAACAGTGCATATATATTCTTTGAGTAGATACCTAGGAGATGGATTGCTAAATTATACAGCAGATATATTTTTAATATTTTTGTAAACCTCCACACTATTTCCAATGAGAGTAGAGTCCTACCACAGTGTACACAGGCCTCATCATCAACACTTGTTTGTGGTCTTCTCAGTATGAGCCATTCTCAAAGAAGTGAAGTGGTATCTCATTGTGGTTTTGATTTTCCTGATGATAAATGACAATGAGTATTTTTTATGTCCCTTTTCACAATCTGTGCATCTTTGAGAAGTGTCAATTTAGCTGTTTTGCCCATTTTTAACTGGGCTACTTGTTTAATTTTTGTTCAATTTTTTTAATGTTGGTTATTGATCCCTTATCAAATGTATGATATACAAATATTTTCTCTCATTCAGTGGAGTCTTCATTTTAGTGATAGTTTCTTACCCTATGTAGAAACCTTTTAATTTGATGTAGACCCATTTTTATAAATTTTCTTTTTTGCTTCTCTTGTGATTGGTGTTAAATCCCCAAAGTTCTAGGAAGAAAATGTGAAGTGTTTTGCCTGTTTTCTTCTATGTATTTTATAGTTTCAAGTTTCGCATTCAAGTTTGTAAGCCACTTTGAGTTAATTTTTTTGTGTATGGTGTGACACAGTGTCTAGTTTTATTCCTTTGCATGTGACTGTCCAATTTTCCAACATCAACTGTATAGATCTTCCTTTTTCCATTTTATATTCTTAGCTCCCTTCCTATAGATTAACTATAGATTAATAAAAGTGTGAGTTTGCTTCTGGACTGTTAATTCTACTCCATTGGTATGTGTGTCTAGTTTTACTGTATTACATAATGTTTTGATTTACAGTTTTGTAGTATAATTTGAAATCTGGGAGTGTGATATATTCATTCTTCCTCTTTTAGAATCATGAGTAACTTGGCAATTTGGGGTCTTTTGTGAATACAAACAAATTTCAGTAATGTTTATTCTATTTCCTTGAAGAGTGCCATTTGACTTCAGTATTTCTGTATTTTGCTTTGGATACAATGATCATTTAACAGTGTTAATTCTTCCAATCCATAAGTATGAAATATATTTCCATTTCCTTGTGTCTTTTATTTCTTTAACAATGCCTTATAGCTTGCATTGAATAAGTCCTTCACCTCATTTGTTAATTGCTAGGTTCCTGATTCTTTTTAATATCATTGTAAATAACATTGTTTTCTTGATTTATTTCTCTTCTAATTCTTTGTTTGCATAGAGAAATGCAACATTTATATATTGGCTTTTTAGCATGTTTCTTCACTATATTGATTTATTGCTTCTCACTTTTTTAATGGAATCTTTAGGATTTTCATGTCATTTCCTGATTCAGGGAGAATGGGAGGTTATCCATTCTAAGAATTTATTAATTTCTGCTCAATTATGCAATCTGTTGGCACTAAAGATGTTCATTTTAGTCTATTTTAATCCTCTGTACTTCTGAGATATTTGTTCTTTTCTTTCATTGATGATTCAGTTTTTTAGAATTTTCTCTTGTTTTTTCTTAGAACCTATCTAGGTGTTTGTCTATTTTGTTTATCTTTTAAAAGAAGCAGCTCTTTGTTTAATTGATCCTTTGTATTGTCTTTTTTATTTTTTTTCATTATTTCTATTTTATGTTTTATCATTTCCTTCCATTTTCTGGTTTTTTGGTGCCATTTGTTCTATTTTTATCTATGTGTAATTTTACGTTGCCTACCTGAAATCTTGCTTATTTCTTTATTTAGACCTTTGTTGCTACCAATTTCCCTTTTATTACTGCCTTTTCTGTATCCTGTATGTTCTGTTAGTTCATGTTCCCAATTTTCATTGACCTATGGGTATTTTTTTTTAATTCTCCTTTAATTTCCTCCTTAACCCAATGGTTATTCAGTAGCATGCTGCTTAATTTCCACGTATTTGAGGGTTTGTTTGTTTGTTTTTTTTTTATGCTTTCTTTTTGTGGTCGATTTCTAATTTGATGCCATTGTGATAGAAGATAGTTGGTATGATTTCAATCTTCGTTAATTTGTTGACTCTTGTTTTGTAACCCAACATGTATTTATCTGCCAGAATGCCCCATGTGCACTTGAGAAGAATGTGTACTAAGTTTTGTGGGGTGTGGTGACTTGGAAATGTTTACTAAACCCATGCAGGCTAATCCCTCCTATAAGACTATTATGTCCTTGTTGATTTTCTCTCCAGTTGATCCACACATTGATCTAAGTGATGTGTTGAAATGTCCTAGTATCCTTATGTTGCTGTCTATGTCAGGTTCTAGGTTTATTAATAGTGCTTTACTTATTTTGATACCCCACTTGGTGCATATATACTCATGAGTGTAATATTTTCGTGATGGTTGGTTCTACTGTTTAAGGGATAATAATTGCTATCCCTATCTCTCGTTACCTTTTTTTTAAGCTGTTACTTTTTTTTTTTCACCCTTTTTTTAAGTCTGTTTTACCTGATATAAACATGGCCATCTCTATCCTTTTTATGGCACCATTTGCTAGTAGGATTGTATTTTCAACCTTTGTTTTTATCCTATATTTATCTGTGGCACTCATCTTAGTTTCCTAGAGGCAGCAGAAAGTTGGGTGTTATTTTCTGATCCAACCAGCCACTCTACGTCTTTTGATTGCTGAGTCCAGGCAGCTGATCTTTAGGGAAATTATTGATATGTTTCTCAGCAGAAACCTTATCGTCTAGACGCTGTTTCTCAGACTAACTTATTGTCATTTTGCTATTGGTTTTTTCTGTATATTTTTGCAGATTTTCTCTGGTTTTTTGTTCTCACTTTTATCTTGAGTATAGTATTTCCCTTTCATTTAGTGTTTAGAGGCCATTCTTATCTTATTTTTATCCTCTAAATGTTTTTGTTCTGATTTTCTATAGGATTCTATATTTGCAACCTCTCTGAAATTGAATAGTTAATATTGAGTTCCTTATATCTTCTCCATTTTTACTCTCCTCCCTGCCACTCATATTTTCTGATTCTGGAGTCTTGTTTTTTTTTTTTTTTAACTGAGGTTTCTTTTCCTTTTATACAAGTTTTAAAAAAAAAATTGCAAGATTACTTTAGAGGAAATTAATTCTTTAAACTGTTTTTTGGGTTTTTTTTGTCTATAAAGTTCTTTATCACTCTTTCAATTCTGAGCGTTAGTCTAGTTAAATAGTAGATTCTTGGTTGGTGATCTTTTCCTTCAAATATACCATGCTAATCCCTTCTGGATGATAAGGTTTCTGTTGAGAAACCTACTGATATTCTCATGAGGATTTACTTATAATTGACTTTGCTTTAGCTGCTTAGGATTACCCATTCATCTTCAATTTTGTCATTTTAATATAAGCATATAATGGTGTGAATCTGTTTGTTTGTTTGCTTGTTTTCCTGAAGCTCTTTGAGCTTCCTTGATCTGTTCCCTTTTCTTGCCTTTCCCAGTTTTTATTTAAATAAGTTTTCTATCACTTTATCTCTTTTCCTTTTGGAATACTTATGTTGTGAATGTTGTTTCTCTTGATGCTGTCCCATAAAGCTCTAATGTCATCCTCATTTTTAAAATTCTCTTTTCTGTTTGTTGATCTTTTGGGTATTGTCTACTACCCTTTTGTACATCTCACTGTTTGTTTCCTCAGTCTCATTGATTCTATTTGGACTATTACTATTCTGATAAATTAAGTTAGACTGTGTTCCCTTCCAGTCCTACTGTAATGTCTTCTATAATCATTGTATGTCACAAGGTATTGGCCAAAGGTGTTGGTTTTGAATGCTATTCTTTCTGTTGTTGAATTGGTTGAAACCTCAACACCAGTCCAAATGGCAGAACTTCAAGAGCCAACATGAGGTGATGGTTCAAGGACCTAGCCTGCAGGGTGAGGACTGGAAGTGTGGTGCTATGGAGGTGGCTGCAGTACATTACCAAGGTCAAAAGCCTTCCTTGACACTTCAGACACTTGAGCCACATTAGAAATCTGCATTCACTGTATGATCAAGACAAATGAAGGCAGACTATCAGTGTTGCTCTAATAAAATCCCTAAATGCAATTGACCATTCAGCTTCTACCTAGTTCTGATCTAAGCAGGTTTTGCTAATAATATCTTCTCCCTGATGTTCAGTTACACGCAAATTGGCCAAGGGACAGTGGACTTGTTTTACAGACTGGCACAATGGGAAGTTATAATAGAATAGTTATTTGACTGTCTAGATATCTGCCATGCCCAAATGGGGGGAGGGTTGTTGAACCTCATTAAAGCCATTCTAGTCACTAGAAGCCCCCGGTTGCCTTTATCTTAATGCACACCCAGCAATTTGTGGTCTTATGGAAGCTTTTACTCACCTTGCCTCTGTAGGTTACAAATCAATGGAAGCCCCTTAAAGTCCAGGTAGGTGAAGCCTAGGTGGCTTTCGGACTACCGAGCTAGCTACCAGCAATACCAGGTCTGCCCACCCAGCAGTCAGTGTTGGTTACAGGAGGTGGTATTTCTCCATCTACAATGGACTAGGAGCTTAAGGGAAGCCCTGGGATTCTGGACAGGGGAGGAACTTTTGGCTCCCAACCTCCCTGAATCTGTTCCAGACAGTACCATTTTATATATTTTCCTGCCCTTTCTGATGGTATCTGTCTCACCTTCTTGTTTGTCAAATCTTCAGTTCCTTTTCAAGTGCTCACTTTTCCTTGGCTGATGCCTTTCTACTGTTTCCATGGAGGAAGAGATGAATGCATACATCTTCTAGCCTGCCATCTTAGATCAAAAACTTCCTACCTCTTATTATCAGTTGTTCATGAATTAATTAATTTGTTTTTAATTAATATTCACTGAGTGCCTTTTATGAGCAAGGTATGAATTAAATCCTGTGAAACTTGCAGGGTTACCTGTTACCTGTCACTGCATATTCTGTGAAAGTCCAATTGTGACTAGTTTGACATAGAGAAAATTTTTATACTTCTATGTAATTTACATGATCTGCAAGAGATATTCCTTTGCAAAATACTTATCAATATACCTAATTGATAAGTACCAGCTATTGACTTTCCATAAAATTTTTAGTTTGAGTATATGCTATCAACCATAAACAGTCAATCTGCTAACATACTAATTATCTGTCATATTTTTTCAATATTAAATTTATTCACAATATGAGGGTTATCCTGCCCAAGTCACGTGTACACCTGTCAAGTCATTAAAAAAGGTGAATTACCTGCTTTGTTTGCAAGTAGATCTTGAATAGGAGGGTTTACTGAGGTTGATTCTTAAAATGCATCCTGCAGCAATGTCAAGCTTCCCTTTGAAAAATACTAATTCCAGAGAAGCATTATCTCTCAGTGACTTTCTCAATTTCAGCCTCTCAGATAATATGCCATGTTTTTATGTGTTGTCTGCATAGGGAATTGTAGCAACAGAGTGTGAAAGTCATGGAGTCACACACCAGATGGACTGTGATTTTGTTATTGTTCTAAAGTCCATCAAAGATAATGGAAAGTAGATAAAATAAAACCACATGCCCATTCTGCACTCGCCCAAGTTGGAATTTCAGTGCCGAAACTCTAATTGGTACCAGTTTAGATCTGCCTGATATTATCTTTACGAGTGTGTTTGTACTAGTGCAGCCATCATAGAATCATGTCAGGCTCATACCCGCAAAGGGAGGGAAGCACATAAAGCACTGAGGCAAAAGGTGCATGACTTTCCGTTAAAGTTTTTAAGCAGAGGAGCAGAAATGCTGTTAAAATGCTCAAGCAGAAGTGTCTACAGGACACTCCAAATGGGAGTATTTAGAAAAAGCTCCTTTGTCACTCTTCTTCCATAAATAGGCGAAGGACAGAGACAAATGTCCTACAATGCTCAGCACAACCTTGCACTATAAAGGAGACCCTCACCCAGCGTGGCCCCCAATGTCCTGTCAGACATTCATTCTCATGCAGAACAATTTTATAAAGATCTGTGGATAAACTTAAACCCATTTTACACATAAATCCAAACAATTGTGTGCACAGAATTAGTACACACTGAGTTTTCCAGGGATGAAACTACTGAATGTTGGCATTAAGGGAATACTGAACTTTGTTTAGTTCAGATTTGGCACCAAATTGACCAAAGACTTTTACCACTTTGATTTTGAGAAAGTTTCCATTTCAAGTGTTGCTGATGATATTTCAATACCACGAACTCATGTTCCTATGTCCTTCTATTAAGAAGATAATCTTCATGTGATTCTATTTATGAGTGCAAACTCAGATTGTTTTATCATGTCTTTTAATATAGGCATGTCGAGGCATATGAGTTTTTTCCTGAAAAATTATCTTCCTTTTTCACCCTTTATATTGCAGTAAATGCACACACACCCACCATACATAATGCTTTATAGCTTATTTATAGTTTATTTATAGTTATTACTTAAACATGTATTGCACAGGTATTTTTAGAAATATGTGCATAGGTACATTGTACTGTCTCATTTCAAGCTATTAAGGGGGTACTGTAAAATGTTTGCTACAAAGAAGAAAGTGTGGGACTGAAATACTGGACAACTAGTGACTAGGCACAGGGAAGGAAGGACTTAGCTGTCAGTATGTACATTACTGACGAGCCACACATGGTCCTGACCCCAAGGGTTATGTGGATTATTTCTTTTTCATGTGATGCCAATTTTCCCTGGGAAAATCCTCATAACATGTGTCATTTGCTTTAGAGATCAGGCCTAGACTCTCCCAAGGTTTCCTGGAGACTTTTGACTCCTGGAGGGAGTCAAGGTCCTCCTGAAGGATGTAGATGGTCTGCAGACCTGGAGCCCCAACCTGACCTGACAAGTTGGTCAAAAGCAAGCTCTTCCCCTTAATCATCTTGCCTATTGGCCCCTCTTATGTGATCCTCCTTTCTTCATCAACTCCCTTTAACTCCGGCTGTAGGACCTTCCTCCTTAGCTTGTCTTTCATTTTCTAGATTGTTGTTTAAGAGCTGGCATGTTTTCTTCTTGGGAGGTCTCATTCAGCTTGTTGGAGATGTCTGCTTGGGCTTTATGTTCAGCTCATGGTGCAAACTAGGGGTTTGTGAAATGCTTCTTTGCATAAAAAATGAAGCAACAAAGGGTGACAGTTGTACTGTCATGAGCTATATGACTACTTTTGCTGCCATTGTAAAACCTATCAAGAAAAAGGAAAGCAGACCAAATGAAATCATATAATCACCAAAACTGGAATTTCAGTGCCAGGATAATGTCAGGATGTGCTCTCTGCACTTTTTAAGGGGGTTTTAAAGTAAAAATTCAATCAAAAAATGGTCAGAAAAACTTAAAAGACACTTCTCCAAAGAAGAAATGCAAATGGCCAAAAGGCATATGAAAAAAAAATGTTCACTATCCTTCATAATCAGGGAAATGCAAGATACAACCACAATGAGATACCACCTTACACCACTAAGAATGGCACATATTAAAAATAAAACAAAAACAAAAAAAAACAACTAACAGCTACAAATGTTGGTGAAGATGTGGTGAAGAGGAACTCTCCTACACTGCTGGTGGGAATGCAAACTGGTCCAACCTCTATGGAAAGCTGTATGGAAGTTCCTCAGTCTATTAAAAATAGAACTATCGGGCCTCCCTGTTGGCGCAGCGTGTTGAGCACTGCACTGTGAAGCATCCGTGACACAGCAGTATGAGTTCAATCCCTGGTCAGGGAGGGGACCCACATGGCGCAGCAGATTTCTCTTGCTTTGCCTACTGCTCTCCTCAGCAGTGTATTTCAGTTGATCTACCTGTTCTACTTTCTGTTTTGTCTCTGGCGAATCCTCTCACTTCCCACGTCTCTGGCCTGTAACACAGCTCTTGTATGCAAAATAAATAAACCTTAGAAAAAATAAAACTATCACATGACCCAGGAACCCACTTCTAGGGATTTACCCAAAGAATACAAAAACATTAATTCAAATGAATACATTCACCTCTGTGTTTATTGCAACACTATTTATAATAGGTAAGACTTGGAATCAACCCAAATGCCCAAAAATAGATGAATGGATCAAGAAGATGTGTTCTGTATACACAATGGAATATTATTCAGCAATCAAAAAAGATAAACTAGAATCATTCCTAGAAAAATGGATGGAGCTTGAAGGGATTATGCTCAGTGAAATAAGTCAGAAGGAAAAAGAAAAATACTGGATGGTCTCACTTATAGGAGGAATACAGAGGATCAAGGAAAATATAATAATAACATCAACAAACCAAAAAACACAATAAAACAAAACAAAAATAAAGTCAACTACAAAGCAGAGACATTCTGCAGAGAAGAGGGAGGAATGGGGATCAAGGCAGATATGGCAAGAGCACAAGGGACTATGGTGATGGTGCACGGGTGAATTGGCGGTGGAAATTCTATGGGGCTACACCTAGAAGAGAAAGCAAACATTGTAAGAAAAAAAAATAAAATTAAATAAACAAAAATTAAAGAGGGGTTTTATTAGTATTGTGGCTGAAATAATAACCATTAAGAGCAGAGCTAAGATAGAGTACAGGAAATCACTGAGATATTCCACAGCTGTCCCTTCTTATTTCCTACCTTCAGAAGAGACAAGACAGCATCACTATTGGGAGAATAAGCAGACCCGGCATCACGTTCCAGTAGAGACACCATGAACAAGTCATTTGTCTGAACGTTGATGTGTGTGTAGGTGACATCATTAGTACCTTCTTTAAGGGTTTTTCTGAGGACCATGGGAGACAGACAGCGGATGCCTGCAAGTGTTATCTGAAGCACCTTGTAGCTAGAAATTAACATAATCCTCATACCACCCTTATTTCACAGGTGAGGAACCTAGTGCACATAGAGGATTAAGAACTTGAGAAAGTCTTATAGGAAGTCCATGGTAGAGATGCTACTTGAACCCAGGCAGCCCGACTTTGGAAATCTTGATTTGTTTGCTTGTTTGCTCTCATGAAGTACCATTGTTTTATTGCCTTGTTAATTTTTTGACAGTATAAGATTTCTTGCCTCAGATGTGGTCACCATATTTTTCCTTCCTCCAAAGCATCCATAGTCTTCCAACATAGTCCATTGTGAACACATGTAATATATTGCCTCTAGGAAATGTGTTTTGTAAATGGTCACTACTATTATTGTTATACTATCTTCTTTCTCTTCCTTTCTCCTCTGGATTGGTGGGCCAGTGAAGGGGCATAGACCTTTGCAAGTAAAGAAATGTGTTGTTCAGAGGCCACCCTGCCCAGACCAGACTCTTGTTAGAGCAACAAATTAGGCTACCATGTAATCTTCATCCTTATTGGCCACTGCGAGATTTGGGAGACCACTCAAACTTTATTTTCCTATCAATTATACTATATTCTCTAAAATTTGAGATAATGGAAAGATTTCTAAATCAGAGCCAAAACCTTAATATTTTAGTTCCAACTAAACACCTAATTTCATATCAGCTAGTTAAACTCTCCAAAACTTGTTTTATTTACCTGTGAAATTAAGGTGGTTTTTTTCCCCCCAATGATCGCTGATACTTTTCCTCCTAGAATTTTCTCTCAGATGACTATGTTTGTTAGCATAGCCCACATACACCACAGAACACAGACCGACATATTTGCCACCCATGGGCCAGTATTGCCTGCTCTGTGATTCTGCTTCATGTTCATATAAATTAAGCATCCCTTGTGGCCTACCTGTTAAGTCTCAGTGTTAACACCTCAACAGCCTGAGTTTGATCCCCAGTCAGGGAGCTCTTCCACATATGGTGCAGCAGACCTCTCCTGTCTCACCCACAGCTCCCGTTGGCAGTGTATTTCAGTAAATCCAGCTGTTCTGCTACCCACTCTGTCTCTGATGAATCATCTCACCACCTGCCCCCACCCCTAGCCTATACTCCAGTTCTTCTATGCAAAAATAAAATTAAAAATAAAGAAAGAAAGAAATCAAGCATCAGCCAACAATTAGTGGGTTAAAAGCAGTCCACTCCTGTGTATTCCACCCAAGAATTATATCTTTTTAATGGATGAAAAATGTTGAAAAATGACTAATCTTTCATGGCTTATGAAAATGATGCAAACTTTCAAATCCAGGGGTCCATAAGTAAAGTTTTATTAGAACCAAGCCTTTCTTTGATCCTTTTACATATTGCATGCAGCTATTTTTGCCCTCAGTGACAGAGTTCAGTAGTTGTAGCAGAAAACATATAGCCCCAAAGCCAAAAGCCTTTACTACCTGGCACTTTATAGAAAAAGTTTGCTGTCCCTGGATGTTAATGAAGAGCAGGAAAATTTTTCCAGGTTGGCTTTGTTTACTGACTATCCTGTGTACAGCCAGTAAAATAAATAACTTTTATGACTAGGGAG
This sequence comes from Galemys pyrenaicus, assembly GCA_019455555.1. Classification (NCBI taxonomy): domain Eukaryota; kingdom Metazoa; phylum Chordata; class Mammalia; order Eulipotyphla; family Talpidae; genus Galemys; species Galemys pyrenaicus. Next base: position 3,995,987 of record JAGFMF010011718.1, on the reverse strand, counting down.
CAGTCCCTATAGTCAGGAAATTGCAGAATCCCAAGTACTGGCCATGTGCCAGAGAAGTGGTTGTGGCAGCTGCACAAGCCATGGGGAGCAAGAGATTACCACAACAGCATGAACTTTTTGAAATTCCCCTCTTGTAGCTAAGGAAACCTACTTGATGTGCCACAACTTTCCATCAGTAACATGCCTAAATGCGCATTTTCAAACATTATCTCTGCTGGGAGGGATAATTTGCTATAATGTAGGGGTGAGAAATCTAGGAGTAGTTCAACCAGTCATTTGATTTATTTTGCTCTTGTTTTTTTAAAAAAACAAAAAATCCTAGAAATAGAAATGTTTTCAGGAAAACCAATTTGCTGTGGAAAAAGAAAAGAGAGAGATTTGATTACTTCTGATCAAGGAAGCAGCTGGGATGATTTGATTCATAAGGTTACAAAGAGGATAAGGAGTGTGTGTGTGAGTGTGTGTGTGTGTGTGTGTGTGTGGTGATGGAGGTGGGGGTGGGACATTGCTATTAGATCATACTTTAAAAAAGATAGTGAAAAGAGATGTCTAAAAAACATTCAGGTAATAGATATAAAGATACATTTAAATATGCTGAGCACATGAAAAATTTGGGGAATGTTTAGAAAGAACTCAGAGTTATGAAAAAGGAACTATTCTAGTTGTATGGACAGAGGTATATAAATACTAAGGGGAAATTTATTAAGAATTTATTAATTCATTATCCTGCTAGCTGCCACAGAGGAGTACAGAGTTCTAGCTAGCTCCTACATGATTTCCATCACTGCCAATTTCTGGAGTCTTCATTCCTACCTTTGTCCAGCCTCCTCCTGCTAGCTCAGGGGATCCTCCCCTGTTTTCACATAGCACACAGAGCACACTCCATTCAGAGCCTGCAAGACTGCACTGAATGTCTCTAGTTTGTTTCTTCTGCCCTAACAAGCTAGAAGTTCAGAGACGAGTCATGTTTTATTATTTAGTGAATCCAAAGACTGAACTCAAGACTAGAGTCATAATAAGGACCAAAAAAACAAAACGCTGGTTTAAGAAAATCAAAAACCAGGCTAGATTAACTTTGAGGAGTGGTGCAGTAAAGACTTTTTTTTTTTAGTTTGGATCTCTCAGAAAACAGATTATTACAGTACCAAACATTTTTTAAACCGAAATGTCAAGACTGAGTTCCTCAAACGTTGGTTAAATACTTATTAACCAAAATAACAAGTCCTCCGTTGTTCTATTTTTTGGTTTAGTTATTGTTTTATTGAGGTAACATTGGTTTCCAGACTGTATATGATTCAGGGACACAGGTTCACACTTTTTCAGATGTATGTTTCCATACCACACACACCACTAAAGCATCCATATTCCATGATCATTGTGTATTAGATCCCCTTCTTCCTTTGCTCCCTACTATCTCCTGCTGCTCTGGTAGCCTCTACTTTATAATTGGATTTCTAGGGTTTGGTATTGGTTTGGTTTGGTTTTCTTTCTCCATATCCCACATATGAGTGAAATTCTTCCATTTATCTTTCTCCTTCAACATATTTAGCTTAACATATTCCCCTCCAGTTCTAACCATATTGTCACAAATGGCAAGAGTTCATCTTCTTTATACTGAATATTATTCCACTGCATATATATCCATATAACATATCTTCTTAACCAACTTATCTGTTATTCAGTACTTAGGTTGTTTCCATAATCCAACTATTATAAATAGTACTGCAATGAACACAGGATTGCATATGTGCCTTTAAATCATTGTTTTTGTATTCTTTGGGTAGATGATTATATTTGAATTATATCATTTGATCATATCAAAGATCATTTTAATTTTTTGAGAAACCCTCTGAGATGTTGGACTAGCCTATGTTCTCATCAATGATTATGAGGTTTCCTTTTTGTTCACACCTTCACCAACACTTGCTTCTTGGTTTCTTGATATTGGACATTCTCACAGACTGAGGTGGTTTCTCATTTTGGTTTTGATTTGCATTTCCCTGATAACAAATAATGACGAGTATGTTTTTAATGTGCCTGTTGCCATCTCTTATATCTAATTTTAGTTGTAACTATTTAGCTTTCCTGCCCATTTTTGATTCGGGGTGGGGATATATTATTTTTTGTTGAGTTGTAAAAGTTATATGTAGAAATTGGATATCAGCTCTTTGTCAGATGGAGCAAATATTTTTTTTTTCCCCATACAGTAGTGTATCTTGTTATTTTAAGGATTGCTTCTTTGGTTACAAAGAAACTTTCTTAGTTTGATATAGACCCATTTTTTAAACTTTTACTTTTGTTTCCCTTATTGTTGGAGTCAAGTCCAAAGCATTCATGAAACCAATGTCAATGGAAGTTTTCTCTGTTTTCGTCTATGTATTTTATAGTTTCAGGTCTTCAATCCATTTTGAGTTAATCTTTGTAGATGGTGTGACACAGTAATCTAGTTTCATTCTTTTGCATTCAGCTGTCCAAGTTTTCCAACATTATTTATGGAAGATATAATCCTTGTTCCAGTGTGTAGTCTTGGTCCCTTTGTCATATATTAACAGTCCATATAAGTGTGGGTTTTTTTCTATGTCCTCAATTCTATTCCAATTGTCTATTTATTTTTAGTCTAATACTTGTTTTATTACTATAGGTTTGAAATATAGTTTGAAGTCTGAGAGTATGATATCTACTCTTTTCTTTCTTTTGTTAGAGTTACTTTGACTTTTTGGAATATTTTGTAGTTCCATAGATTTATTAATCTTTGTTCCATTTTTGAACAAACTCACTTTTCTGTGTCTTATACCATTTCTTTAAATTTCTCTATCATAGCAATTTTGAACTCTGTATCTCATAGAAGTTAAAGTCTTTCATATGTTTGCTGTAGATTCATGAGAGTTGTTTTTTATTTGTGATGACATAGTCCATTCAGCTCTCAAGGTAGTATGTGTTACATTTTGTGTGTGTGTTACATTTTTTGCCAACCTATTTTCTTGGTTAAAATTTCCCTAGCTTTAGAATGAAGGTATCACACTCCCAGACTTCAAACTTTACTACAAAGCAATAGTAATTAAAACAGCTTTGTACTGGAACAAAGACAGACGCACAGACCAATGGAACTGAATAGAAATCCCAGAAGTAAAACCACACATTCATGGACACCTGATCTTTGACAAAGGAGCAAGGAATAGGCAATGGAATGAGGACAGCTTATTCAATAAATGGTGTTGGCAAAACTGGACTGCCACATGCAAAAAAAAAAAAATGAAACTAGACCACTATCTCACATCATGTACAAAAATCAACTCAAGATGGGTAAAAGAACTGAATGTGGGCCTCCCTGGTGGTGCAGTGGGTTAAGCAACGCACTATGAAGCAAACCGAAGCCACCACAGTACAAGTTCCATCCCTGCTGCCGGTCAGGGAGGGGACCCACATGGCACAGCAGACCTTTCCTGCCTTGCCCACTGCTACCCTCAGCAGTGTGTTTCAGTCAGTCTGCCTGTTCTGTTGCCCACTCTATCTGGTGAATCCTCTCACCTCCCACAACTCTGGCCTGTACCCCAGCTCTTGTATGCATAAATAAATAAATCTTTAAAAAAAAAAAAGAACTGAATGTAAGATCTGAAACTATAAAATATATAGAAAAAAAACATAGGTAAAATGTTACCAGACATACATCTCAGTAATACCTTTAAAGATGCTTCCCCCAAAGCAATAAAAATGAAAGAGAAGATAAACAGCTGGGGCTACATCAAACTGTAAAGTTTCTGTACAGCAAAAGAAACATTAACCAAAACAAAGAGACACCCTACTGATTGGGAAGAAAATTTTGCACTCCACACAACTGATAAGGGACTGTTCACAAAGATATACAAAGAACTCACACAACTCAAGGAAAACAAAGTAAACAATCCAGTCAAAAAATGGGCAGAAGAACTTAAAAAACACTTCTCCAAAGAAGAGATGCAAATGCCCAACAGGCTCATGAAAGAAACCCTCAACATCTCTCATAATCAGGGAAATGCAAATTAAAACCACAATGAGATACCACCTTACACGAGTAATAATGGCCCATATCAAAAAAACCAACTACAACAAATGTTGGCGAGGATGTAGAGAAAAAGGAAGTATGCTAAACTGCTGTTGGGAATGCAAGTTAATCCAACCACTATGGAAAGCCTATAGAGGTTTCTCAGTTTACTAAAAATAGAGCTACCATATAAGCCAGCAATCCCATGCCTAGGGATCTACCCAAAGGACACAAAACACTGATCCAAAAGAATACCCGTACCCCTATATTTATTGCAGCACTATTTATAACTGGTAAGACCTGGAAAGAACTGAAATGCCCCAAAACAGATGACTGAATCAAGAAGATGTGGTACATATACACAATGGAATACCATTCAGCAATCAAAAAAGGTAAACTAGAGTCATTTGTAGAAACATGGATGGAGCTAGAAGGTATTATATTAAGTGAAATAAGCAAGGCAAAAGAAATAAGAAGGCAAGAGAAAAATATCAGATGGCTTCACTTTTAGAAGGAATACAAAACAACAAAAAACAAAGGTTGAAGGAAAAGAACAATAACAATCAAAACAACAATACAACAAAAACAAAAAGACAAAAATAAATCAAAGGCACCTTGTGGGGGTGGGGAGAGGAACTGGGATGAGGGCAGAAAGAACACAAGGGACTGAGGTGATGGTGCATTGTTGAAATGGTGGTGGCAATTCCACGGGGACTACCAATTGATGTCAAATATATATATATATAGTATTTAATTAATTAATTATTTTTTAAAATTTTCCCTAATTTTTAAAGGTATCTTTAGCAATAATGTAGAAATTTATACTACTTCTGCTTTTCCAATAAGGGATGTTGTTCAGCCTTTTCCAGAGGTAGCTTTGAAGTCAAGGCGTGGGGAGGGCCCTGAAGGGTCCAGGCCTGGTGGGAACATACAGGGACCGTAGCTGATGATATTTGGCAGTGCTGTGCCACTCCTCTCTGGAGTTGCAGCCTTGAGTTTCTGCAGTTTGTGTGCTGTCAGTTTGCTTCATGAGGCTAGTACCAGTTTCATGTAGTGGAGTAGAAGTCAGCCTCTTGTACTGTCTTTGTTCTCTTCACTGCGATGCTAGTGTGAAATTTGGTGACTAGAGTTGATAACACTGTGTTGTACCATTGAAATTTGCTAAAAAAAAAAGTAGAATGAAAATGTTCTCACTAAATATATACATGCATACACACTTGAGTTATACACACACACACACATACATATATATATATAGAGAGAGAGAGAGAGAAAGAACAAGCAAGATGTTGGCTATATTAGTTAATTAGCTGAGGGGAATCCCTTCACAATGTATTAGAAAAAAGAAGTCTATGTTGGCAACAAAATTGTAGTAATAAACAAGAAAAACAATGTTACCCAAAGTGAAATATAATATAAATTATAAAGCATTTTCTGAAAATTCATTTATAATATATAAGTTAAGTAGAAAAACACAAATAATATCAATATGGATTTGGACACATTGCTTACTTCCAACAAATTTAAATTGGTTAAAATAAATAACAAGTGTATTTAAAAGTTTGGTGACCCTCTCATACTACTCACCAAAACATTGTTGCCCAGTAGCATTTAATTTGAACCTACCATATATAATATTCTCTTTCAAAACATAGCTAGCAGCATTGTACTTCTGGAGAAACTGTGTCTTTCAGTTGGAAAACTAGTAAGATTTAAGAAATAGTACAATTTCAAGTAAATGAAAGTAGATAGGAAGTTCTCTGTTTTTCAAAACTTCCAGCTAATAAATCAGCACAATTAGGAAAACACAGAGCATTATGTCTTCAGACACTAAAGCACCAGTTTCACCCCACAGGAAATATGGGGTGCCCAGGATCTCAGAACTTGTATCAATATCAGTTGAGCTGAACAGATCCAGAGAAAGAGAATGAGGCCCTAGTTAAATTTCCCTTCACAAAGTTTCAAGAAAGGGGTCACGAAGATGGTTGCGTAGAAATGCTCTTGGAGAAGATGTTGACATCGAGCTGCCTCACAGGGAAGAGTAGGGGAGACCAGGGGCAAGAAACAATTTTTCTAGGTTCTTTGTGCAAGAATTCTGATATATGCACATCTGGACGTTTCATCATTAGAATGAGGTCAGATACTACTAGCCAGCTTCAGGTACCTAGGCCTAGAAGCATGAGTCAACAGCATGGAACTTGTCTATGGCCACCTTTGATGTGGTATTAGGGGTGAGGGAAGTGTGCTCACTTCATTTTGCTCATTCTCTACAGTGGTCAGACAGAACCCACATGGCCTAAGTTCCAGTATTGTTTTGAACTCCATACTTCATTAAAAGATGTTAGTAAAGGGTGGCTAAGCCCACAAACTCTAATGAGGAAATTTAAAAACTTACCTTTTATGGGGATGCATTGAACAAAGGGTGTTTTCCAGATCTTCATCGTAAGTGTGAGACACTCACCTTGCACTTGTTACGCACTATTCCAAGTGGCCAACTCTCCATCACTGATTTAGAGGCCTTCTTTCCAGATAATCTTTGATCTATTTACCTCAGAAGAGACCCTTCACCCAAGGTCAATATGTTTGTACCCTTTCTTCAGCCCAGTATGCAGGGAGCTGTATAGGCATGAATAAATAATGTGATGTGTGCCTACCACCACGTTGAGCATGTGACTCAACTTAGTGTGAATTTCATCCTATTACCTTTCTCAGTCAGGGCTTCACCATCCACAGGACACCTAACCACAGAACTGAGTCTCAAAACTCTTTCCCCCTCATTATCCACCATTTCCCAAACCCATGAACCTCTACATTCTAGATTCTGTCTCTGAAGTTGTACTGGCATTCTCTTCCACCTCTCTAATGTCATTCTTAGTGCCTTAACCCCCATCTTTTTGTTCCTAAACAGGATTAAGAAATGTCTAGTCTCTCTAGCTCCCCATCCTTCCAAACTGCCTGCCACAACATACACAGCCACTCAGAACTGGACTCCAACTACCATTTCCTGATCTTCTTTTATCCCTAGAATCCTCTTCCTTTACATCATTTTAGAAAGCACTCGCTTCTCCACTGAACTCACTCTGCTCATAAGTCAAAACCAACATCTGCCTAGGATTTCCGATGACATTAGTGTGACTTTTGTTCCAGACTGTACTAATCTGAGTCTCAGTTTCCACATTGTTAAAATAGGAGTGTAAAAATCAACCTCTCTCCCATAGGGTGGTTGTTGAAATGCAACAGATAATGTGTTAGTTTCCATTAACAAAGCACCATAAGGTGGGTAGCTTAAAATCATTTAAATTCATTGTCTCACAGTTCTGGAGGGCAGTAGTGCAAGATTGTGTTAATATTGCCTTGCTCCCTCTGGAACAGTAGAGAAATCTTTCTTTGCCTTTTCCCAGATTTTGGTGATTTGTTGGCAATCTTTGGCATTCCAGTCCTCCATCCTCTAGGGAATACTTTCCTCTGTGGGCAGCTCTGCCTGTACCCAAATTCCCCTGTTTTATTAGAATGTTAGTGTACTATATTAGGACCAGCTAATGAACTCACTTTAACTTGATTACCCCTGTACAAACATTATTTTCAAGTAAGGTCACATTCTGACACACTTATGGTTAGAAATTTCAAGATATCTTTTTGGTGGAACTGAATTCAACTCATGAGGAAACTAAAATGTGTTTAGTAAAGAAAAACAACTGATGCTGCTTCTGCTTCTTTCCTTTTCTTTTCCCTGATGCATTCACAGCTGACCATAAGAACTCCAGAATCTGAAACTATACCACTAAATATGATACAAGCCCAAAGATAGAGATTCAAATGGACCATGTCTCTGGAACTTACTCTCCTTTCAATTGCTTCTGAAAATTGCTGGAAAGGCAATTACCTTTGCATGTTGGTAATGGAAATAATTATGACTACTTTCTGAAATTATTTATTTGATATATTTCTCATAGGTAATTTAAATGGGCAGTGAAGTGGGATAGGTGGGTTCTTTCACTAAAAGCTCACACTAGATAATTGAACAACATAATGGAGGAAGAAAGCTCCGTAAGTGAGCACAAGGTAATGCAACCAAGAGAAAATAAGTTAACATGCTGACTGCTTTGGGATTTCACTAGAATCTCCTCACTGAAGCACTGGGAAAGATCCATGATTAAAGACATCTCCCACTCACAAAGTGATCACCAAGTACCATTTTAGGTTTCTAAGAATGTGGTGAGCATCACAAGTTGGCGGGCACGAATGGATTTCCAGACATTTGTGACTTCACAAGAATCCAGAACACCCTGATATAAAATTTCTAGAGGACACTTAGCAAGATAAATGGGTCTTCAAAAAGCTTTAATATTTATTAATTACCAGGGAAATACACAGAGAATGCAAGACAAAAATAAAAATAGATTCACATATAAATCATGACTTTTCAATTTTCAGGGAGTCTTTTTATTGTGATAAAATATGCATGACATAAATTTGATCACTTTCTAAGTGTGTGGTTCAGTGGTATTAAGTACATTCACTCACATTGTGAGCAGCCATTATCACTAACCTTCTCCAGAACTTTTCCATCTTTTCCAAACTGAAACTCTGCACTTATTACACACCAACTTCTCTTGCCTCCTCCAGCCTATGGCAATCACACTTCAGTTTTCTGTCTCTATGAATTTCCACCTCTGGATTTGAGCACTCAGGTACCATTTTTGGATTCAGTGCTTATTCTTTTGTGTCAAATTATTTTACTTAACAAAATGTCTCCAAATTCATTCTTGTTAAAGCATCTGTTTGAATTTCCTTCTTTTTTAAAGCTGAATAATTCCATTATATGATACATCAATATGATACATATTCGTTATATATCAATGGACACTTGCATTGTTTTCACCATTTGACTACAGTGCAAATCATGATTTTTAAGGCATATTTCAATTAATTCTCCAAACTCACAGATTTTATCTATACACATGGCAAGAAACAGTTTCTGAATAGTATGGCCAATAGACACTTAATTCATTTTTCCTCTTACCCTCTAAGAAACTTAGTACCAAGGCCTCTCAAAATGTTTGACTTCTTTTGCAAGTATCATTATTACAAAAATTTAACCATGCAAGTGACTTGTTCAAGTACATATCTACCAGTGGTAGAACCAAGAGGCAAATCATATCTACCTCTAAGTCTGAGCCTTTCACCTACACCACTATCCAAGCCCTGCCCACCTTGTTGAGAACTTACAGCTCAAGAAGCTAGGAAATTCCTTTATAAAAGACTTTGCAGTCAGAAAAATTTTTCTGACTGGCACGCTTGTAATTAAGATAGATGCCTAGGGACCTCCCTGGTGGTACAAGGGGTTAAGCAACACACTATGAAGCAAATCTCAGCCACTGCAGCAGGACTTCGATCCCTGCTGCCGGCCAGGGAGGGGACCCACATGGCATAGCAGACCTCTCCTGCTGTGCCCGCTGCTCCCCTCAGCAGTGTACTGCAGACCATCTGCCTATTCTGCTCCCCACTCTGTCTCTGGTGGATCCTCTCACCTCCCCCCCTTTTCTGGCCTGTACCCCAGATCTTGTATACATAAATAAATAAATCTTTTTTAAGAAAAGATAAGATGTTTAGTTTGAATGTGGGGGATCTGGTTAAGTCTACTAAATACAACCCCAGTGAAGCCGATGCTAATTTGTATGTAAATGCACATTTGTAGTCCAAGACATTGATAGTGAGGAGCAACATTTTTTTAAAGATTTTTTTTTTTATTTATGCATGCATGATCTCGGGTACAGGCCAGCAGCACTGGAGGTGAGAGGATACACCAGAGACAGAGCTGGGAACAGAACAGGCAAATCGACAGAAGTACACTGCTAAAGGGAGCAGGGGGCAAGGCAGGAAAGGTCTGCTGTGCAGTGTGCGTCCCCTCCCAGGCCCGGGATTGAACTGGTGCTGCTATGCTGCGGATGCTTCACAGTGTGGCACTCAAGCCGCTGTGCCACCAGGGAGGCCCCATGAGGAGCAAATTTAAAAAGCAGAGATGCAATAAAGCCTGTGAGCATGGGGTTTTCTGTGAGTTTTGCAGCTGTGGTGATAGCCTCTCAAAAGATAAAGAAATCTGGCAGAGTTTGAAAAAGGTTGCCACACTTAGTGTATTTTCTCCAATGAATGTGCTCTAGAAAATTTCTCCTGACAGGTTATTATGACTACTTTAAGGTACATATGACCAGCTGTCTGGAAAACAGTTCAAATTATCAATTGTTCATAAATACACTGACATACTTGGCAACAATACATTGTAGCACTAAACATTTAATTTCATCTTTGTTCTTTAAAATAGTGATATTGCCTTTTGAGTGGGAGTATGATACTATATCCTCTGCAGAAACACACATCTCTCTTTCTGTGTGCTTCTTTTCAAACACTTCTGTTTGGGAAGGGTTTGACATTGAAATTTTTCCAGGCCACTTAAGGAATAGGAAATGGCACCCCTAAGTTAAGTTAAATTCAGCGAAGTTTGGAGAGAATGTGATATCAGCAGTTTCTGGTCCTGTCTCTTGCTCCTCTGGCCACAGAACAACTCGGGTATAGGTAACCCTTAGTGCCAAGATGGTCTGGGTTCCCGGTGGGGACTGTTGTCAGCGGTCTTTGCTCTCAGCAAAGCCTGTGGGGTGCCCTGAAGACTGAAGGCTTCTCTCCCTCTGTGCCAAGTTCATCCAGTAGCTCTGTTTCTTTTTTTATTATTATTATTTTATTTATTTTTCTTACAATGTTTTTTTTTTGTCCTTTATTGGTGTAGTCCCCTTAGAATTTCCACCACCAGTTCACCGGTGCTCCTCCCATTCCTGCTCGGATCCCAATGTCTTCCTCTTCCCTCCGTAATGGCTCTGATTTGTAGTTGTCTGTTCATTCTTGTTTTGTTTAGTCATGGTTTTGTCATTGTTTTTTGCTGTTTCAAGATTTTATTTATGCATACAAGAGCTGGGGTACAGGACAGAAGCATGGGTGAGAGGATCCATCAAAGACAGAGTGGGAAGCAGAGCAGGCAGATGGACTGAAATACACTGCTGAGGGGAGCAGCAGGCGAGGCAGGAGAGGTCTGCTATGCCATGTGGGTCCCCTCCCTGGCCCGGGATGGAACTCACACAGCAGTGACTGTGGAAGCCCCACCATGTGGCGCTCAACCCGTTGGCCACCAGGGAGGCCCTGTCGTCGTTGTTGTTGTTGTTTTCTTTTCTTGTTCCCCTATATTCCTTCTATGATTGAGACTCTGGAGCTCATAGTTCTTTTTTTTAATTAGATATATTTAATTATATTTGACATTGTATTCCCCAGGGAGTTCCCACCACCATTCCACCCGTGCACCATCACCTCAGTCCCTTGTGCTCTTTCTGCCCTCATCCCGGTCCTTGAACTCCCTTTCCTCCCCACCCCATGGTCCCTTTGGTTTGTCTTTGACCTTTTGCTCTTGTTGATTTTTTGTTTGTTTGTTTGTTTTTGGTTGTAATTGCCCATTTCCTTGAGCTTACTCTTCTTTTGTTGTTGTAGTTGTTGTTCCCTCACATTCCTCCTAAAAGTGAAGCCATACAATATTTTTCTCTTGCCTTCTGACTTGTTTCACTGAGTATAATTCCTTCTAGTTCCATCCATGTTTCTATAAATGTCCCTAGTTTCTCATTTTTGATTGCTGAATAATATTCCATCGTGTATATGTACCACATCTTCTTGATCCAGTCATCTACTTTTGGGCATTTGGGTTGTTTTCAGGTCTTACCAATTATAAATAGTGCTGCGGTAAACATAGGGGTACAGGTGGAGCTCATCGTTCTTGATGCGCAGCCTCACAGGAGATAATTTCCTATCTTAGATGTGAGGAAACCCAGCAGGTATAGAGGCTTGCCATAGTCACATAGAAGGCAACAAAGTCTAGATTTTACTCCTAGATCTCCAGAGCCTAAATCAGCAATTCTTTTTATGGTGCCATCAAGGCACACAGCAGAATCACCCATCAGTGATTCTGGCAGACAGGTCAAGAAAGAGTCCTAGAGCCGTCAGTGGCTTTTTTAGGTTTTTATTGCATCATTGTATCAGAGATGACCAGGTACATGGCAGCCAGGGGGGCCGGGGGGCAAGAGGCTGGCAGGCCTCCCAGCCCCTGGCGCATCTCACCCTCTCGGCTGCTTTCTACTGCTGCTGCTCGTCAGTATTGTCGGTCCTGTCAGTCCTGTTGGTTCTCGGGTCCTCCTGACGCTGTCCATTTAAGCCCGTGTCAAACTCAGGTGCGCCCACTTGCGCATGCCCACCCTGGAACGCTCACAGTACCACAGGTGTCCATCATCACAGTGGTGGGAGAGTGGAAAGACCTGATTTCTCTAACCCTACACCCTGGCACATCTCACTCTCTGGGCTCTCTAGCCTCTGTGTATGCTCTCTTTTTCGCCTCTTCTCTCTTGCCTCTCCCTCTCCACTCTCCTGTTCTCTGCTGACATCCTCATGACACCCCCCCTATACACTGTGTATCTCAGCCCAAGTGGGCTTACTTACACATGTCCACACCCAATTTCAGGTGCCCCCATTAGGCATGCGTGCAGGACCACAGCGTCCATCCATCGTCAACACCAATGGCGGAAGGGGGAAAGCCTGACAATTTTCTCTGACCCTACACTTTTTATTTTGTTACAGCTGTTTTGTTTTTTCTTTGTTTGCTTTTTTCCTCCAGCAAGTGTTATAACTCATCTTGGCCTCCTATTATGTGTCCCCTCATTAGAGATGTCACATCTTCCACTGAAAACTTGGGTGCCATTGTTGGTTATGTGTATATGATGCAGAGTTTGGCCAAGGGACAGTGTATTTTTCAGAACTGCCTGCTGAAACCTAGTACAGATGGTCACTGTATCTATCATACCTGCTGTGTTAGTCACCCATAGTATTTTCACCAGCTGACCAAATAACAAAAAGACCTTTTGAATGGGAGGTTGGGTTTCCTCGCTGGTGGCAAAGGATCAGGAGTTTCTACTTAGGAATACAAACAGCATTGCCAGTTATTTCAAATAATGACATTTATGCAGGGCCAACTGCTACCCAGTGTTCTAAAAATGGGGTGTCAAATATATGCAAATTAGTATTTTCCAAAGTTGTAACACTGTCCTGTTAAGCAATTAAAATCTCTTTTTAATCATATGACCTATATTTTTAAATATATTTATATATCCCAATCAGTCATAAGGAAGAAATCCAAAATGACAAAATGCTGTTATAGGGCTGGCCTTTGGCTCCACCATGTGATGCAGAAGTTGCTCAAGATCACTCTAGAAAATCTGTGTTCTCTATACAGCTCCAGGGACACCTCCAATAGGATAAAATGGAAACATGATCAGGCTTTTATGCTCTCCCGCTGTTGGTGTCGATGATGGACACTTGCGGTCCTGCAAGCATGCCTACCTCAAGTAGGGTTTGGGTATGCATAAGTGGGCATACCTGGGCATATAAAGGCAGCATCAGGAGGGCACCAGGAAAAAGCAAAGAGCATAAGGGCGGTGGGGGGCAGAGGAGGAGAGAGAGAGAGCGAGCACGCGAGCAAGGACGTGCCCCTGGAGAGTAAAGATGTGCAAGGGCCTACCCGGCACTCTTGCCTGGTTGCCTCTGACAACAAAAGCCTGAAAAAGCCACAGAGGGCTCCAGGACTCCTCCTTTACCATCTGCCGGAATCATTGAGAACTTGCCACTACACCTCCCCACACCCAGAGCCTTCCTCCTGAGTTTGCAGGACTGCCCTGCTCTCAGTAGGGGGAGGAAGCGTGCGTCTCTATATTCCCAGCAGCCTGTTGATTCTCGTGTAGGTTGATGAAGTGGATCAATGACTGAATGAGTGCTCAGGAGCCGGTGAGTTCCTTCTCCCACCAGTGCTTATCATGAAGGCCCATCCCTCTTGCTGACTTATAGAAGACTTTCTCTTGTTAAAGGAACTTGAGCCCCCTGAAAGCCCTTGAGAAGTTACTTGGATAATGAGAAGTGGAGGTGAGGGCCTCTGAAATCGTGATTTCAGGTTTGATCTCTGTGTTACGTTGTGTAAAGTCAAAGACTCCAGGGCTGGTATCCAGGCCAAGGATTGCACAGGTGTTTCCATAAGAGGCTGGCTGAGGCACACATAGTTTATAAGTTGAAAATGTTCCAACTCAACAGCAAATCTAAAACAATTCAAATAGTCCTTTGATAACACTATTCATGTTATTCTAGCACCACAGATGGTATTAAAACACCAGCCAATGTCTTGTAAGATGGCATGTCCTTCCAGGTGGGCTCAGCTTTCTCTCAAGTGGTCTGTTCATCTCTCCTTGAACATTCCTGCCAATGAAGAATTTATTACTTTGGACAGTTACCGTTGTTAGAAAGTTGTCTTTGTATGACTCTGTAATCTGCTTCCCCGAAACTTTGATTGATGAGAGAGTGCTGTCATCACAGAATGAAAATCTTAATCTTAAAAAAGTCAAAATAGTCTCCTTGCCCTGGTACTTCTCAGTCCCTCTAACTGACTAAGCAATGCTGTGAATTTTGCAGGGGCCCCGGGTGTTTGCGTGACCACAACATCACTTTGTTTTACAGAGCAGCTCTCAAAATTAATAGCCCCGCAAGCAATGTTTTCAAATAGTTAACTTAATAAGCATAAACGTAAAATGAATTTACATTCCCTTTTAAATACAGCTCTCCATGTATCTGAAGAAAATTATAAGGAAGACAAGTTATAAATCCTGGCTAAATAACCTCCTTTCCAGAAGGATCCTTCCTGTGATATGATTTTTAGGCCTCCTAAAAACTTCTGGATCCTCTTCCCTAGATTCACCACTCAATCACATGTGGTGCCTCCTACAACACATGTCAAAGTAGAACTCCACATGTGTAGCTGCTGCTTAGATGTATTATTCATTTTCTCTGTGCCTTAGTTTTCTCATCTAAAATGTGAGAAAGTCAGAGACTACCAAGCTCAGAGTCATTTTTAAGATTAAATATGTTGATGTGTATAAAATACTGTGTGTCAGCTGTATGCAATTTTTCTATCTTCTCTTTTATTTATGGCCTGATTCCTCTTAAATATATTTTGGTCTTCTCACAATTTGATTTTAGAACATACATTCAAGGAAACATTGCGTCAATTCATGTTTTAAGCATCCATGTCATCTTAGTTATCTCTGTTATCCATACCCATTGTACTTCCCAGAACCTTGTTCTCTAAAACACCTGGTTCTAAATGGAGAAACTCAGACCAGTCCAGATGTACTGAATCAGAAACCTACATTTTCTCAAGATCTTGAGGTAATCAGTGGGCATGTGAGTTTCGTAGCATTGACTCAAGGAGGTGCACCCAGTTCTGAGCCTCTCCATCCCCCATGGCACTAAGTTCAGAGTTTGGCAAAAGGCAAGAGCTTGAGGGGACTTTCCAGTGTCAATATTCTTAATTGAATTTGTAGGAGGCCTGTTAGTAGGGGCATTGCTGCCGTGAACATCATACATAGGGTACATGGGATGGGACTTGCCTCTTAGAGCAATTACTGTAATTTGTCTAAGCAAGATTTTAAGAAGTTTTAAATTCTACTTAATAAGCACCCAGCTTTTGAATTATCTTTTCTTTTTAATTGTTTTTAACTATTTCATCTTCTGTTCATGATAATCAAAGCATTAAATTGTGAGAGAGTATGTTAGCAATTCAGTGGGATGCCTATTGTTAGAGTCAATAATATATAATGTCAAGATCATAGACTTTGCTTTGAGACAGACTGAGTTCAAGGCTCAGTTCCACCACTTATTAGACACCAAACAAATCACCCCACCTTTCTGAACATCAATATCCTCATCTATAGCAAGACTATACGAATGCCTACTTGCTAGGCACAGAGCATAAACAAATATGATGCTTACAGAGCTTCTAGCTTAGTGACTCACTTGTAATAACCACTAACATATACTGCTCTCTGCCTTCTTCACCTCATACCAATGTTCTCTTCATGAAATCCACCATTAAAGACAAAATCAAAATGTTTTTTACATGTACACCCCCCTGTTTCATTAGTTTGCAAGCCCACCACTGACGCACAGATCAGAAATCCTGGTGATGAACACAGGATAAGTTTTCCCTCCATTCTCTCCCATTACCCTCACAAAGGATCACAGGATGAAAAAGAAACTAAATTAGCTAATCGTGTGGCTGCTGGCAAGATACTTAATAGAATTATAGTTATCTGGCACCAAGAAGATGCTCAATCAGTATTTTAAAACTTATCAATTGGTCAATAAAATTGTTAGCTATATTCAACCATAGCGGACCTCCAGTCCAAGCTTCCACTTAGTCAGGTGTCCTTCCATATCTGTGGATTCCCAGTTTCTGCCAATAGAGCTCCAGCAGTAGGTGCTCCGTGATTCTCAAGATAGAACATTCCATCCTAATAGTCAAATTATTAAGACTTCGTATTTATTTTGAGCTCAAAGCCCATCTTCTGCCAGCTTCCATTGCTCCTGATCTTGCCCTTATATTAGCGCTACACTACCTAATAGAATCTCTTTTCTTAGGAGAGCATCTTAAAATACGTTAATCCAGCACTCATACCTTCCTTTTCTGCTCACTATTCTCTGCCCGTAGTCCCCTCCACTGCTCTGGTGGACACCAACACAAGTGTGCCTGGTCACAGGTCTTCACTCCAGCATTACACCACATGGGACACAGCAATAGAAACTAAACAGCAAAGCCCCGAAGGACTGACATAGCCTTGATTTGGACTCTGTTCCAGTCATTCATTATACTACCTATTACATGACCGTTTGATAACCATGTCAAATTGTTGGGTTACAATCAGCTGAAATCTTTTGCTTGTTTCACATGCACTGCCACCAGGTTAAGTTTCCTAGTCTTGTATTTGTAGACCCTTTTTTAGCCTAAAAACTGCAGTTCACATTTTTTCTACTGATGCCCACATTAAAAACTATCAAGGTCTTTTAGCATTTTGATTCAATTGTGGAAAATGTTAGCTATCATCTGTCCTGATACGTCTATCAGTGATTTGGTCCCTGGCTGTTTGCAATTCTAGTGTGGCCGTTGATCATTCAACAACATTAAAATGGTCTTTTAAAGGAAAAATGTAGACAGTCAGTTTTCTCCAATAATCTGAATTTATGGTCTGAAATAGTTGGCCCTGCTTTTGATAGTCTATTAGAACAAATACACTAGTCTGACAAGATAGAATCTAGGTCATTTACAGTTAGAGATGATACATTTCCATTATTGCTGGTAGTTTGGGACAATCCTCGTGAGACTTATTATGTCATCCTGCACTGTGTTCCTCACTTTCACTGTCAGCAGGGTGAATAGTCGTGCTGTTAAGCACCAAAGTTTAACCATGTGGACCTGGGCCTTTGTACTTGACCACCAAGAAGACCTAGTGCCACTTAAAAAGAAAGGTCAGAGTAATAATAACAAAATGTAGAACCATTTCCTTTTATTAGAAGTTACAAAATAAAAGACCATCAGAGGTAGGAGAAAATTGGCTTAAGGAAAAGTATACTTTTAACCCAACATTTTGACCTGTTTGTTTCATACTCTCTTGTATACATGGATTTTGAATTTTTAAAATTCATTTCATATTTTGAGAACTGTCTGAATTGTAGTTCATACCCCACCCACCTCCACCTTCCCCTTTCAGCCCAAATCTCACTCCCAGGATTCTTCTTTTCAGCTCTCACTTTAAGCACCTTTCTGAAGCAGGATTAAAAACTTAAGGCATGGGCAATTCTTTCCAACATGCCTCTAACCATATAGAATACTTTTCCCAAGACTTTTGCTCTTATATTCTAGTTTGTAGATGCAGCTGGACCATACTTCTTTTAACCAAACTTTAATCATACTTCTGTTAACCAAACTGAATCTGGCAGGTGGCTCCTTTTCAAAGACCAAAACATTTTATGCCTCAAAATCAATGGATATTTTATTCAAAGTTAATTATCATTTCTGGGTAAGTTGAAATTAGCTTAAAATTTTACTGAAGTTTTTGGTTTGTTGGTGTTATTATTTTTTCTCCCTAAAAGGAGATGAGTATTGATCTCTTTTAGGTTCAGCCCTGTGCTCTCTTTCCAACTGTCTGAGATGATAACTACCCATCTGTAGAGGCTGCAGTCCTGTGGTTACAAAATAGAAACAAAGCAAAACTCATTGGTCTATATAAGACTAGTCACTCATACAGCTGTCAGTTAAGAGGCATGAACTTGGCCAGTGGAAATTGAAAGTACTTGTTAAGAAAATTTGACAATAGGTCCAAAAACCTGACATATTCTAAAAAAAATCCTAACAATATTTAGAAACAGAAAGGACAGATCACAGAACAGCATAGGGTCACAAAATAAGGAATTCATCATCACTGCTTAAGGTTTCAGCTTTAAGCTGTTAAATAGTCACATATAGGGCCTCCCTGGTGGTGCAGTGGGTTCAGCAATGCACTATGAAGCAAACCGAAGCCACTGCAGCACGAGTTCAATCCCTGTCCCCTGCCAGGGAGGGGACCCACATGGCATAGCAGACCTCTCCTGCCTCGCCCACTGCTGCCATCAGCAGTGTGTTACATTCAGTCTGCCTGTTCTGCTCCCCACTCTGTCTGGTGAATCCTCTCACCTCCCGTGACTCTGTCCTGTACCCCAGCTCTTGTATGCAAAAATAAATAAATCTTAAAAAAATAAATAAAATAGTCATGTATATAAATTTGTGCTTCATGACACCTCTGTTAGCTGATAACTTACAGCATTTGGAGATCTGTGCTTAATAAGTCACAAATTAATTCTCATCTAACTACTCATCATTGTCTTTCACATCAGGAAAATTAAACGTGAACTAATTAAATCAGTCTCTTGGAGGTGAAATGACTTGATAGCATTAACCTACATTTGACCTTCCGTGGATGGCATTTTAGACAACCAGCAAAATCAGTGCATTATTTTAGGTTTTGTTTGAAGTTGTGACCAGCTACAATTATAAGGGGATTTTTTTCTCTTTATATATGACTTCAGATATTACATATCATTTTGTTTCCTCTTTATGAGATGCAAAGATATTGCCACCATCCAATTACACTGAATCACAGACTTTACACCTGCTATGATTTAATTACATTATTGTTCATTCAAACGTTTATACCACATGTGTGTGTTTTCAAATCATTCTCACTCTAGTGGCAATTTCCTAATGTGACTGTGGGAGAAAATGGCCTTTGAAATGGTGCTTTCTCTGCCGTGTTTAAGAAAGGAAGGCAGCGCATGAAGAAGAACCCCAGAAGATGAGGGCCAGGCTTGAAGCACGGTTTCATTAATACTGGATGGCAGAAAAGGAGCCAAGTCCCAGATAATGAGGAAGGAGTTGCAATTTTTTTTAAAGCTATCTGGTGACAGGGAAAACAAAAATGACATTCAGCTGACGAATGAGTGGAGTTTGACCTAGCCTTTTGACCCTTGACAATCAATCTTACCTGCTACTTCATAAAGAATTATAGCTCTGCCACTCACATTTGACTCCGGATTTTTACTATTCCCTTTACCTTTTTCTTTCTTTTTTTTTTTTTAATACACGGTCCAAGAAGATAGATGTTTATGTTGTACGTAGCGGAGAGGAGGAAATATGGGGTACTCAGAAGGGGAAAAACTGAGAAAGAGAGGAGAGAGCAAAAAGACCACCAGTCATAAAATGGTTTATACATGCAATTCAGAATTGTCAGGGATATTTTTTATGTGACTGACCAAAATAGCAACTGGAAATAACTGATGACCCCATACACCTGGTGGAGATGTGAAAACCCAGAGTGGGGGTGAGAGCTAAGTCTGCCTTCCAGTCCAACCCACCTCTGTTCCCCACCTCCCCCTGCCCTCAAAGGCAACAAATGAATTTTGATGAATCCATTTCCTGTCCACAGACTCTGATTATGGTGTGTGTGTGAAGGGCTTTGGTGCTATGACTACAGAGGAAAAGGAGGCACTGGGTCTAGGCCACTGAGCTGTTTTTATAATGTGTTAACGGCACTGATGCAAACACAGTTTGTTCTCTGCCCCTTGTCCACTGAGGGGGCACATCTATAGGGGTGAAGTATATTTCACTGAGGAGGTGAGGCGATGCCTTAGGAATGAGATTGGGCCTCTTTAGCATTCAAGGTGCTTTGTTTTCAGATGTAATTTGACATAGCTTGTCTCCAGACACTAAAACTTGGACTAGTGAGTGGGAGTCATTTTATGGAGACTGCGAGTGTGTAACTGCCCATGGGATTTTCTTTTAGAGAGAGGAGATTCTCTTTCACAACTGTACAAACTCAGCCTCATAGAAGTGGAATTACAATACTGAACTGTGGGATCCACTTTGCATCTCTGGGAATGCTGAGTTGATTTCCTCACCTCACCTGAAATAAAACAGCCAGGATGAATAGTGGGGAGATGAGTGAAGATATGTGACAGCTCTCAAAAATAAAACTGAAGCATCAACAGTGGGCATATTTCTGCCCCTGAGTCATATGCTCCAGCTGCCTCTGTTGACTGAAGAGAGGAAAGCATGCAAACAAATGAAAAGGATGCTGGTTATTGCATTAAAAGCTACAATCTACCACTGACACCTCTGTGGGTAAGGGGGGACACTTTGGCTGTAGCCACGTCCCACACCTCCATGGGCTGTGACTAAGCCAAGCATATCTCCACCAAGACACTGCCCTCCCTCCCTGGGCATAGGGATACTTCCAGAATCACAAGGTTGACAGGCTGTTTCTGAGGTGTTTCTAGGCTGTGTGTTCATAAAACATCTTCCCTCAAAATAGGGCAAGCTTGTTAATGGAGGAAGTGAGGTCAGTGCTTCTGACAGTCCTAACAAGATGACAGAATTTATGAAATGCTGCAGTAGAAAGATGGAGTTATCTGCAGCCTAGTCATATAATAAGGCCACTGGGGGACCGCTGTTGCTCCCTTTGAATTTGTATTCCTTTCTTCACTCCTTTTAGTTGACCAGCTATTCCTTGACCTTCCCATCTCATCCACACAGAGCCACGATACTTTGGAGGTAAATGGACACACTTCCTCACAAGGACTGGTGGCCGTGTTTTCTGGGCTGTGTGTGAACCGGGTGTCTAGAGAGAGCTGTGTGGACCAACTCCTTGGTCAAGTTTCATATAAAATTTAATGGTGGTATCAAATCATTGCATTTTAAGACCAAGTTGAAATTTTCAGGTTGCAGTTTCTTTTAAAACTCCAGTATCTTTTTTCATTTCCCATGAATGGTGATATCTCTTTTTTTTCATAGCTCTGTAAAATAATAGTGAACTGTATTATCCCTGGTATAGAATCATTGCGCAAGTAATCAGGAAAGACCCGATAGAGATGTAGAGCTTGGGCTAAACAAGAATGAAATAAAAACTTTAAAAAGTGCACCAGAAGAAGGGAAAAGATAATCTAATCAATTTCTGATATTAAAATGAGAATTGGTGGTTAAAGCTAGTAACAGGTTAAATTGGTTAGTAAGAGAAAAAAATATTGCTCATCTTTAAACTATGAAAACCAAATCTAATAAGCTCATTCTGCTGTGGGACAATCAAATGCCTGTTCAAAACCCACCATCATTATAGAGGCAGCAGCCTCCTTTCTCAGGATCAAGATGATTTGTCAAGCAAAGGTATTAAAATAGGTTTTCTCAGTCAAATTATCAACAAGATGCATTGTCTCTAAGTTTGCCTACTAACAGCACTCACAATTCAAAGAAAAAGAAAAGAACTATCTCAGAAGAAGAAAAACATACCCCTCTTACTTTTCCAATCTAGACCAGAGAACTATGAAGATGTAAATGATCCCAGTCTGGGACTCTAGAACAAAGTTTATGTCAATTTCATTTAAAGGGGGAAAAATATCCGCCTGTTCCTTGAATCTTAATGACTAAAAATACTGGCCGTTTGATGAGTTGATGTACTATTGGGGTCCACCAAATGCATCCTGACTCATTCTAGAACTCAAGAAAGAGACCTGCTGTCCATGGTAAATCACCAAGAGACTGCAGGATCTGTAGCTTGCCTGAGACATTTATGTAGCCTGATCTGCATGTAACAGCTGTGTCATTTCATCTTCTCCCACCTAAGACCCCAAGAAAGGCTTCTTGTGAGACACTTGCCACACTGAGCCCATTACACAAGAAAATTTCAAAATCAGGTCTAGAACTTGCATTAGCTCTATAGGGTGAGAGGAGATACAGGGAGAACCTTCAGTGTGACAGGAGAATCAGAGTTTCCTATAGCACAATGTGGATTCTGGGGAAAGGAGTCTCATCTGTGGGTCAGGCTACTAACACATTAGGGTCAAAAGATTATTTATGGGTTTAGAGTTTTGTAGTGCTAAGCAATGATATTGTAAGAGCTTTCTTTATTTTTTTCCCTCCACAATATTTAATTTAAATTGTCATTTGAACACTTGGCAGATTCCTGGAGTGAATCCTAAAAACTGAATTCTTAAAGTGGCACAGAGAAACCAGTTCTCATTGTTTTGTTAGGATGAATGAGAAAACCATGAGGTGACAATAAGGAATTGAATATGGGGAAGAAAAGTGGCCGCCCAAACCTAATATTAAGGCAAATTAGGCCTATCTGTTGTCTTGATAAGTGCTAAGAAGGTCATATTACTAGAAATAATCTCTATGAGCGCTATGACAAACTGTCTAATATTTATCCCTTAGAAAAATTTATCCAATCTATTTTTTTAAGATTTTAATTTACGCATACAAAACCTGGGGCACAGGCCAGAGGTGCAGGGGCTAGGGATGAGAG
The DNA here is from genome assembly GCA_019455555.1 of Galemys pyrenaicus. Taxonomy (NCBI): domain Eukaryota; kingdom Metazoa; phylum Chordata; class Mammalia; order Eulipotyphla; family Talpidae; genus Galemys; species Galemys pyrenaicus. Next base: position 3,973,175 of record JAGFMF010011718.1, on the reverse strand, counting down.
GAGTCACCAGAGACAGAGTGGGGAGCAGAACAGGCCAATCAACTGAAATATACTGCAGAGTCAGGAAAGGTCTGCTGTGCCATATGGATCCCCTCCCTGGCCAGAGACTGAACTCATGCTGCAGTAGCTGTGGAAGGAAGTCCCACAGTGCAGCACTCAACCAGGGAGGCCCTGTCCAATCTATTAGTAAAATTCTCTCAAAACACAGGCAACTTGGGAAAATGGACCCAGTTTTATTCCATAACTGCAGCTATGTGCCAGACACTAGACTATATAAAGAGAGACCCTGGTTTTTGTCTCCAAAGAAGTACATTTCTCTATTATCTATTTCTCTATCAACCCTTCACACCTTAATGTGAATTGATATATCCAAGGAATGTTTTCTGTCATACTTTAATGAAAACAAAGCCACATCATAGATTAAGGAAATTGAAATCTAGAGCTATAAAAGGTTACCATTTTCTATTTAGTGGAGTTAAATTATAGAAATTAAGAAGAGCTAATGGTTAGAGTGAAATGTCTATTCAAAATCCTGTTTAATTCTTTGATGTTTGTACATCATTGTTCTGATAGGATATTTTACACACATGCACGCACACACTCACGTGCACATGTGCATTCTTCCCTTGAAGAAATAGGAAGTCTAGGACGTTGCACCTTGACACCACAACCATAATCAGCTTCCATTGGCATTTTACCTTCACTGTGAGACAAAGTCCTTAAAATTCACACTCAACAACTGATGACATGGGCCACATTATTATAACAAAAAAGAAATTTGATTATGTATAGTTTTGCCTAAGACCAATCTCTTACCTGAGTATCCTGGAACAAAAAAGTAGGGGAATCAGAAATCCACTGCTTTAAGATACTTAATCATAGGCTGAATGTGTTTGCAAGACTATTGGGATGAACATTTCCCTTCTTTATTTTAGTATTGAATACAAGTATGTGCCCTGCTGGATGTAGCTGCACAATAGCTTCCAGGCTGAGCAAACCATTTGTGAAATGTCCGGCAGAGCAGACTGAACTCCAGCGTAGTCAAATTAAGCCACTGCTCCTGAAGTCCTGCTTGTCAGGTTCTTGCAGTGTTATTTTTTCATCAATAATTTTGCACATTTTTTTCTTTTTTTAGTTCACATGTTTCTTTTCATCTTTCCCAACTAACAGTCTACCTTATTTGTCAACCCTCTTGGCTACTGCTGTGTATTTCATTTACCTCATAAAAATCTTTTTTGGGCCTGCTGAGAGAGGGTGCCCAATTAATTAATAGACCCCATTCCCTGAATTGTGCCTACAGCACTGATATTTCTGAAGGACACTGAAAATAAACAAAACAAAAACAGCTAGAAGTGTGTCAGATGCACAGCAGGCTGTGAAAATGGCCCTCCCTGCCCAGGAGAAAACTACTACTAAGTAGATGATAAGAGGGCAGAATAGTTTCACATGTGGTTTCCATTCATAACTGAAGATGAAATTTGAACACTGTGCTTCCTTACAACCTAATGCTCAGAGGTTCCCCATCTCCCTGGGCCATGTGCTGGTTCTTCATGTGGGTCCTCATTCAGTTCTAAGGGGCCTTCGTTGATGTCAAGGTCCCTCAGGCAAGAAAGGCTCTGGAGAATTCTTGATCAGGGAAGAAGTGGAGAACCTTGACGTTAATAATTTAGCAGAGGGACACCAGCCCTAGGCAACTTCTTCAGGCCAGGCTTTTGCTGCAAGACAGCCACGATTCTCTCATCCTTCCAGCCAACAGGCAACACTTTTTTCCAGCATCCCAGAGAGGCTTCTGATTGGAGAGCCAAAGCATGTGTTTCTCTACCAAGACAAGTAAAACTGAGAGAACCTGTAACTTGACTCATTACCCAAAACTGGCCACCTCCACTCACTAATGAAACCCTTAGGCCCAAGTGTAGGAAAGTGTATCCTTCACACAAAGGTAACAAAAAGAAATTTGCTTTTATAAAAATTTAACACTGGCCCAACTAAATATTATAATGAATAACCATAAATAAAGTGAAGACCAGAACTCTAGTAGGTGTGGAAAAGAGATATCCCAAATAATATGGGGCATTCCACAACCCTGAAGACAAGGGTGGAAATGGAAAGCAAACAGAGGAGGGACAACAAGCTTAGGGAACATGCCTCCATGTGCTTAGTGCCACATGATGAAGACAGAGTGTCAGGGGAGGAACCCACAACTCAGTCCCCATGGTGGGTGACAAGTGGTGTATCAGGAGGACAGCCACTACCTTCAACCCTCACTTAACATCTGTGTCAGTCTTTCAGAGATGCTATAACAAAGTAACAGACTTAATAGCTTATGGTTTTGTTTTTGTTTTTAAAATATCTTTCTTTTTTCTTGTTTTTTAAAGATCTAATAATTTATGCATACAAGAGCTGGGACACAGACCAGAGTAGCGGGAGGGTAAGAGGACAAAGTGGGGAGCAGAACAGACAGATTGACTGAAATACACTGCTGAGGGGAGCAGCGGGCGAGGCAGGAGAGGTCTGCTGTGCCATGTGGGTCCCCTCCCTGGCCGGGATCCATGTGGGTCTCCTCCCTGACCAGGGATCGAACTTGTGCTGCTGTGCATGGATGTTTCATAGTGTGGCACTCAACCCGCTGAGCCACCAGGAAGGTCCCTAGCATCTCATGGTTTTGAAGGCTCGAAGTCCAATACCAAGGTGTCGGTGGGGCTGGCTTCTTAAGAGAGCTGTGAGGGACAGATCTGTTCTGGGGCTCATTCACTGATGTGGCAGTGTCTGTCCCTTCCTTGAGTCTTTACATTATCTTTCTGTGTCTGTGTCTGTGTCTAAATTCTTCTTATGGAGAATACCAGCTATGGGGACTAAAATGATTTCTTTGTAATTCAATGTCTTCTTTAAAAGACCCTAGCTCCAGTACAGTCATACACTAAAGTCCTAGGGGTTAGGTCTTCAGCAGGTGAATTATTGGGAGGTTGAGGCAACACATTCATCCCATAGCAACCATATCACTAAGAAGTTTACCACTGGGTCAATAGTTTTGTAACTCCTTTTCTTGGCTATCCTATGAAACTAGAAAGAGATGTATTTAAAATATTGTTTTGCTTACTTCAATCTCTTCCAATATCATCAAGAAATGATGGAATTCTTCTCAGTGTCACTTTAAATCATGGTATTTTGATTTAATAAATTCCCCCAGTAGAATCTGCCAGGCTCATACACACCTTTTGTTCCCATCTCTGTTTTGTTTTGTTTTGTTTTGTTTTTGGCTTTTTTTTTCCTTAAAAATTTATTTTTATGCATGCAAGAGCTGGGTACAAGCCAGAGGTGCAGAAGGTAAGAGGATTCACCAGAGGCATAGTAGGGAGCAGGATAGGTGCATCTACTGAAACTGAAGTACACTGCTGAGGGGAGCAGCGAACAAGACAGGAGAGGTCTGCTGTGCCATGTGGGTCAGCTCCCTGGCCAGAGATAAAACATGTGCTGCAGTGGCTTATGATAGCTTCATAGTGCTATGACTTAACCCCTTGCACCACCAGGAAGGCCCCCCCCTTCTCTGTTCTTTCATCAAGCCATCAGTTTGGGCAACCACGACATTTTGTTGAATATTGTTGCTCCTTGTCATCCATAACATATACAGCTGTTGTTACCCATGGAACCGCCCTGTTGCACTTCTGCTGGGCATGTGTGTGTGAGAGTGTACATGTGTGTGCACATGTGTGAGCAGATGTCACTCTGTGTATATTTTAGACCAGAATATAAATTGTTCACTTTTTCTTCACTATATTTTCTTTTGTCAGGTTTGTTTTATCGTCCCAAGTCACTGCAAAATTTTTAGGCCTTCACTCTATCAGTCACTCGCCAGTTAGCCATTCCCATCTGTGCTCATTCTAATCTCTAATGAAAGTGTTAAGTAGGAAAGGGCAGAGGCAGGTCTTTGAGGCAGCCTATCAGTGAGCTCAATCAGGAGTGACACTGACCCAATAAGTTCTCTAGAGTTGCTTGCTCAGTGATTTTTGAACTTTTTGAAGTCACTGGTAGCCTACTTATTCAACTTTTCCAACTTATTCACATGAACATAAGAGAGACTTTGTTGACTCTTCTATCCCCAAACAATAACGGTAATTTGTTCACAGCTTCTCCCAAGTCCACAGAGTGAATAAGTTTGAGAGGGGTGAAGAAATAAATAATTATTTTTCATTGGTTCATGATTAATGTATGCCACTTGTCAATTGTCAATACTGCCCATTTTAAGAAATTACAAATCACACATTTAATATATTAGTCACAAGTTTCACATGAAAGTATGGTTAATTTCTCCAGTCTATAGTTTCCAAGACCCAAATTCTTCTTCCTTCTGAAAATGGTCACATTTTTTCAATTTCATATTCCATTCTCCTATAAGATTAAAAAGTTGTGAGGCAAATTTTGTTCAAATAAACTTTGTACTAATAACACAATAATTTAAAAAACGGGTGATAAAGGGCTGCAGTGGAGATTTTTTGCCTCTATTTCCCCCTTTATTCCTCTATCAGGAATAAAGGCCAAAAGCATGAGCTTAATACCAAAGGACAACCTTGAAAGGGTGATGTTTATTCCCTTCACACTCTTGCTCTTGTGGATTTTTCTGGATAAAATAGACATCTAAAGATTAGTAGGGTGGAAAAGGAGAAACTAAAAATATACATTTGCTCCACTGGATTGAGATCTCCATTGGATTGCTCATGTGACTAAGTTGCTCCATTGGATTGTGATCTTTATCTCATCAGTTAAGCATTTGTAAAAATAAGACCAAGAGAAAAACTCCAAAGATCTGATATATAAAATGTAAAATGTCTTATATTTTAAAAATGAGAAAAAAGAATGACAAACTAAAAAAAATAATAATTGTGTAATATATAACAAAAAGAAATAGCTTTTGATTATATAAAGATATAAATCAATGATAAAAGGATGGAAGTATTAGAATAAAAGAAATTGGCAATGACACAAAAGTATATGTACAAACTACAGAAAGAGTCTTCAGAGAGCTTTAGAGAATTAAAATCAACATCTCTTAAATGAACTTTTGATGGGTCTCTTGAACTTCTGAAAAATCCAGTGGCCTCAGACATTTCAGCAGACTCCTACCAAACTTCTTGTCATGAGTCTCTTTAAGTAAGTACAATATATCACAGATCTTCACCAAAACTCTGATCTCTCTCAGAATCAAGAGATGTGGTAAAACAGTCCATTGAAAACAGAAACAAAAGAGTCAAGGCATAATTTTAATCCTAATGCTGTGAAAACAATGAATAACTAGCACCTCCAGCAGAGGAAATGAAAATCATTACTTTCATCCAAGGATGAACACCAGAATGAATCTCCTTAAAAGCTCAAATTAGACACAGATGGTGTGCCTGTCTAGTGGAAAAGGAAGTTGCTAGGTCTTTCTCATATTTTCCAGAAAATTGTAAATTCTGAAGGAATTTTACTAGCATTCAATCAAATATTTAGATTAGGTAGTGACCCCAAATGTGACCCTCAGGCTGAAACCTCTGTGAAAACAATTACCATGAATGCCAGGCTGTGATAACAGATTGTACAAAGTGGAGTCACACAGACCATCATTTTGTTAGATATTTTTTTCTGTTTAGTATTTTTTTAAAACAATGTTTATTGAGAAAAGTAGGTTTATATCATTGCAATTGCTCGAGGGGCTATAGGTTCAAACCTCTGCAGATTACACTCCTACAGCCGGCCCATCACTGCCCCAGTGTTCCTCTGCCATGTTCCCTTAAACCCCTTATCCCCAGCCCCATTCTCACCTCCCCTCCTCTCAGGCCAATCCTTGCCCCTTTTGGCATGTTCACAATCACTTTTAAAAGAAACCTTTTCTCAATTACATATAATATACAAATTCACAAGTTAGCATGCCTGATTTCAAAAACCAATATGAGTTTTAAAGGCGAAAATAATAGTAATTACCATTGATGAATGTTTAGTGCTGATGAGCTCTTTAGATACATTATTTCATTTCATCTTCACACTAACCTTATTAGGAAGATATTCTTCCCCCATTCTATTCTAGAAGAACCTAATGCTTAATGAAATTAAGTAATTTGCAGAAGGGCATGCAATTTGCAATAATTATATCTCTCCTTTTGTGCTTCTTACTCTATAATCAATGGCAAATGACTAGCTAATTGTTCTCTAACATGTGGTTAATGTGTTTAAACTCCAAAGTTCCTTTCTCCTCACTCCAAAGTATATCAAAAATCAGAACTGCTCTCCCACTTTACAAAGGGCTTATTGACACAAGAGGAGAGTGAATTGTGTTGGTCACAGGTATTCATGCAACAAGCAGGATGTTTATATAGATATAGGAAGTCTTTGTAGCTTTCGTTAATGGTTAAAGTACACAAGGTAGAAATTTTGAGGTTTTCAGGCATCATATGTACATGAAGGGACTCCTTTAAAAACTTGTTCCCTGTGTGCAATTCCAATGAGATTATACAAGTATAACCACAAGGCAAAATCCTGGTTTAAATTGACAATATTATCCCTCTTAGAAAATATGATATGATAAACAAGTCTTTCCTGTTCAATGTGATATGAATAAGAATATGATACCTTGCATTATCAATATGTAATCTCCATTAAGTATACTTGTAAAAGGAAAGAAAAATGAAGTAAATTTACCCTTAGAAAGCCACAATAGATGGAAGATTTGGAATCAAATAGTCCATGTTTTAGTCACAGCAGAATATGATTCAATTTGTTTTTCTTGAAGAACAAGCTTCATTTCTTTGTCTTTTTTCATAGCCACTTTACTGTAGAAAGAGACATTACTGCAAATTCAAACCATGAATTCCTGTACATGTGAACCATACTGAAAATTTCTGGCTTCCTAATAATATAAACCAGGTCCACAAATCAAAAGACTCCAACTTATAAAATCAACCAGAACTGTCAACCTATCAGTAACCAATACATTAGCATTGTTGAAAATAAAGTCATGCTTGTTTATAAAAGCAGGTTTATTGATGAATCTAAGACTTTGACCTTTGAACAGCCGTGGTGGCATAAACCCACAAAGGAAATTACAGCTATCATTCCTTGCATATCTACCAGTATCCAAACATAGAACCCACAACACTATATTTATTCTGCTTAATATCCTGGCAGGTAAGTCTCATTAAACTAACTTTATGATTGAGAAAACCAAGGTTCAGAGAGGTCATGTCATCTAGGCCAGTCACTTTGTAAGTATTAGAGACTTAATCCCAAGCCTCTACAACCCATGCTCCAGCCACAATGCTGACCTGCCACTATTATATCACTGTAGAGAAGCCATTTGAGAGTCTCCTGATGATTCCACGTTCAAGGATGCATTAGTGCACTCTGGCATCCATTGTAATCATTGTCTCAGGGTTTTTAATTCCAGGCTCCATACTAGGGTGACTACCTAATCTGAAATTTCAATTAGATTTAGAAAAACTGGCCAGGAATTTAAAATTTTCAACAGAGCACCAAAAATGTAGGGGTTTCCTTTCCAAATAGAAAAGTATGCTATTTTTCACATAGTATATTTTCTCATAGTGAAAATATGTTAACCCTTGGATTGGGAAATTTTGTCCAAATTGGAGTCAATGGTTTATCTCTCCTGGCCACAGAGTCCTGTTTATTTGGTTATTTCCATCAGAGTTGGGATTTAAATTGTTCCTGGATTTCTCTGCACCTGTTTTTAGTTAGCCGTAGCATCACAAACTTTCAGCTCTGAATTAAGTCAGGACTTTAGAGGTTCAAAGAGAGTCAGTCATGAATGAGAAGTTTGATGTTCTTTGAATTATTCAGGTATCAAAGAGGACCACCAAATAATGACTTAAGGGTTGTTGATTGTACTCTGTAAAACTCTGAAGTTATTTTCATACATTTAAAATAATTGATAGTTAACCCCTACTTTCAAATAGCAACTATCAGGTGCTTTGGTGGTGGGTGTGGTGTGATAGCATGCATCTGAAAAGATCTGATACTATTCCCCTAAATCATATACAGTGTGGTAAACTAATCTTACTTCGATAAAAATAAAATGCTACCCAAAAGCAGCTATCTTTTTGCTAGATCAATGTTAACTAAATCAGCACATTCATTTTCCAGGGGGTCATAGAGTCTGAAGTTTACATCATTTAGGGAGTCCTCTTTAAGGAAAGAATATATAAAACAAAGAATACAAAACTATGTAATAATGTTAGTATTTTTTAGAATGGAAAAAGAAATCACAATACAGTGTTTTACATTTTACAAATATAAAAATGGGAAGAGGTTATACATATCACAAAGTCTACAATATAATTTATCATATTCAATAATATTGCCTACTCTTTTTCCTTAAACCCCTTTGATTGGTTTTTCAGATGAGCAAATTTTTATAATATCAATTTCAATGGAGATTATTGAAAGCTAACTCACTTTTCCTCACTCATGGGTAATCTTTTTAAAAAAATTATTGACACTCTGGAAATTTTTTAGACCTTCAAATGTAATAATTATGTCTTAAGATTGATGTCAAGTTTGAGAAAAATCTCTATTGAGTTACTCTCATTATTGGAGCTTTGAGATTTGGAAAAATTTTTCAAAGACTAGATTCTAACTTTTCACATCGCAATTGTCACCTCTGCTCCTCATACCTCCAGTGCCACGTGCCACAGAACAAGCTCCTGTGTCACTGCATAAGCATGTCACAAAGATGGTTTGTAAGAATATTCCAGGAAGTCTTTCCTAGATATCTAGCAGCAACTTAACTCTCACAGAAGAAACTGTAAGTCACATAAAGACATCCCACTAAACCAATACTAAATATATACCCCTGACTCAATTTCCCCTCAAATGCCCACAACTACTCCTAGTCCTCCTCACCAAAGGACAACGGTGGGGATGAGGAAGGGCAGGGTGAGAGTGGAAAGACGCAACAGACATATAAATTGCTGTTCAATCTCTCAGTAAAAGCATGCCATCAAGTGAACATAGTGCAAGGTTCTCCCCAGAGACCTTGTAAGGGTTTTTGCCTGTGAGGAATACAGGTCTCGACCTTCACTAGCTTCTTGGCAAAAAGGAAATTATTGGTCTGCCTATTGCTTCCTAATTCAGGACCTTCCCAAAGTTGGGTCTGGACCATGGACATAAAGGAGAATTTAACCCATGTTACTATGTAAAAATGGCCTCATAATTCCAGCCGTATTATCACACCACTTCTTCAAAAACAGTAAGACTCTGAACTCCCTGCTTCCCACCAAATCCAAAAGATGAAGCAGAACATCATCCTGCTCCATCACCCTGCCAGGGATGGATCCTTGGGATGACAAAAATTCAGATTGATTCTGCTCCATCAAGCCACGTGCCCAGGAAACATAACCTGGTTGCCCACCATTGACTTATTTCCCAGCTCTGGGTTCCACCTTTCCTTATCTACCTCTCATCATTCCACCCAGGGGTTCATTTTAGGAAAAAAGTATCTCACAGCTTCTTCCTGAATCCTGTGGCCCAACTGCAAGACTGCACATATGCTACCTTTCCAAGATTTTCTAGGAGGCTTTTACTTCTTGCAAGCAGCCATTAAAAGACCCCTTCCTTGTCACCAAACCTCCTGTTTATTTTTCTATTTGTAGAAGTAAGAAGGAGTGGGGCACAGAATATGAAGAACAGAAAAAGACTGAATTGAATTTCAGGAAAATCAGGACTCGGAGAAGGTGCTAGGAATTTTCTATCAAAAGTAATCTGAGATCCTCCATGAATGAAAATTTGCCTAATAGTGCCCATGAGGATCAAGGTGGATGGAAGGACCTTATCTGAATGTCCTCTCTCTTCCACTAGCCTTCTAGTCCCCGAATAGCAGAGCAGGAAGGGTGAGAAAGTTGCTAGAATAAATGAAGGATTGGAGATGGTGAAAGAAAACCCAGTCAGTGCCTGTGGCAAAAGACAAGTACACCCAGTCCCAGGAGTTAGCCACAAAGCGAGCTCAGGTAAGAAGAGATAGCCTAGCTATAGACACACCACACTTCAAAAAAGAAAAAAGAAAAAATTCTCAGGTTTGCAAACTGAAGGACATTTAAAGAAAACTGAAGGGCTAGTATAATGTCAAGGTTAACATTTTAATTGCATAAAACACCAAGAAAGCCTACGCTTGTCATTTTTACAAGGTTACCTTTCCTGTACAACGGAGGCTTTTATCCAACAAGTATATATGAGCTGGTGACATGACATCGAATGCAACTTACAAAAACGCGAGAGCTCACTCACACTCTCCGTTCCCACAGAGCACCTCCAGAAGACACCATCAAGTAGCTAAACTGTGGCCTTTTAAACCTTTCCTCACAGATAAGAAATGCACATGTATGTGTCATTTTGTAGTTTTCAATGAACAGGGCCTAATTCTCCTGTAGCATGCCTGGCCCCTCCATGCCCAGAGCCCCATAGACTTCAAAGAGGGGCTTGCAGGTGGAATGACAGATAAGCGGTGAAGAATTTAGCTCTTTTGGATGATGTGATCACATAACAAAAGGCTGCTGGTAACCCCGGAGAAGGCAATGTTAAGGTTACTGTTGGCGCCTTAACTGTGAATTCCTTGAATCTAGGGCAAACCAGAGTAGACAGCCCCATAGCGCAATACTTCACAGTGATTTTACAATGAGCAGAAAAAGAAAGAGGAAAAAAATCTTGTAAAGGATGGGAAACCTTTCAGATGAGTACATTGGACCTCTCTTTTTTCCTTTTGAAAAATAACTTCCCAAGGTTGAAAAGTAGTTGAAGTTTCAGCACATTACACACACTCGGGAAAATAACAGCTTTATGTAAAAGGAGCAGAGGGATTAATATCCTTATTGGTTTACACATTGTCTATTCATGTTTCCATTTCATAAGACTCAGGAACCCAGGAAATTGTCATCCATAATAAGCACAGATACCCACAAAAGACTCTCCTTCCCACTACCAGTCTTAAGATAGAAATCCAAATCCTGGCACTTTAATAAAAAACTTATGTCATGCCGCAAATGTCAAAATGAAGATGCAGTTATCATTAATACAAATTAAGAGAACACCACCACCCATCCATTTATGCTTTGCAGTGCTGAAGGGTATTGTTAAATTGCACATAGACGACACACTAATTTTGTTCTCCCAGTCAGGAGGAAGGCAAGACTATTATAATCCCCCCGAAGCTAAAAACTTGGATTTGGCTGACTGCATGACAAAAGAGAAAACTCACAAGTCAAGAGCCCCCAGAGAGAGAGCTTTAGTGGGAGTCCTCTCCCCCACGCCATCTTCACAGGGGCCCTGCTGACATCCACTGTCCTTTTCCTTCTTCTAAGTGAAGAGTCAGGGTTGCTGCTGAAGAAGGAAGGGAGGAGTCAGGAAGCAGATGAACCCCTGGACTTGACCTGCTCTGTTTCCAATGAAAGGGACTTCAACCTGAATGGGGAGCAGTCAGGGGTAAGCCTCCAAGGGGAAGCAGCTTACATCCCTGTTTGAAATTTTTTAACCACAGATATTTCAAGTGAAGGAAGCAGGAATGCACTGCCAGGTGGCTATCCAAAGTTCCACTGATCTCTTTCCTCCTCTTCACTCCCTTACTCAGTGAAAAATCTCAGCCCTCAACAGACCTCTAAGGGGTAAAGGATCTCTGATCAGAAAAGAAAAAGGTCAAGAAGAATCCATTCACACTATGAGAAGGAAATAGTGGTCAATAAGACACATGTTACGAATATAAAAAATAGTCAAGTAACATGTTTTCAAAAATACATCAAATCATATTACTCCTCTGGTCAAGCATATCACTCCTAATGGTTACCTATTTCATTCCTAGTCACCTTACCCTGCCTCAGATTTCCACATACACTTAGCGCTTTTTCACATACTATGTAATGTACCTGCTTACTACGCTTTTAAACATTGTCTTTCTCTTTAGAATGCAAGCTCTATAATGAGATGTTTGTGTGCTTCTAGACCTAATCTTTCTTTATATATATAACAATAATTGGTATGTACTAGATGTTTAAAAAAATCTTTATTGTATTACCCAATTAGCTAATTAATTGTCCATGGAACACTGGTTAATGTTACAGTACTAAAAAGAAATAATACAATGATATAGCTATGTGGGCTGGAAATGATGATAATTGTAGACAAAGTCACAGGAAAAGGCAGAGAGAGTGAGAGATACAAGTGGATAGGTGTAAAATAAAGAAACAAAATACTCAAAAACCAAGTGAAGAATTTATCCTAGAAGAAAAAATATTATCAGAAAAATTCTTTTAAAAATTAAATGAAAGACAGTATGAAATTAATGAAGCAAGACCTCAAAGAGATGAATATAAGATTGAATAAAATACAGGAAGACAATATGAGTCAGAATAATATTATTAAATAATGGATTCATAAACCAGAAATATCAATGAACAGAATAGACATTGCTGAAGACATAATGGCATTCTGTCTCTATACTGTATAAATACAAGAAGAGGGCTCATAAATTTAAGCAACTAGAAGAGAAGGAAGATTGTCAATTTTCCAAGAAAATCACCTTACAGGCACAATTACTAATGGAATTGATCTCTTCATAGACACTGAGCTTCCTTGTCAATAGAGATTGTGAAACAGATGTTAGATGTTTTCTGAACAGGACATCATGGAAGAAATTCTCACTATGGAAAGGACTTTAACCATTTCCTCGGGGAGATCCTCCAAGTTCTCTCATTCTCACACTCTGTGGTGCTATCCACACGTGGTCCATGAAGTTTTCATTGTCCTATGCTGTGTGACAGTGTTTTGCAGCTGTGTCCAGTTAACATTTGTGAGTGGCAGCTGGAGCAATGCTCCTGACCTTGGGCTCCTGGCTGCTTTCCCAAGGTCATACTGGCTATACCTGGAGTCACAGCACTCCTAGTGGGTTGGAGCCTAACACTGTTGGTTGACCAGACATCACTGAGGAGATTTCTAATTCAGCAATCATTGCAACAGGAAAATGTATTCACTGTGATTGAGGAAGCAGGTCACCTTCTATTTCCTTCAAAAATCATGACTACCTTGACATGGAGTCATACATTAGCATGACCACTAGGCAATTCCCCAGTTAGACATGTGTCTTTGTTGAAGCCTGATTCTACATTTCCCTACAGTAAAGATGAAAAACTTACACAAAGCAGCCACATATTGCAAAGAATTTAGTTCATTCCAGGTATTTTGAAGGGAAGGTACATTCTGCTAGGGTGTCAGATGATCATGCAACAAATGTTTGTGTTTGTTTGACTTTCAATTTTGGTGTTATCATATCCTAGTAATCTTATTTTGGGTGGTTATTGCAATTTCAGAGTCCAGTAGACAAGATGTAGAATTCATGACAATATTCGTTTCAACGGTTGTAATTTAAAACTCTTACTTTTATATTAAACGAGACTTGTACTGGAAAGTTAGAAGCTATTAATAATGGCTTTATTTGATAGGATTCATGAAATAACTGTAGCAAACACATGAGAGAAATTTTAGACTGAAAAAAAAAAAGATTTTGAGTAATTTCCAAATGCACCCTCTTAAGCCCCAGCTTTCTAAGCTTTAAAGTGGGCAACTTTACAAAAATCTTTTGACCATGCAACCATAAAAATAATAAATTTCGTAAGGATGGTCTAGATGAAGCTTCAGCTGATCACAATTAAAACAAAGCAAAACCCCAAACCTCTGCGATCTTAGGATCAACACTTCACTGTATTTCATAGCATTTCAATGGCTGAGATTTATGGCACTGTCAGTTTTAGTGTCCTGCTTTACAGCCATAGAAAGAAAGGTGTGTGTTTCCCATTCATTGCTAAGTGAGGGAATAGCTATCAGACTTTTGAGGAACCTTTATTCTATTTCTATAAACCATTTGGGAGAGTGTTCTTTACATCTTTAGGTGAATATGACAATATTAATTGACAATATTAATGTTTCTAGAGAAGCTAACAGGCTCTAGGCTCACTGCAAGAAGGTCTTCCCTGGCCTGATTTGCTTTGCAGATGTTCTTAAGCCAAATATGCAAGTTAAGCAGCAGGAGTTTTTATCAGGGCTATAGGAAGTTGAGTATGGCATATTATAAGTCCTCAAGAGATGATCAGTAAACTTTTTTTTATTGTGTCAGTGATGTTTCCAGGCTGATAACTCTATATTGTTAGAAAAATTAACGCTCGTAACACTCGGCAGTTTGCAGACAACTACTGCCCTCCTCCACCCTCCTGGTGAGTAGCCTCCTGCACCCGCGGCCTCTCATTACAGCTACTCATTACAGCTACCCTTCCATTTACTCCTCTTTAGTCCATGTCTCTTTCTCTAATGAAATCTCTCAGCTGTCTCAAGAGTCTCTTACTTCAGTTCATACTGGAGTCTCCAGTACCTGGAATAGTTGTGAGGGAGGGAAGGGTGAAAGGAGGGGAAAATATAGACATTTTTTATGTTCCTGCTCCATGTATTACACTGAGCAAGAGGCTTGCACTCTTTCAACTTAGCTTTCTAACATCCAGGCGGAATTGCTCAGTTTTCTAATTTTGCAAACAAAAGACCAACAATTTGCTGAAACAATTTACCCAAATAATGACTCTATTATTGCTATATACTTAGCTGCTGGGGAAATCCTGACAATGAAGGTGGGGGAGGTTGGTTGAGAGCAGGTTGAGGTTTTCCTTGAGTTCAAGTTCCATTTAACACTCCCTTCCAATGATACTGGTAAAAATCCAAGTAAGCATGATGAGAGCAGTACTTATAGTCACATCAGTAGCGGGTATAGCAATAGCTTAAGAGGAGTGATGATCGGAGGAGGAATCTTAGAAGGGCTGTGCTTGGGGTCTGTGGACGGGGGTCAATAATCAGCTTGTTTGCTTTGCAGTCTTCCTGTTTTAGATGCTCAGATGATACCATTCAGGTCCCTGAGCTTTTGGATTTGAGTTTTTTTTATTGCAAGGAACCCTCTTATAGAAGGGTTACTTCTTTAATATTCCAAATTTGCTTGGGATGTGGGATTTTGACTTCCATTTTTAACCCTAACATTAATAAAACCTCATTCTAACCTTAGTCAGATGTGCACTTGACACCTGTCCTCACTGGACCCAGGGACTCAAATAAAGAGCTAGGGTCTTAGTCCATGTGCTGAGAAATACCTAAGAATAGAGTTTTCCCTGCAGCCCCTTTGATCTCCAGGGCAGTGCCCACTGGTTAATGTGAGTCCCACCACAAGAGCTCAGGGTAAGTCAGAACTGGCCTGGAGGAAGCAGTTCCCCACATGTACAAAGTCCTCTGTGTTCTTTTCCAATAGGACTTGTGACTTGTCAGTCTTGAGCCTGGTGCTGTTTGTATAGACTGCCACTTATTCATCACCTTATTCATCACCATCACATACTTTCAGAGTATATATTTCCAAGATAAGCAGCAAGTTCATCCATACTATTGCTCTACTTTGCTGTGACTAGAGGAAGATGAAATGTTGCATTTATGAACTTCAGAATAGATATTGATCTTATTAACACCCTAATAATGAAAGTGGAAAAAAAATGCAGGGATTTGAGTCTTTTCAAATATCCATTTCATTTATAAGAGGAATGTAAAGGAAACAAATAAGGGACTAAGGAAAAAAATTAATTACAATGAATCAAAAATCAAAATCAAAAGACAACGATAACTCTGAGACATTCCCCTAGCA
This sequence comes from Galemys pyrenaicus, assembly GCA_019455555.1. Taxonomy (NCBI): domain Eukaryota; kingdom Metazoa; phylum Chordata; class Mammalia; order Eulipotyphla; family Talpidae; genus Galemys; species Galemys pyrenaicus. The sequence goes on along the minus strand of JAGFMF010011718.1, from coordinate 3,957,487 downwards.
GAGGAGAGGGAGAAGGAACAAAATGGGTGGGAAGAGCACAAGAGACTATGGTGATGGTGCACGGGGGAATTGATGATGGGAATTTCACAGGGATGAGAAATAGACATTGTTCAAAAATGAAAAATAATGTAAAATATATATAAAATTTAAAAAAGAAAAGCTAAAAAAATAACCAAATATCCATTTCCTATCTATATTCTTTTACTTAAAGACTGAGGGACAAAAATCAGAGGGCACCCAAACAAGCACAACCCAAGATGAGGAAAGCTTCCCAGTGACGTGGGTTTGACTCTGGTATCCTCCTAGAAGAAGCAGGAGCTCATCTCTTTCTCAAGAGTAGCAAGAGGTTCCATTCCAGAGTAGGTATTTCTCTTTCTCCAGTGTTTCCTCTGTAGCAAATCATTCTTTAGGCCAGAAGGAAGTTGTCATCACCAAGATGCTTTTCCTGGCCTTGGCTGGTGTAGAGGGTCTCCTAACTCAATAGATTATAAAACTGACTCCCAGTCATCGGCACCTGGAAGGCATCTGTCCTCATGGCTGACACTGATGGTTTGTAAGAAGCCAGGACACATCCAAAGAGAGGTATAGTCCTTTCCAAAAGAATGACTCCTTCTGCACTATTCCAGATTTACCAGGGAGCCGTCACAGTGTCTGGAAGATAGTAGAGACTCAGTAAATGAATGTTGCCTGAACAAATGAAGATGTATGTGCAGTTCAGTTTTTGTGTCAATGATATTTTTCAGGTTTAATAATTTATGGTCAAAAGCTAAGAAATAATAAATTACCATGGGAATTTTTTCACTTACTCATATTATCTTAGCTAAAATAGTTCTTTAAAAAGAAAGTTTTGTAGCTCTTTCTAATTATTTTACTCATTTAATCATATATTTACAAGGGTATTACTATTATTTTAGAACTGCCTCTAGAATTCTAAGCCAATTAAAGAGTCCCTTTGGTTTAAGTGGTTATTGGTTCAAAATATATTCAAAAATACAGAAAAACAATCATACCTTTTCCTCTGTGTGCACTTGAGTAAATCATTTAAGGTCTCTGGTTCTCATTTTCCTTATTTCTCAAGGGTGAAGTTAAGAGTTCCAAAGACCCTGCCAGCTCTGATTCCTTTGCATTTGGTAGAATCCTGGCAGAGGAATCCTCAATTTACAAGTCACTTTTTCCCTGGGGTTGGGCTATTAAAGAGAACAGCTCTTTGCTTTTCCTTTCTTATCATACTGACTTTCATATGAGTAGGAACATTTTCCTTTTTTGGCACTTAATAATGGATTTCCTTTTCCTGTACTAGCCCTATTACAAATCTTATAATTTTTAAATTACTCCTAAGAAATATATTCTCACATATGTCAATAATGTTCAGGTTATCTGCATATGCCATTCAACTATTTGATTTTTGAGAATAAGAATTACACCTGGCCAACTGTGGCATCATAAGCACCCAGGACAGTACCTGAAACCCAGTAGGGGTGAGAACTGGCCAAATAAGCACCATCGGTGTCAGAAACCTGCTTAAATAGTGCCAGTTGCTCAACGCTCTGGAGAGCCACTTCACCAAACTATGTAGAGGTGGACCCAGGGAATCAGCATTTTACAAATTGTCTCTCTACACTGTGGATTTCAGCTTCTCCAATAAACTACATGCATATTACCAAAAATAAGAAAACTTACCTTTTCCCTTAACAAAATCTTAGACTCACAACAGCAGCACTAAGGAGTAAAGGATAAAGGACACCAAGAAAATCTTTAATATATTTAAACCATCAGTTAAGTATCTGCTGCAAAGAAGTCCATCTGCCTTTTCAGTAAACAAGCAAATCCAGGCTTAGTTCCTCAGTTAGTGCAACCAAATATGACTTGATTTTGATTTTGACCCCCGCTGTCATTTAAATATATTGACTGGAGCTGTGTCTTCCCCTGCCACCCAGTGACAACTCAAGGACTTCAGTTTTTCCAGTCACTCTTGGGAAATATAAATATTACTTAGTTTATTTATTTATATATTTTTCTTACAATGTTTGCTTTCTTTTCTAGGTGTAGTCCCCATAGAATTCCCATCACCAATTCACCCGTGCACCATCACCATAGTCCCTTGTGCTCTTCCTGTCCCTGCCTTGACCCCAATCCTTCTCTTCTCCCTGCAGAATGTCTCTGATTTGTAGTTGTCTATTTTTGTTTTATTTTGTTGTTGTTGATGTTATTTTTTTCCTTGATCCCCTATATTCCTGCTATAAGTGAGACCATCCAGTATGTTTCTTTTTCCTTCTGACTTATTTCACTGAGCATAATCCCTTCAAGCTCCATCCATGTTTCTGCAAATGGCACCAGTTTATCTTTTTTATTGCTAAATAATATTCCACTGTGTATATATACCACATTTTCTTGATCTAGTCGTCTATTTTTGGGCATTTGGGTTGATTCCAAGTCTTACCTATCAATATTAACCCTAAATGTAAATGGACTTTTAACCATCAATTAAAAGACACAGAAAATAAAAAAGACACAGAGTCACAGGCTGGATTAAAAAACAGAATCCAGCCTTTTGCTGTCTTCAGGTAGTACATTTAACTACAAGAGATAAATACAGATTGAAAGTAAAAGGTTGGAAAACAATCCAACAAGCAAATGGACCCCAAAAGAAAGCAGGAACAACTATACTTATATCAGACTAAAAGAGGTAAAAGACACTACGTGGCTTTATTAAGTGCAATGTAGAAACACAGTAAGAGTGAAAACTCCAACTTGATTTGAAGTGTCAGTTCTTCTCAACTCCTACACCCTCTGTCATAAGCAAGCACAAAGTCAGCTGCTTAGGAATGGGGATAGGCAGCTCTCTGCCCCTCCCTACTTCAAATTATTGCTCCTCCTCCCCAACTTTCCAACCCCTTTGGAAACAGAGATATCTTAACTTCACTCATGTTCTGTCAGCTGGCTTCATGCCCTTTGGATTTAGAGATATTTACAGTTGACTCTTTCTGAGGGATGATTTTCTGGTTTCTTGGAAACCTCCCAGTCCTGGCCTCTCAAATACAGGCTACTTGGTGTGAGAGAAGCAGGACATCCAGATTCTCTGTGCTGAGATCTGTTCACCTTCCAGCACCTAAGGTGGTCCATGCCACTGTTCCCTCATGCATGTGAGCTACATCTTGAGGATCCCCACACAAGCCAGAGCCCCTGGCCACTATTCTCCCTGGTGGTCCCCACTAGAGCAGCTAACCAGCCTGGCATTGACCTTCCCATTTTCCAGCAAAAACAAAACACAAGTTCAGTGCCTTCTCCTGATACAAGGACACAAACAAGATCCCTGCTTTATTCCATGAAAGTTATCTTTCTTTAAATGAGAGAAGAGAAAAGAACTCGTACTCCCTGGAGGGGCAAGACTCACAGAATACCAATAGCTCTTTCCCAAAATGCTACTTAAAATCATACTCGGTTATAACAAAGCTTTCAGAGGTTTAGATGTATCCATCTAATTCTCAAACAGCCTTGTAAAAAGAACCACTTACAGGTCCATCAATGCACTGTACTGCCTGATACCTGCCACAATAGGGCCCTCTAAGGCCCCAGAATGGAATGGCACTACAACAGAATATTTGATCATGACTTTAACAAGATCTCAGAACCAAATAAGGGATCAGGAAAAAAATAACAATAATAATAATAAAACCACAAAATGAGTAGACAACCATAAATAAGAGACATTCTGCAAGGGAAGGAGAGGAAAGGGATCAACACAGGAGAGAGAAGAGCACAAGGGACTATGGTGATGGATTACGGGCGAACTGGTGGTGGGAATTTTATGGAGAATGCACAATGATGTAAGAGATATAAATTTAAAAATTAATTATAGAAAATAAAAATGAAAAATACTCTTGACTAACAATGTTAATGACTGAAAAAAAAAAAAAGACAAGATCTCAGAGTGTAACTTCCTGTTTGATAGTCTGGTTTATACTTTGAGCTCATTCAGAATGAATCTCCATATAGGAGAGAGTCTTTTAAGCCCTTCCCTCCTGTAAGTTAAGACCTGACCCAAGAAAACAAAAACTATCAAGGGTGCAGTTTCCCTCAACTTCCTGTGGCCAATCTCCAAAATTTTGAATTTCTATCTAAAAACCCACTTCTTCCCATCAATGAGTACCCAGGTTTCTGAGAAAGCCAGATGACCTTTACCTTAATATGCAGTCTGATCCCCAGTAGAAATTCTTAGCCTTAGGTAGGTGTTCATAGATGGACTTCAGAGGGATCTGAAATTCCCTGCAGAGTTATGTTAAATTTATAAATATAAACAGGTCTTTCAAGGAAGGGTATAAATTTTTATCAGATTTTGAACAGGATATAGGATTCAAAAAGACTCAGTCTCCGAGTCTTGACATGGTTTCAGAAAGGACAATACCTCAGAGCATGCCTAACAACTATGAAAGAGATAAAGCCATATCGCTTCCAGGGGTCATTTCATTGCATCTACTACTATGTTATAAGTGGGAGCAGAAGAGGCTGCACAAAAAATGCGCTGAGTTTTGAAAGAATTATAAAGTCATGACAGAGAGAAATGGGGAGGGGAAGACCATTTCAAAAGGTAGAACTAGCACAAATAAAAATACAGACACCAGAAGGCAAAATGTCTGACAGTGAACATGCAGGTAGTTCAGCTGGAATGGAGGTTCCACCTAGGAGAATGGATGGCAGGAGTGAACTTCAGAAAGTGGTCAAGGGCTAAGTGGTAAATGTTTTTAATGTGAAAGGTGAAGACTTATTTTGGAGAAGAAGGCAAAGGTAGAAATAATTAAGCAAGAAGAAATAATAAATATCACACTGTCTCATGGTTGAGGATTTCCAGATCTGTTTCCAGAGTATGTGAACAAACTGCAGGAAAGCAGAATCAGTGTTTAATTCATGATTATCCCCCCTGTACAGTCCCTGGGACATAGGAGATGTATAATAACTTTTGAATAAGGAAGGAAAGGAAGAAGGGAGGATATATAAACTGAAAAGAAGACAAAATAAGAAATGATTAATACCAGTCCAAGCAAGCAATATTCAGAGGCTTTATGAAGGGAGTGGGTAACTTAAAATTATGAGACGCTGTGTTGCTATAAAATTCACATTCTCATCTTCTCAACAGGCCTCCTATAACTTGTTTGAATTTATATTTAATTTTTAAATTCATTATAAGTTGAAAGAAACTGTAAATGTTGTCTTACCAATACTGTTAGTGCGTTTGCACTCATCTGCCCTATCATTTTGCCTAGTTTCTCTGGTGAACTGAGGGTGCATTTACTGATGGTGAGGAGCAGAATGTGGCTATAGAGAGAAGAGATAGGAACTGACCCACGGGGCCCTTGCATCTACATTGCCATTCTGCACACTCACTTAACAGGCCAACACATTTGTTATGTCTGGCTGACTTTCACATCCTGCTAGCCCAGACATACTAAACACCTGACCTTCAACTCAAACCCTCTTAATCCATATGCTCTCTCATGTTTCTGCACCGATTGGGTGGAACTTGGGTCAGTTCTGGGTTGTGATGACATTTTTCATTCTTCTAAGATTATGATTTAATCTGTCCATCTCAGATCCTCCTTGAAGAAGCACTTTTCTGTTTTTCCAGATAACCTTTCAGGGCATTCTAAGCTTGTCATTTCTACCTTGACTGTGTTTTATATACATATTCCATGTTGAATTTCTATAGCACACCATCAGATCCCGAATCCTGAAATGTTAATGAAACACTCTCATGAAATTTCTGGTAATGAATCTAGTGAACTACAGAATGAAAATTCTATAGAATAAATAAAATAGTTTCACAGGATTTTTAGATCATGGCTCCAGATGTGTCAGGGTAACTTTCTTTGACTACAGAGTTATTAAAAAGGAACACATGAATGTGTCTTTTTTATTAATTTATAACACCTCCCAAAGTTAATTGTGGCTTACATGCTCAGAGGTGTCATAATTTTACTTAGTCTCTTTAAACTCAAAAATTCTCCCATGATAACTTTTGTGTAATGAGTCAAGTCAGAGCAACTATATGATACAGTGTAAGAAAATAAGAAAGCTAACTGGTGGTAAATCAAATACCAATTCCCTACAATTGTCATTTCCAAATTCTTTCTTAAGCATATACTATAAGCAAGTTTCTGAAAGGAGGTAGGAAAACTAAGAAGAAGAAAAAAAAAAAAACCTGGCCAAAACATGTTTGGCAATGTCCTGTAGGAAGCTCTTTGGTAAAAGAGACAACCAGACACTGATAACTGATACAAGGTGCTACTTGAAATTTCCCTGAGAGGCGTGCTGAGGACAGCAGCTCATGCTGGCTTCTGTTTGTCCATGCTAGTCCTACTCCCAGGATAGCTGCTACTCACTCCAACTTCTAGAGTGACAGAATTGCTGATTTTTTTTTTTTTTAAGAAAATGGACAATGGGGGTTTTATGTAGATGCTTCTGAACTGTCAACAAGTTCAAACATTTTTAAGGCTCTGTTTTCCTAAGTGTGGAGTAGGACATCTCTTTCTGTAGTTGTGCGCAGCGTGTACCACCAGCTTCTCACTCTGAATGAAAAGGTGTTACAGAGCAACCCTAATATAAAATGGGTTTGCCTGACTGGGTCCTCACCCGCGCGCTCGAACTGCACTTATAATGCCCCAACTGCAGGCACACACAACAAAGGTTAATAAAGGGTTTTATTTACAAGGGAAGGAGGAATAGCGTAGTGAATAATACAAGGGGAAGAGAGGGATACAGCTCTGTAAATATCCTACCAGTTCCTCAGAGAGGGATACAGATCTGTAAATATCCTACCAGTTCCTCAGAGCTGGACCCCAACCATGTTGAGAGCTGGCTCCCAAGGAAAAGAGAGCCCCAAGGCCCACATGTCTGCTTTTTATACTCAGCCTGGCTGCTCAGCTCCACCCTCAGGTCCCAGCGATCCGTTTTTCGACAATGGCCTTATGGGATTTGTAGTTCTGGAACAGGGGTAGAAGTCCACAACCCATTTCTGCATTCAGGAGGGTCTTTCCTCTTAACAAAGGGAATGTACTCAGAGTGGATTAGAATAAGTCTGCAAAGGTGGGCTTACCTGAGAGAGGTCATTCTGTGAGCTAAGCACAATGGTTTCATTCTTTGGATTATGCAAACCATCATACATCCTTTCAAAAAAATTGAATGCTGGGCCTCCCTGGTGGCGCAGTGGGTTAAGCAACGCACTATGAAGCAAACCGCAGCCACTGCAGCAGGAGTTTGATCCCTGCTGCCGGCCAGGGAGGGGACCCACATGGTGCGGCAGACCTCTCCTGCTGTGCCCGCTGCTCCCCTCAGCAGTATACTTCTGTTGATCTGCCTGTTCTGCTCCCGGCTCTCTGTAGTAAATCCTCTCACCCCCCACACCTCTGGCCTGTACCTAGTGCTTGTGTGCATAAATAAATAAATCTTTAAAAAAAAAATTTTGAATGCCATAAGCCATCTTTTTCTGAGGAAGTAACTCTGGTGACATATGGGCACTTAACACAATTTGACAGCATTTGTTGAATTAATGAAAGGGAGAGAGAACAGGAAGAGAAAAGATTAGAGGCAAGTTAATAAGCTCATTCAGTGATCCAGACAAGACACTAGATGGTTAAACTTGGTAAAATGGAAGCGGGAAATAAATACAGAAACCATGTGAGAGGAAAAGTAAAGCCTTTGTGGAGATCATGGATGCCGCTCTCCAATTTGGCTACCCCATTCTCTGGGAGTCAATAGTATAGCACCTCCTGGTCCCTTCGTGTGGGACTAGTACTGGCCAATGAGTTGTCAGGAAAAGTGACTTCTGAGCATTTAATTCGTTCCTGAAAATTCTCTCTCCTGGCATCATCCTGGCAATGTTCAAGCTAGTCACTGCCCTATTACCTTGGGTACCCAAAGTGACGACAGTGAGTTAAGACCCCTAGTCAACTTATGATGCCATGAAAGAAATGAACTTTGTCTGAGCCCCTGAGATCTTAAGGTTTATTACCACACTATAGCCTCACTTATAATGCTAACATAGTTGTGTTTGCCACTTTTGTCCATAACACATTATTAGCAAAGTTTTTAAAAAGTACAACTTTATTTACAAAATGAACCAACCTGACAGAAATCCATGAACATTTGCAGAACTGTTATATTTAAACCCAATTAATATTCTAGCATTATTATAAATTTCTCCCTTTTATAAATTTTCCCAGTATTCTTATTTGGATGATTTTCTCCTAGTAGTATTATCATTGATGTAATTTATTAGTTCACTAAAACTATTAATTGTCTTCTTTTTAAATTACTATGTATAAAAGCCTAAAATGGACTACGTGAATTGAATGGCTAATTTGCACATCAATACAAATACAATACATCAATACAAAATAAATTATTACAGCAGTATTTCAATTATCCTGCAAGAATTCTACTATAGAAGTGGAAAGAGAAAATAAGAATGGGAATATTAATAGTACTTTTAGGTAATATGAGTAACTTTTAAATAGTAAACATTTTGCTATACAATTAAAGTAATTTTGTTAAAGGTTCCTTTTCAATGAATCTGGAGTGGAACTGCAAATCTGACAAGGAATAGATTCACATGTCTCAAATATAAAAACAGATGTAGTGTAAGGAAAGTATTATCATTTGTTGTTCAGAACAAGCAAAGCTGGGATACAAGTGGCCCTAGAATCATGTCTGAGTTTAGATTTTTTTCATCTGTAATGTGAGAGGAAATATACATTATCTCCTCTTCTCAAAAAATAAGCAAGAACCAACTAGGTAAGATCTATAAAGCTTTTTGGCAACTCTGAGGTTGTTGTATAGGAGGAAAATTGAATTGCCTGTTTAGAGAGTTTAAAGTTCTGCCTAGATAAGGAGGGTTTGTGGTGATATGGGGAAATTAAAAAGAGGAGAACATAGTCAGATTCTTAAAAAAAAATCTCTTGCTATACAGCCTAGCAACCACAGCCTTCTAAAGGAATCAGCCACCGCATCTTTGTCACTTACCTTTTTTTTAATCTGAACTGACAGATCACTGGAGAATAACTGTAGGGAATAATCCCCTCACTGGCAGAGGGGATGGATTAAATCAACCATGAAAATAAGCACTGGCCCATGTGTCTATAGCCCTAAAAGAAATTTGAGTGAACACTGTGCCATGTTTAAACCAGGCAGAGTATCCATTCAACTGCCTGTAATATTTTCTTCTGTGAATGACCATTTGGAGGGAAAAGCAAACTCTGAAGCTTTGAAAAGTCAGGATGCATCTTGCTTTGTCTGCTAAGTGAAAGTTACATTGTTATTTTTTAGCACAGGCATATAAAATAAGCACCAACTCCCTTCTCCCTCCCCCCCCCCACCTCCATAGCTTCAGTTTTGGTGAATACAGCTTTATTTCTATCTAATAATTTAAAATTTTCCCTGGAAAACTAAACCCAAGAAACATGTTATAATTTTAATGTTTTAACCACTAATTAAAGCAGAATTGGCCTGCTAAAAGGAGGTCACAAAGATGTAAATAACTGTGTTTTCACATTTCTAGAAGAAAAATAATGGGATTGAACATTAAATGAGTGGTTCTATAAGCCACTTCCTATTTCTGCCATTAAGATCATATGGTATTAAAAAGAGAAGGAGGCATAGTCAGTGATGAACTATTAATCTCAGACCTCTTGGAAAGCAAACAATTGGAAAATAAGCAGGTTATAGACAGTATTGGAAAATGAGCAGAGTATAGAGATCTGACATCCAAGGAGAATCTTGTTACTTCAGCCATATTCTTCACCAAGTCACTGCCAAATTCCATAAGAGAAGGGAGTTGGTGATTATGGGAAGGTTAGGATTCTCTGATGAAAATTCAGTCTCACATGTTGAGCAAAATGTTTTTCAAATCAAGAATGAATATTTCCATGTACAGTTGACAGTTCTCTCCAGGTTATAGAAAAATCAGTCAAGCAAAATCAAAGAATATGTAGAATCCACCTACCAGAATTTAGTAAAAAAGCACACTCAAATCCTAGGGGTTCTCATTTGCTTAGTGACCCCTCTAAGACCCAAGGCAGGAGGGGATTATTTAATTTTTTTTTCTGAAGGAAGTTATTATTTTCAAGGTTTAGTATTGATAGAATTGCATTTCCTTCCTTTACTCATGCTATATGCTTATTTGGGAAGCAGAATATTCAGGCCAGGTTTCTTACAGCTAAACATCAGTTAACAATCACATTTTCCCAATGCATGGGGAGAGTTCAACAAGGTCCCAAGCTGTCCTAGTTAGGACAGAAAAGTTCAGCTCCAGTTTGCCAACCCTGAACCCCTCAGGAAACTTTTTTGTATTCCATTTCCCTTTCTTACTAGACTATTTGAAAGGTTTTACAGCTAGGAAAATGGAACCTATAAGAGTAGATGTTAAAAATTTTCATCACAAGGGAAAAATATTTGGTGATGGATGTTAATTAAACTTATTTTGAAACTCAAAATATTTCTCAAGCCATTATGTTGTATACCTGAAACTAATGCAATGTTAAATTAATTATATCTCAAAAGTTTCATTAGACTTATTTTATACTGAAAATATTACAGCTCATCACTTCCTCCAGAGGTTCTAATCTACACACTATATAAAGAAAAATACATATAATTTTATGTGCGTGTATAGTGTGTACATGTGCATTGTGTGTATATAGCTTCTTTCCCATGTAGTTTATATAGATTGTACAGATATACAGTGTATATCTATAAATATACATAATCCTTCATCTAAAAATGTCTACTTTATAATTTACCACATATGAAAGTCTAAAATGAACTATGTAAATTGAATGACTAATATGTACTCCAATATATAATCATCAAATTACCATGAGATATGTTAATTATCCTGCTAAAGAATTCCACTGTAGAAATGGAAAGAGGAGGTAAGAGTGAGACTAGTAATAAAATTTATTACTATAATAAATATCATTATTATTATAAGAAATGTTTTCTGTAGTATAACAATGTTTGTATCTAATGTTCCATGATTTCATGGAGGAAGGAGCAAGATGTGAAGGTGTGGACTTTTTTCCTTTTCACTCTGATTGGCAATTAGTAAGAAGCTGGAAAAACTTCCTAAGAACTTGGAAAATGATGGAGAGCTCAGTATATTGGGGTGAGATTATAAATTAGCTTTTGGGGAGGTTAAGTGAGAAGAAAATGACTTTACTTTGGGGTGCCCACAGTCACATTAGAAACCCTCATTGTTCACGAGGCAGTTTTTTCAGGGTCTTTAGAGCAGAAGCTTCCTGCTATTTTTCTGAGAGATCAGGCCTAGCTGTGGGCTATTCTGTGGGTGGAGATGGTAGGAGGTCAGCTTCCATAGAAAGGCCTCAGAAAAACTCCCAGAAATTCGGGGGTACTTGTCACCTATGAGTCCTCAGATTCTGACAAGTTGCTGACTGGATGCACCTCTGCTTGGTATGGCCCAGGAAACAGCTTCTTCCTTTGGCTTTCCTGTGGGTGCTCATCCTGGACTTTTCATCTTCTCTATTTCAAAGAACATCTAAAATATAACATTATGTCTTAGAGTTAACTCTTACGATATTCCAAGAGTGTTCCCCAAAATAGCAACAAAAATAGGTAGGAGCAATGAGTTGCCAGTGATAATGTATCTAAAGGTGCTAAATAACACTGAAATCTTCGGAGTATCTATCCTTTCCAGTGATTGTTTCTCTTTTGAAAATACATATACATATTTATTTATGCATATAAGAGCTGGGGTGCAGGATAGAGGTGCAGAGGGTGAGAGGATTGAGCAGAGACAGAGCAGGAAGCAGAACAGATAGATTTACTGAAATACACTGCTGAGGGCAGCAGTGAGGAAGCAGGAGAGGTCTGCTGCACATGTGGGTCAGCTCCCTGGCCAGGATCAAACTCTTGAACCCCTGCTGCAGTGGCTGCAGATAGCTTCATAGTGCTGCATCTTAACCCCTTGCACTACCTGCACTACCAGGGAGGGTCCCCCCGCCTCTCTCTCTCTCTCTCTCTCTCTCTGGTTAACATATTTATTTTAAATATATATATATATATATTTCAAAAGTTTTGAAGCTAGACAACCAAGCCATTCTGTTGAAGACCAAAGAAAGCGTGGCCTCCTCCCATGTGGCCTCCAGGATCGGACAGTGGTTCCTGGCCCTCTGGTGCTGCTTTAGAATGCAGATTTGTTCTATCCCTGGAATCCATTTTTCTAACAAGATGATCAGTTGATTCTGGTCCACAATTTCAGACAGATCGCTAGAAGTGGTGAAAACAAGAGATCTATGAAAGAAACTTGAGTGGTTAAGTCATACTTGGAAATTTTTAGGGATGTTTTGAAAGAATTCTGAAAATGGGACATCTCAATAAATGCTTCGATCTCTCTTAAGTGTAAAAGAAGTAAATGAAAGATAAATATATGTGCAAACAATATTTCTGAAGCTCGAAACTCTGACCCCAAGTGAGGTGGTTTTACATCTTAATGTTTGAGGCAGAGTTGAATCTTGCCTGTTTTTCATCTTGTTGGCAAAACAAAGGCAAACTTCCCTGGAACTTCTCACCTTCTGATCTCTTTCCCACAGTCCCAGTTCCTGATAAGCAGTGTCTATTTTGCACAGCTTCAGTCCTCCACTGTAGGCTGGTGATGTCCTTACAGAGGCATCAGAAAGTCTCCTCAGCTGCACCCCTGCATCAGCTACCTCAGCAGTCACTTCTCAGAGGGGGCTGGGCAGGTCTCCAGTTTTACTAACTCAAATTCCTCTGGTTGGATTGTTCTAGATTCCATTTTTTTCATCTAGAGATTTTAGTGAACATCAAAAATGAACTATAATTATACATAGTTAGAGAGGCAAAGGCCACATCAGGAAGAACAACTTGCTTTCTGGTGGCCCATGAGCCACTGATTTGTAAGACTGGGATTGATCTGTCTCTTACTAAGGACAAACAAATCTAGAAAACGTGCAGTTGCCACCCAGCTCCAGAGATATGTCACTGAGTTCTATGGACAACATAAGCGGATGCCTTACTCAGTTACCTTCCCCAGAATATCAGCAAGCACGTGCTGTCCTGGGTGTGAGTGTGGAGGAAACATTCTCTTACCATCAAGACAAGCTTGAGACAAGTCAAGTGCACCATAGCTAGCCCCCACCTCTCATGCTTCTAACTTTCCTGGCTACAACCCCAGCTCTGTTCCTTATAATAAATCATAGCCCACACTGCACTTAGCATCTTATCCTCAAATGCACATTCACATCCCCTATCAGCAGACTCTAAAATATGTTTTGCCTGCAGCAGGACAAAGATACAACTGTACATTTTCCCAGGAACTGGACGATTCATCACTCAGCAGACACCTTCGAATTTAGCCTCTGTACCTGAAGCCATTACCTTCAGGTACCTGTACCACCTCTCTTCAGGAGCATCATCTGCCATGGAGGGCACCCCAGTTAGTTAGCTAACTGTAGTAGAACTTGTCAGGGGGAGTGGGCCACTGCATCTGTAGGAATGACTGTTATGTTAAGGGACTCTGGGTGATGGCCACCTAAGATTGAACTTGCCAGCAGTGTGAACTTGAAAAAGTCACTTAACCTTTCTGGGCCCAAGTTCTACATGTGTAACATGCCCATGATATCATTATCCATATGGTTGGTCTGAAAAGCAAATTCATTCATAGTAAGTGAAAGTACTGTCTGAGCTATGAAGCAAGATCTTATTTTGAATTCACATTGTCACCACTGTTTTCTGCCTGCTCACACAATGTCATTTCCCCAGCTGCAGCATTTCTAGAAGTTGCAGGAGGTGTCCTCCTTAGGAAGGAGTGCATGGCCTGCTCTGACAGTGATTCCATTGTTCTGCGCAGCCAGGCCTGTGCCTCTCTGGTGGCCAGAGTTTTCCTCCTTGTGGCACCTGGCAGGCTGTGGCCCTGCCCACAACCCACCCTCTATTTTCCCAGTTACAGCTCTTGCTAACAGTTGACCTGAACCTTCAGGACTGCAAAACCATGCAGAACCGATAAGATTATGCTCTTTCTTTGTGGAATCCCAAGGTAGTGAGAATGGCTTGGTCTCCAGCATGTGACCATAGAGAAACTATTACTGTTGATGTTGTTGTAAGATACACATAGCACAAAATTTGCCATTCTAACACTTCAAAGTGTACAATTCAGTGGCATTCAAGTACAGTCATAGTACTGTCCAATCATCACTCTCTAGTTCTAGAACTTTCTCATGAGCTCTTCTGTAAAAGTCATACATATCTGTTCCTCCTTCCCCTCAATTCCTGCCATCTATTAAACTGCTTCCTGACTCTGGAATTACCCATGCTGGACTCTTGTTATCAATGGAGCTGTACAATGTGTGACCTTTGACATCTGGTTTCTTGCACTTAACAAATATTTCCAAGGTTACCCTTTTGGTTGTTATTTTGTGTTCCCTCTCTCCTACAGTCAGGCTTACAGCAGAGGCAGGGCTAAAAATGGTGGTCTGGAAGCCATTACCTTCAGTCTCTTTTCAGGATCCCTGGTCACTTTCAATGATAGTCTCCACCTGCTTCCTTCTTCCTTAGCATGGACTCTCCCTGTTCTGAAAATATCTCTGTGAGGTCCTGTATGTGTTCAGAGGAGTATGAACACTGGCAGCAAATAATAAATTACATCTTTTTCCAGCAAGCTCTCAAATCCAAATCACCAGTTTGTCAGCCTGAACGACATATGCCTGAACCCAAAAAGTCTAAGAAAATGCTAAAGTTGAGATCTCAACTGCAGTAATATAGTAATATAATGTCATACTTTGCCCTAGCAAAGGTGAGGGTGCTGCTAAGAATACCCCTTCCTTTAGCATTTGTATACATTTTGTTTTCTGTGAAAGCTAAGTATAAGACACAATTATACTCCCCTAGAATCAATCTTTCATGGACTTTCTCTTTATATGTGGGTATATATGATGCTTTTACTTTCAATTTCCCTGCCTTGGAAGTAATTCTATATAAATCCTATCCAAGAGAGTCCTGATACCTCTAGCAGTGTTTATGTGTGATTTCCTGAAGAAATCTTAAAGATTCAAAATAAGAATTTTTCTTATTTACATTTGAGATATAGAAAATGAATAATTGGAGAAATACAAGTTTCTTGGCTACTTATATTAAATTATTTACTGGGGAACTTTTAAGCCATGGATTTTGCCACCCTGGAAATTCAAAGTCTGCATTGTCTAAAGAAAATTCAAAGTTTAATGGAATTTTGTTTTGTGTATCTTTCTCAGAATTGTGCCAAATGGCCTAATTAAATGTCTGTGTGTTTCTTTTCTTTCATAGCTACTATTATTGTAGTTAAATGTTATATTTAACATTGGCCTATATAGTGTATAATAACCAAAGGGTGAGGAAACAATCATAAAAGGATATAAATACCAAGGACAAAAGTGAAGTCTTTAATCTTCCATGAATAGGGTGAGCGTTTTACCCCCAACAATCATCATTTCATCCACAAACATTCTCTGTAGTTCAAATGTGTCTTTGAACCTTCCTAACTTGTATTCATATCTCAGGATACTTTATACAATGACCCATAAAAAGGCTCCATATTTTGGCAATTTTTTACTTTTGTTCTCAAATTACTGTATAAGCACCTTTGGCATTTTGTAGACAAGAGTCACATTCTTCTCTTTTTGTGCTTCTCCTCACATCTAGTACATACTTGAACATATCTTATTAACAATGCTTTTTTGCTTGCAGATGCCAAACTAGTTTTATGTAACTTAAAAAGGGTTTGCTTATGTTTATGCCTTTCCAGGAAAGCTGCATATATGGGAATGAAATAGTCAACCAATGTGAACTCACTAACATCAAGGAACAAAAACACAATTGGGACCATGTCTCATTAGTAGGTTAGGGTCTGCTGCATCTACCCATCTGCCAATAGCTATCTGCCAATATTCCCCTGTCTTTCCTGTTTCTAAGTGCTGATTTAGATAAATGCTTTTCTAACCAAAATGAAACAGTATGGCATTAAGTCAACCATGAAAATAAACACTGACATATGTGCCTCCCACCTGAAGAAATCAGGATAGGCTTGATTTGAATCAGGCAGGTGGCCAGATGTAGTCAGGTTCCCAAAATTTGTGATTTCACTGAAAGGAGGGATCAAGTCTCATTAGTCAGGACCCCCCAGACTGCAGAAGATTCTGGTGGTCAGAACTGAACTGGACTCCCCGCTCTTCATTAAAACGTGATTTTTTGTAATAGGAGTGAGATAGATGGGTGGGAGGGGAAGGATGATGTCAAAAGCAAACCTTACTCTTGAAAGTTCTGACCAAAAGGATGATGCCTGGGTCTTTGCTGATGTTTGTTTTGCTTTAAATAAATAGAGACTTTACTTTTTTATGGCAGTTCTAGATTCATGGCAAAACTGAGCAGAAAGTTTAGGGAGTTCCCACTGGCTGGGTATTTTCCAGTCTTTACCTACACACACACACACTCACACATGTGTGTGTGCACATTAGATCTCTACCTCTAGTGTCCAATGCACTCTGGATTACAAGACAAGACACATACTGTACTATTTGAACAGACCAAGAGAAACTCAATGAGCCAAAGAGGACTTGCCATTACAACTGGTCCAACATGGAAGCCCTACATGGTACATGATCACATGGAGCTGGTACTTTGTGCCTGTGGGAACTGTCAAGTTAACATTCTACCAATACAACCATGCCTTGCTTAAAATAAACTTTTTTATATATTTAAATTTGACTTCTACCAGAGGTTAACTGGACTGAGCCATCCTTCTACCACTTCCATTAAATAAACTCTCCATCTGTCACATCAGAACTTCCTGTGTGCCAGGCAGTCCTTTTCTCCACATGTCCTTTAGCAGTACTACCTAAACCATGCTGTCATCTGTCTGTCTCTCCTGTCTGGAGTATCCGCTTTTCTTTGTTTTTGAGGTATGAGCCTGATTCTTCCCTGAACCCTCTCTCCTCCTTTTCCATAATCTCCATTAATTCTCCCTTGGCCTCTCTAGGCCACAGAAGACCCCTCTCCTGATTCTCCTGGCTCTTTTGTTCAGTTTCTATACTGTTTTACCACTTAGTCAATTAACTGATATGTACCAAGCAACTACCATTGGCAGGACTCTGCAACAGGTAACCCAAACCTGATCATTTCTCATAAGTCAGTCTTATCTCTGCAAATAAACTGTCAGCTTCGTGAAGCAAGGACTAGGTCTCATATTCAAATTCTATAAATGCCCTGATACTGTTCTAGTGTCTAGCTGCTGTTCAATGAGTTTTACAAAATGAGCCTTAACTTTACAAAACTAATCACTGGTTGGTTCCTTACAGAGAAATTTCTCTAGGTGTCCTCAATACACAGTTTTTATTTTTCAGGTACATTTTCGCTGTATGAAGACAGGTGTATGCTATGTCACTTTAAAGACCCACTAGATTGGGAGCAAGGAGCATTTTTAAAAATAGGGACTAGTTTAATGATTCAACCAGGATTTACCGCCTGTAGAAGTCTTAACTAATTCTTGGTGGTGTAGAACAGAAAAACATTGCAGTCAAGGACTATGAGTTCAACCTTGAACCTTACATTTATTTTAAGCTTATCAGAAAAGTTTTAGATTGAGATTAGGCAAGAAGGAGGTGAAGTAGTTGTAGCAGTGATTTTTCTCTGAACCATTCTTTGGTCAAACTGTCTTCCTGCTGCAGAAACTGCCCAATACCGGATGGGAATCTGAGAACAAATTCAGTATGCTCAATGTCGACACAGTTTGTGCCACCAGCCTTTACTTTTCAACTAATAAGAAAACATAGAAAGGTGGGGCCTCCCTGGTGGCGCAGTGGGTTAAGCAACGCACTGTGAAGCGGGCTGCAGCCACTGCAGCATGAGTGCAATCCCTGCTGCCGGCCAGGGAGGGGACCCACATGGAGGCAGACCTCTCCTGCTGTGCCCGCTGCTCCCCTCAGCAGTGTGCTTCAGTTGATCTGCCTGTTCTGCTCCCGCTTTCTGTGGTGAATCCTCTCACCCCCCCCCCATACACCTCTGGCCTGTACCCCAGTGCTTTTATGCATAAATAAATAAATCTTTAAAAAAAAAAAAACATAGAAAGGTGACTTCATTCTCCCAGACCCTGGCTAGTCATTGATGTAACTGGTCACCAGAGTGTACAATTCTTTATGGCCTACTACAGTCCTTCCGGTTTGGGGGAACCCGTCTTTTTGATCAGTGGGCAAAAAAAAATTCAGATTCGGCTTTTGACTTGGCAAAACTGAGAATGTGTACTAATTTTAAAACTATAGAAACTTGAAGCTAACATTTCAGCAAATTGGCAATGTTCTGAAGGAATGAGTAAAAAATGACACATTAACAACAGTATTGGTGATGGAAAAAATTACACAGACAAAGCAGGCTTCAGTTTTTAACTGCAGCTGAGTATTTCCTAAAAGAATTATGCTGGTTGAACTTTAGAGATCTAAATCCAAGCACAAAATCATAAGTTTATTTCCCAAGGAGCATGGAAAGGGAGACAGGAAGAAAGTTCTTTAAATCGACTCCATTCCTAGTAACCCCCCTTTGTCTGATGCGCAGCCCCTGCCTTGCTACATTCCGGTCCTCCCCCAGTTTAAAATTTTCTCCCAAACGGAATGATTCTTTTCTCCCAGTGCTCCCCAAGCCTCTAAAATACCAGAGAGCTGCAGAATGAGAGGGCAAACTTTTCTAAAGGAAAGACCGCTCAGCTTACAAGAAGGAGCCATCACAGTTACAGCACGATGTTTTGTCCGGTTGGTTTTAACTCTGCTTCCCTCTTTCTTTCAGCTACCTCATCCCTGAACTCCCAACTACAGCAGCTCCAGCAGCTCCAGCAACTCCAGCAGCAACAGCCGCCACCCCAGCCTCCACCGTCGGGCGGACAGCACCCGCAGGCGCCCCCGCAGGCGCCCCCGCAGACCCAGCAGCAGCAGACCCAGTCCGCCCCGCCCCAGCAGCCACCACCAGCCTCCCAGCAGCTGCCCGCACCTTCATCGCAGCAGCCCCAGCAGCCTCCATCCCATCCCCATCCCCAGAACCAGAACCAACTGTCTCCAACTCAGCAGAGTGCAAGCCCCTCTCAGAAACCCAGCCAGTCTCCAGGACACGGCCTCCCGTCGCCGCTCACTCCACCCAACCCTCTGCAGGTACGCTCCCCCACAGGCCCCAAGAGCTCAGAGGACAGATGGAGGGGGTCGTGCTATCCCCAAAGGCAGAGGGCCAGCAAAACTTAGCTTCCAGTTCTGCAGCATCTAATTCAAATTGATCTCTTAGACTTAGGGAAGGGGAAGCAAATAGCAGGCAACAGGGGATGCATGTAAACGAAACAAATAGAAGTCCATTGATGTTGCCCGCCAAAGGATAAATGTTATCTGTTTCCTCCTGTGAGAGGCCAGCACTGTAAGTGCACTTGTAGCCTGTAATAATTCCGTTTTATGATACTTTTTGAAGGCAGCAAAGATAGCATCCAATTAAAATTATTACTAGCACAGTTTTGTAGCCCCGTGGAGAACTGCATCTCCTGTCCATGAGGCATGGTGGTTATTTCTCTATATTATGAATACAACAGTGTCTACCTTAAGTACTTTGTGCTCTTTTGTTTCTATTTTTCTAAAGACTCTCTGGGGTTAGGAGGGTAACAAAATTTAGCCCCAGTCTTATGTCCCAGATTCCAACCATTACTCCATGGACTAACAAGTGCTCTAAGGCTGAGAGCCTTAACAAACATGCAACTTTAGAAAATAAAAGGCTTCTGCATATTTACTTACTATGAGGTTGACATATTTACTACTATGAGGTTGAAGGCATCGAAATAGATCTTTCAGGCTAATCATGAAAACTCCTCTTTCATCAACTGTCACTGAGGAGGAATAGATAGGCGCATTCAGGAATGTATTATTTTAAAGTTCAGAAAACCATTCTTAATTTAGATGCCTTTAAAACAAATTAGTTTCAAAACATAATGACTGTGATGTCAACATATCAGCAATTAATCGTTCAGTTTTTGACTTACATAACAAGCTTTCCCCAGTGAGATGTCAGATGATTTAGTACATTTGTAGTACAACAAAGTCTAGCAGAATGAGCAGCCTATGCATGCACTCATTTCAAATGCCAACTCACCCCCTCCCGGCCTGAGGACCACAATAGGAGGCAGGTGGTCCTGAATAGCAAAACATACCAAGTCATGTTAGTTTGGCACTCGGTGGTGGGACTCGGTGGTGCGAGTGTCTTGGAGCAGCATTAGAGAACTGACTTTGTTGATCCAAAATGTTATTTCTGTGAACTTGGATTCTCAGTGGTGCCCAAATTCTTGCTGGAAGTGAAAACTTTTAGGTAAGATGAGTAATTGTGTTTTATCAGGCACTTGGGCCATGGCTAAGAACCTTTTCCTGAATCAGGTTGGAAGACATATTTTTAAAAACCCTGAAAGTCTGAAACAACCTAACACCTTTGGCATAGACTTGAAATGAACATGTTTTGGCATAGACTTGAAATGAACATGTTTTCATTGTACCCTTGACATCTATGGAGAGGATAGGTATAATCAAATTTACATAATGCAGGGTGCAGCAATCCTAATGTTTTCAGCATTTGGAATGCAACTCTATTATTCCAAAGACTTAATGCTTTTTTATGAGCAGTTAAATTAAATGTACGTAATACCATGTAATTGACACTTCCTCTGAGCCTTCAAAATAGGAAAACTTACCAAAGTAAAAACATATGTTGCTTTGAGTGATGAGGATGAAATTCGTTAGTTCTGTCCCATCTTGTACAACATTCTAACATTTCTTACAGTGGAGTGAAAACCTTGAATCCTATGAACATCAGCCTTCTTTGACATTCTTGCTAATAACTGTAAATTCTTATTAAACTCTATTGGGCAGTGACAGTTCAGGGTAGACAAGCTATTTGAGTAACTGTCAATAGGACTTTAGATTAAGTGACCACTCAGCTTCGCAAAATAAATTGTTTTAGGAGAATTTCTGAAAGTTCTCCTAATGGTTTCCCATGGAAATCCAGGGACTGTTTGATCTTGTTCTGTTTTTGCAGCAAATGAAAGCTCAAAGTTACATTCCTTTCTTTATATTCCTAAGAGAATATTTTAATTTTTCACTGTTGGAATTTTAACTTATAAAATTTAATGCATTAGTAAGATAATGCTCACACTTTTTCTGTGGCTCTAACGGATGACCACCAAACAAGAGATTTGGTAAAACTTTTAAAAATATACTGACATAGAAATAATTTTGAGCCAAGCGATGTCAGTAAGGATAAAAGGGATTATTTTTGTCTTGACTATAGGAACGTGTAAAGGAAATGTAGAATTCTATGGTTTTAAATTACTGATTTTTTTTTCTTCTACACTAATTAAAGGGTCTATGAGTTTGTGGAACATGAATGTTTGAACTTTTTTAAAAAGAAAACTACTTAAAAGGAACTGCAAAGATACTTAACTCTCAAATGCAATGATCTTTATAAATGATAATAAAGTGCTTTTGAGGATTAAGATCAATTAAATTCCTATATGATAGTTTACATTCTATTTTATAATTGTTTATTTCTATGTGGGTTTTATCTTTTTACATTTTTCAAAATTTGCCCTAGAGATATAAATCTAGAACTAGTATCTAATAGTGCCACTCTGATTAGCAGGGAAAATCAGTAATACAGAAGATTCTTGTTAAAAAAAAAGAAATTTGAAGGATAACAACTGTTTCTAAAATTGTACAGGAACTATCATATCTTTAGGAGAAAAGAAACAATAAATGAAAGTAGCTTCTGTAATTATATTTGGATGAGGTGATTTCTCAAGACAAAAAAAAAAAAAAAAAAAAAAATCCCTACCCCTGGCAGAGAGTAACATTCTAGACTAAAATTCTCCAAATAGTTCTTGTCAGGCATTTCTCTAAAATTGCAATATAATTTTTTCCATACATTTATTCAATTCTATGAAAAGGGTTGCATTTCTAAAACCAGGTTGTTTCAAGACAGATATGAGTCTAAAGTATTATTACCCCTTCAGATAAGTCCAAAAAATGTGAATAGCCTCATTTACTAATTTTGAACATTCAGAATTCTAAGAGCTGGTGATCCTGTGTGGGTGCCAGACTCTCACCCTTGAAAGTCAGTCTTCAGATTCTGCATTGAAATGCAAGGCCCGGGCCTCCCTGGTGGCGCAGTGGGTTAAGCAACGCACTGTGAAGCAAACCGCAGCCACTGCAGCAGGAGTTTGATCCCTGCTGCCGGCCAGGGCCGGGACCCACATGGCGCAGCAGACCTCTCCTGCTGTGCCCGCTGCTCCCCTCAGCAGTGTACTTCTGTTGATCTGCCTGTTCTGATCCCTGCTCTGTCTGTGGTGAATCCTCTCACCCCCCACAACTCTGGCCTGTACCCCAATACTTATATGCATAAATAAATAAATCTTTAAAAAAAAAAAAAAAGAAATGCAAGGCCCAACCATCTAGAACTTCATTCCTGAGCAGGAGGAGGAGAAAGGTTCCAAACAGGAAATGTAAGTGCAAAGGTCTTCTGGTGCCAGGCAGTCAATGTAAATAAGTAAAATAAGTTTGGGTATAAAACCCAAAATCAAATTTTGGAAACAAAATGGAACAAACAGAATGCATCCATGAGCTAAATTACCGTACGATGTGCTGAAATCTAAAATTAGAAATACAGTGTGTCTGTAAAAAAACATAAAGGGGACAAATATAGTCTAATAATTCCTGAGTAGAAAAAACAATGTACAATTTTAATTTCAATATTTAATTTTGATGTAGAGAAAGACCCCACAAGTATAATGATAAAATAAATCCTTCCTTCCTCAAACATATGAGATGAGTTTTCTTAAAAATGTTCCTTGGGAGATTTTTATTTGTACAAAAGGAATTTCAAATACTGTGTGGAAGTGTGAGTGTGAACAATTTGAGACCAGCTGGGGTTCAACTCTAGCTTTAGTGTCATGGGGATGTAACAGGGTGGTCCCAGGAAAAGGGGAAGTTCCAAAAATCTCCGCCCTGTTACAGGGACACTAAAGGATGCTTAAGGGCTTGAAGTCTCATTCTAGCTCTGACCCTACCTCCAAGTAGCTTCCAACTTTGGATAAGTCATGTCTATTCTCTGGACTTCATTTTCCTCCTCTGTTAAATGTGTGGCCGATGTGGTTTTTTAAGTTCGTTTTCAGATCTGAGTCCATGATATAAATTTTGGGCGGCCTCTAGAATTTTACTGGCTATTGAAAACCCGATGGTCGTGAAGATTTTCTGAGTATTTTTCAAGGTCAGGTTAATTTCTTCCCACTCAGCTGGGTGGCAAAATGGAAAGAGTGTGGGGACAAACATAAGTGGGATAATGATAGCAGAAGCAGATTTTATCTTAGCCAGAGAGTCCAAATTAAAGTCAAGTTTTTATCCTCAGAGAGTCACCACTATAAATTCTAGTCTCAGATTGCTTTTTCCACACCTATACATTAGAGAAGCTTAAGAAACCAAATGCTGCTTTTAACCTTGGCCTTCTGCATACTGTCTTGCATGGCAGGAAGCGGGATAATCTTTTCCTTTTCTTGTTGTATTGCACATTTTAATAAATAACAGAGGGAGAGAGATCAGTGGAAGCAGTTAAGGAGAAAAAGCTGTGGTTGTATGAGGAATGAGGGGCACGGTCACCTCCTCAGAGGTGAAGTTGCTCAGGAGATAACATGAAATTGTTCTCAACCATGTGCATTTGCTAATGCAAAGGTCTTGTCACCACTCAGGCATCCAAGAGTAAAACTGCATCCATAGCCCACCTCTGATATGCAATGGGCGCAGCCTCCTTATCTTCTTTGGGACATTTTCCTAGTGGAAAACATTCAGTATTAATTTCCGTAGTCTGTGAGTGATGGGGAGGGTGGTGCATTATTGCTTTTTAAAACAAATAGCCCAAACGCTTGAGAAAGAGTTAAACCTTAGCGACTTTCACTTTTCAAAAAAAATTTACTTGGTCTCCAATTATAGGCCCATTCTGTAGAAAAGGTCCAAGACCCTGGACCTAATCTCTATCCTCAACAGTTAGTCTTAATTTAAGACAAAATTATTCAAAGCTTTGTGGGTCTACGTTTTTCAACTACAAAGGGAGGGGGAGTTAAAAACTTTCTAGAACTCCCTCTGTTCTATTTGGAGGTTTTATGTCACAAACACCTCAAACTATAGAAATATAGAGGGAAAAAGAAAATTTTTTTTCAAATTATACTAGGTTCTCCTGCTCAGGCCCTATAAATTAAACTAAGAAGTCAGACTGACAAGAGAAACTGGCAGAAGCTTATTATCATGTATTTGCATGTACACAGAGGAGTGTTTCATGATGACTAAATGAAAGGAAATGGTGAAAACTTGGGCTGACATAGCATCGTAACATAAGAAAAATGCATTTTTAGGGAAGTGACAAAACAAAGGAAAAGGTCTTTGAGCTTGTAGGAGTGGCAAATTGTGGGAAGGCAAATATATGTTGAAAATTACTTTCAAAAAAGCAGGGTTAGATCAGGGTTAGCCTGAGCAAGAATTGTTAGATTCCTCTGGTGCCACCTCTGGACTGATAAGAGTCTAGCATTATCACTAGTGATTAACTCCTATCCTTCCTGGTAGAGAGCAGAGAGGAGAAAATTTTATAAATTTAAGTTATGCTTTTACACAAGTAGTGGAGAGTTATACTATCCCTGACAAGTGTATCCATACAACCCTCTGTGGCCGTCAACTATTCTAATAGAATACAGACATTTCTAAGACTACACAGCCTAGGTCGCTATGAATGCTCCTAGCCCTGTCTGAGACTGAGGAGAGAAGGGAGGCACTGAACTCAGATGCAGAATTAAGAGTGTAACCCAACACCAGTTACCACAATAGATAACATGTTAATACAATATTTTAAAAAATTAAAAGGGATTCCAACATCCATAATGAACTAAGTATCAAAATTTTTAACATGGGCTCAGTAACACACAGAGCAGTTCTTCAATCTGAGGCAAAAATGGAAGTTCAGTAATGATATTTTGTTGATCATGAATTTTTTACATTCATTTCATTTTTTTTAATATCGTGTTAGGTGTCATTCATCTTGATTATCATATTTAGGGTATACTCTTATATGCTGTACCCACTCTCCTCACCTTGGTCCCCCCCAGCTTGGCTAGTAGACTTGTAAATGACAGAGTTAGCAAGATCCCCCAAGCAATTGTATCCTGTCCAATGTATGTTTCAGCCAGATATTGGATTCCACTTTCTAGTTGAACTTAAATATCACACCAAACTTTTTGCAGTAGAAAAACAAGTGCATGTTGGTTAACGGATTAGGGCAGGGAGATAGTGTGGAAATCCATCACCCTAACTATGTATTATGCAGGTCTAATAAACCAGTCAATTGTGATTGACTTGAAATGTTATAAGAATCAAATAATTTTTTTGGCTGACATTTTTCACTGAACTGATTTATGGTTTTATGAAATCACATAAGTTTGGTGAAAATGATAGAAGTATCATGATGTAGACAACATTCTCCCAGAACAATCTAGGATATGGGGATCTTTTAAAAACTGCAAAAGTCCACATGGAGTAAATAAGGAAGCTTCATTATTATGGATAAGAAGATACATCAAACCCAGAGAGTTAATATGAAAATTAAATATAACACCCTGATGCAAATGCTTTGTATACTATAAATTTATCAAGCCAATGTGGAATATACCAAAGAAATAAAAGTGTGAATTCATTTCTGCGTATACTACCATCTAATAAATCTAGGAGTTCATTCATGATTCACTCATTCAGCAAGAGGTAGGGTGGGAAATGGGAGTCCCTTTACCCAACCGTATTAAGCACTGAATAAAATAAACAAACGTATTTACCCACTTTCTCTGCAAGGGACAATTTTTCCTTTTATGAAGGAAAGAAAATCTCCTTAAAAAAAAAAACCCTCAGTTCAACATTACTGACATTTCAAAGAATTTATTACAAGCATTTGAGATCCAGGAGGAACAACAAAGTTCATATTGCTTTGAGAGTGGCAAGGGGGAAAATTAGTTTACCAAGAATATAGTTATATACTGTGGTGCTTCTTTGTCGTTGTCTAGATTTACCATTCCTGAGCACTGTAGATTAGTCAAATCACGTAGAAAGGGGTTTAACAAAACAGGCTCCATGTTCCCACCACTGACTTTGGAAGCTCCTGTCAAGAAGCGACTCAAAGGGAGTGGAAAGAGTCTTATAAAAATGGCAAGATATAGTTCCTCGAGGAAAATAAACTCTCTCTGATCATGAAAATGAGACAGACCATGGTCTGTCTGACTGCCTGGAGTCACATATACCATCCTGTCCCATCATTATCTGTCGGATGCCGCTGACATGCTCATCCTAAAGTACTCTTCAGAATGCTTCCGCGGCAGCTTTGCTTCCATGTGTGTAGATACAGGTTTTAGTGGCAATCTGAGACGCCTAAAATGTGCTGGCTGGCACTTTGTTTCAAACAAGAATATAATATTCTAGTGCTTTCATGACCAAGTGTTGTTCTCGTATTTTAGCCTCAATTAATTTTTCACAGGTTTGTGGCAAATTCTCCTGACTTTTAAATGGACTTCCAAAGTATAGGTTTGTAAGCAAATATTCTCTAGGTCATAAAGAGTGCATGCTTATCATGATCTGCAAGCACTTATCCAGCACCTATGGTGTGCATTGTGACCCTTGGGAAAGTTTGCAGCTCAGACACTGTGGTGCCATAGAATGTGGTCTTCAGAAGACAGGCTTGGGCTCGAATGCCAACTCTCCTGGACCTTTGGCTGAGGTCAATCCATCCTTCTGAGTCTCACTTTTCTCACTGAGTGAAGAGTTGGTGTGGGCATTAAATGAGATGACTTATGCGAGAGCCTCTAATTCAGTTTCTGATAAATATTTGAGTACTCAAAAACTATTTGTACCCTGCCTGCCCTTTTTCCCATCCTTGCAATAGATATTTTAATCATAGGAGGAAAATGAAACAAAGAGACCCACAAGAAGTCGAACAAAAAATGAACAGTCGTGGACATACATAAACGCACAAGTACATAATAAAATCATTCATTATAAACTGCAGAAAGCCCATAAAAACTAGAATAAGGTAACAATTATTAGAATGAATAATAGGTAATAATAAGGCAATAATTATTACAACAGACTAATAGAAAATAATAAAGTAATAATGTTAGTAGACTAGAATAATAGTCACATATGAGTTTTGTAATGTCCAGTGGAAGAGGCTAGGAAGATTTCTGAGGAAAAGGACCTTAGTGGGAGATAGAGCGGATATAGCACAGAACAAGCCTGCACAGAGGCCTGGACAGGTGTGGAGAGCCTACAGAGACAATGGTAGCCATGTAATCTTACAGAACTCTCATTTTCAG
This sequence comes from Galemys pyrenaicus, assembly GCA_019455555.1. NCBI lineage: Eukaryota > Metazoa > Chordata > Mammalia > Eulipotyphla > Talpidae > Galemys > Galemys pyrenaicus. The sequence goes on along the minus strand of JAGFMF010011718.1, from coordinate 3,930,036 downwards.
TCCACAAAACCTCAGACTCTCCACCAATATTGTTAGGTTCCAAAAGTTATTTTGCTCTTCTAAATTTCCAGAGTGTGTGGGTGAAGAGTAAGAATTTTGCTGACCTTATCGATAGTGTAGCCACTAACTGTTTGAACTTGAGCAAGTAGCCTAATCTTTGCAATTCAGTCATATCATACATTACATGAAAAGTTTTTAATTAGATGATCTTTAAGTGCTTCCTACATCCATTTTTTTTATGACAGGTACAAATAAGGTGATTTGAATTACACAGGAAGAATATGCACAACCCCATAACCCAAAACACAGACCAAGTCTCAAGAAATACTCCTGATATTTGACTCACTTTTTCAGTATGCTTTGAAATTACAAAGTACGTTTTATATACATTGTTGGTTTTTTGGGGGGGTTGAGGGAAGTTTATTTATTCTTTATGGGGGGTTGCTGTTTGTTTTATTTTATTTTATTTATTTTTATATATTTGACATCAATTGTAGGCCCCATGGATTTCCCACTACCATTTCACCAGTGCACCATCACCTCAGTCCCTTGTGCTCTTATCTGCCCTCAACCCTCTCCCTCCTGCCTCCCCACCAAGTCCCAATTTGTCCTTGTCTTTTTGTTTTTGTTGTGTTTTTTTTTATTATTATTATTATTGTTATTATTCTTTTCCTTGATCCTTATTTGGTTCCCTTATATTCCTTTTAGGGGGGACACTGCCCGGTATTTTTCTTTTGCCTTCTGACTTATTTCCCTGAGCATAATCCCTTCCAGCTCCATTCATTAATTCATATACATTGTTTTTTGCATTGATCTCATGGGTCCACAGATTTATCAGGATTATCACTATCATTTATTGACTACCTATGTTTCTGATACTCTCTCTCTGAATACTTCAGTCTCTTGTTATGCCTCCTTAACCACATCCCAAAAGAGGCAAAAAATACCTTTCTTCAGATCCAAGCACATCGAGTCTTGGAAAGTTGAAGCAACTTCCTCAACATCACCTCCAAACTTGAAAGCATCTCTTTATATTTTACTACTTCTGGAATGTTTATTTGAGTGAACATATACATTCTTCGTAAAATATTTCCTTATTTGGCTGCCAGTATCCTCTAAGACAACGTTTCCCAAAATGGTTTCCACAATACATTAATTCAAAGAAATTGTAGGTAGGTAGGTAAGTGTGTGGGTGGGTGAGTGGATGGATAAATTGGTCAGATAGACAGAAAGATAGACAGATAGACAGGTAGATGGATGAATGACGTATAGTTGGCTGGTTAGGCAGACACTCACACTTGCCATTTCTCAGTGAATATTAGAAAGCTGAAAACTGTAGCAGTGTCCAGTTACCACAATTTAACCAGAAAACACCTAAACCTATAAAAGCATTGAGCCTTTTTTTTTCCTTTTAACACTAATTATTATCCCATAGACAGTCCTTCAGTGACCATTGATCTAAGGTTTAATTCTCTCATTGCCATAGTGTAAACAAAACTGAAATAACTTCCCTTTATTTACCTAAAAAATCCAGGCCAAATTCTATGGACTAGAGAGTAGAAAAAAGACAGATGGGGAGAGAAGAGAAGGAGAAACCTGAAACCAAAGCAAGTTCAGGGAAATTCAAAGCCAAGGATGGCCCTCACAGTTGGAAATGAGCAAAAACCACTTAGCCAAATTATAATAGGGTTTTTTTGGGTGGGGGTCTCATTGGTTTGTCCCTCTTAGTAGCTGGTGACTAGGAGACCTTCCCCCACAGATGGTCCTCCCTCTACCTGCTCCTTTTGCTGGCCATTATTGCTCCCGTTGACACACTCACCTGTGCCAGGATGTGGAGGAGGACGGCACCAGTACACATCGCCCTTGGCAACCCACGCAATCAGTAGACTGGAAGGCCATGTCTCTCTTCCTCTCCCCCACCCTCCTGTCTTTTGACTGAAGAATTCCCAGTTGTCAGGAGGTTCTCCAAAATGCTGAAGAGAACATGTCCTTAGCCAATAAGTGGGGACACCAATGGGGCCACAGAAAAACCAGCCATGCAAGGAGCACTCTTCTTTTACAAGCTTCTCTGGGAACTAGTGATGCTGTCTGAGGGCCCAGCTGAGTTCTGATCAGTCAGCCATTCCAACCCTGCACCTTATATCTGAACAGTTGTTTGACAGTGCTCGACCAGCAGCCACCACTTAGTTTCTACACTGAGAGATAGTCAGTCATAAAAAGAGGCAAAGTCTGGCATCTTCTTCTCTCAGATGAACTCCATATTCACCCAGAGGCTGATGTTCTTTCCAAAGTTGAGCTTTCCATCCTGACATTGTCAGGTAATGAACATGACACTTACTTTGGATAAAGCAAGTTCAGAGAGATTTCAGAGAAACCGTCTCACTTCCTTAAAGGATAACTCACCTGTGTCTGGTTGACTTGCAAATTTCTATTTCTCAAATCAAAGGGAAAGTAATCTTGGACTCTTGCCTAAAGTTCTGAAAATTGATATGCCTTAGATAGTTGCCACATCCAGTATTCTGGCACCCTGTGGAAGGAATTTCACCAGTTTGGGACTCATACCAAATGGTTCTTGCAACTAATCTGGATAAGGCAGAAAGTAAACATGAACCATTTTCCAAGCTTTCTGCATGTAATTATTACATTGAATCCATTTAAATAATATCAAGGCATATCCTCTTACAATAAGTAATAAAGTGGGTGTCTTCATGCTAGAAAGACCTACATATACTTAAATTTTCCTGGGGTTATGGGGACCCATCATCTCATGCCTTGCCTGACTTCCTTACCTCTTCTTGCCATACTGTCTCAAAGCAGCTGAGGACATGCCCACAGTTCTGCTGCTGTATTTTTTCAATCCTTTACCCACTTTTCTTCAAGAGAAATTGTTCAAATTTAGTGGCAGTCATTCTTGGCACTGGGTGCACAGTGGGATCACCTAAGGAGTTTGCTTTCTTTATCGCCAGTGCCTGGGTCCACCCAGACATTCTAATTGAACCCATATGGAGGGGTGGGGGAGCTTGAAACCAACATATTTTTAAGTTCCTAAAGTGATTCCAGTGTGGTAGGGACAATTACCTGTGTTGCTCTGAATAGATTCCCAAATATTTATTTCTAAAAAAAAATTCCTACCTCTTATTTATGCAAAATGCTATTTACTTGAAGTGTTGGTGGCATGAGTTGGTGGTATTTTTATTTCTTTCATAAAATAAAAGTGGGTCTTTATTTTGATAAAGAATGAGCGAGTGTTCCATCCACTCCCCTCCTTCCCAGGTTCGTAGCCCATCAGGGAATGAAAACAAACATATTCGTACTTTGTTATCCATTCTTGCCTCTCCCTGACTAAAGTTGGGCTATTAGTCAATATTTGCAGAAAAATCTCAAACCTGATGATTCACATCTGATACTGAAAATACAATAAGACAAATAAATAATCCTTTCAGAATCTTGAACATCCTCTCCAAATAAGAACTACTACCAATTGACAAGCAGTATGGCCTCAAGATGTTGTCCTACATTACGATTTTTCAAGCTTTCATTTGGAGATGGATCCCCTGTGGAAGCTTGATAAACATAGACTCTGGTTCAGACTCTCTGGAGTGGAAGACCCAGATTTTGCATTTCTAACCAGCTCAGAGGTGACTTGCCTCCTCTGCCTACATCTTAAGTAGCAAAATAGGAAAATTAGGTATAAGGACCTGTAAGAGGCAATATTCAAACCAAGGACTACATGACATAAAAATCTACCTCTATGCTGACCTAGCTCTTTTCAGTCTTTTTTTTCATCGTGAGATTTCCATTTTTTAAGAGATCTCACTTAAATCTCTCCATGTTGACTCTTGCTTCCTTTGCTGGTCTCCCTTTTCACTCCAGCCTAAATTTTGACTCTCGTATTTCTAGAACCAGTAACTCAGAGGTTGGACTTGGGAATTCAGACACACATTCTTCCCTTTATTTAGTAAATATTTTTGCTAAAACCCTTTCTCCCAAATTGAAACTCAGGTATGAAGAGATTAAGAGACCCATGACCTCTAACAAAATGAGAGCCAAGGTAGCTGACAAGCTCTCTGAGCAGTCAAAAGCTCTCTCCAAGTTTTAGGCCTGAAGATCCCAACTACCTGCATTCCCCCTCTTTTTTTTAAGTATATCATTTTTATACATACAAGAGCTGGGGTGAAGAGGCAGACTGACTGAAATACACGGCTGAGGGGAGCAACAGGCGAGACAGGAGAGGTCTGCTGTGCCATGTGGATCAGCTCCCTTCCTGGGGAGCGAACTCATGCTACAGTGACTGCCTATAACTTCATAGTGCTAAGGCTTGTCCCCTTGCACCACCAGGGAGGCCACGTTTTAACACTGTTTCACAAGCCAAAGTCAAGATACATGCAGAACAATAGGGAAATCACCCTCCAAACTTGGCGGTCAAACACAGAGTGACAAGGTGAAGTGCCAGCAAGGTATGGAGCAGATTCTCTATGGATCCTGTCAGATCCTGATAAAGAAGACTCCTGGAGCCCTCAGTGGCTTTTTCAGGCTTTTAATGATCTTTCTACACCATCTATAGTGAGACAGCCAGGTGCAGGGCAGGCAGGGGGCTGGGACCAGGAGAGCGGCAGGCCTCCCAGCCCTGGGTGAATCTTGACTGTTTCTGGGTCCTCTGATGTTCTCTCATGGTCTTTCCATTGGTCTCTGTTGCCCCCTGATGTTTGGTCTCCTGCCACCCTGTCCTTTGCTTATATGCCCCCCTTATATGCTCAGCCTCTTGGCTCAGGTGCGCCTACTTACACATCCACTCCATATTCCAGGTGCTACCATAAGGCATGTGTGTTGATCATAGATGCTAATGGTGGGACGGCAGAAAAACCTGGTAACTTCCATTGATAACTTCCATTTACCTTACACAGTGTAATTCTTTTTTACCTGATGAAAGATCTTATAGTGATCTTTCATCTTAGATCTTAGGAATTCTCTGCTCTCCTAATCTGTGTGTGTATGAGGGGAGCAGGTTGTGCACAGTGACATTCAAATTAAGCATCTTTAATCCAGTCAAAATAGCCTTTCTTGTTAGAATGGCAGGATGGCACTGTTCAGGTTCTCCATGATTCTGGCAGACAGGTAAGGGAGTAGTTCTGGAGCTCTCAGTGGGTTTACAGGCTGTAGCGGCTAGGAAGGATGGTATAGGAGCAAGGTTCAGGATGGTTCTTAGCAGACGGGGGTAAAGGAAGGGGAGTCTTGGAGCCCTCGGTGGATTTTCATGCTTTTATTAGTAGAGGTGGCCAGGTACGTGGCAGACATGGGTGCCAGGGGTCCGGGAGGCTGGCAGGCCTCCCAGCCCCCGGCACATCTCGGCTGCTTCTTCTCTCTCTCTCTCTCTGCTGCTCTCGCTTTCACTGCTGCTCTTGGTCTGTTGGTCGGTCCTGTTGGTCCTGGCGTCCTCATGACACCGCCCATTTTAAGCCCGTGTCAAACTCAGGTGCGCCCACTTGCCCATGCCCACCCTGGAATGTTCACAGCACTGCAGGTGTCCATCATCACAGTGGTGGGAGGGTGGAAAGGCCTGATTTCTCTAACCCTACACAGGCTTTTATTAATCTTTCTGCATCAGAGGCAACCACGTACACAGCAGGAGAGGGGAGAGGGGGTGTGTGGCCAGGAAATGCAGGCCTCCTAGCCCCTGGCAAATCTTCATGCTCTCTGGGCCGTCTGGACTCTGCTTCTCTGCTACCACTGCTGCTGCTGGTGTTCCTGTGACACCACCCTTATAGACCCAGTCTTTCAGGCCAGGTGTGCCCTCTTATGCATGTCCACCCCCTACTCCAGATGCTGCCATCAAGAAGGCGTGTAGGACTGCAGGTGTCTGTCATTGATGCTAATGACAGGAGGGCAGAAAAAACGGATAACTCCTATTGACCCTACAAATGGGAAATTTGCTTTATGATATTTGGGTGCCGTGTCATCATTATAAAGCAATGTTGTCATTATAAAATCCAAGAAAAATCTTCAAAAACACTCTTTTGAAGTTCTTAGTCTGTTTTTCTTATTTCCCAGAGGGCAAGTGGACACAGCAACCTAGACTAATCCCCACTGACCCGAAGTCTGCCAAACCAGACTGGACAGGCAGGTCCTGCTAATTAAAAGACTTTGGGAAGGGGGGAGTCTCATTAATGCTTTCATCTTCAAAGTTGCTTTCAACTTCAAAACTTGTACAAATATCAGCCATTAGTCTTACCATACATAAATGGTAACATAGATTAACATGCATAATGGTAACATAGATTAACATAAAAGAAAAGAAATTGGGAAATAAGCCTGTCAATGCACATCCTACATGTGAATGGATGTGTATCTGGGCTAAAGAGGTAGAATGTATGTGTGTATTTAAGCTTTAAATCTTCACACGTGTGTGTTCCCTATTTGTGTGTCAATGTATTTGTAATACACATAAATACGCATCCATATATATATACAAACATGTATACAGGTGTATATAAATCTTTCTTAGAAACACCAACTGAGGTCAGAGTTAGCCACATAGTCTGGCAAATCAGTGGAGTGTGAGCGCTGGGGAGAAATGACATTGTCTGGGATTTTTCTTTCTTTCCTTTTCTGTCTGGGACGTTTTGAGAGAATGACTAAGCAAATGCTGGAGATTATGAATTTGCTTAAGTGTGAATGGCTGATTGCTGAGTGCAGCTCAGCCCTCCCGGAAGGTAACTGCCTGGGGCTGCAGGTCTTCTCACTTGATGCCTGGATTTGACTCGGAAAGTCTGCCAAGTCTTTTACTGGGAAATTTATCTTAATTAGATCTGAAAGACCTGCCACAGCAGAATAGTCACACCGATTAAAATGAAAAACAGGAGAAATTACTGATCAAATTAATCATAATGTCGGGTTACAGCTGTAGGTCTGATGTAATTTGCCACTCCAGTGAGTTACATCGGCCCGGCCCGGGAAAGGGAGCTGGCTTTACGCTGATCCGTAACACCCGCCCGCTCCAGGCGCCCGGCAGGAGGCTGATTCCATTCATTTTCCTGGCTTGCTCTGACCTCCCTTCTGCAACTAGAAACAAATCAGGCACCAAACAAATAGGGTAAGGGGGTGAGGGGGGGCAGAAATAGTCTCTTATCCAAGCAATCGTACTTTTTCAAAATGGTGAGCTTGTAAAACTTGGCCAGGCAGACTGGGAGCTTTGTGCTTGCTGGTCGTTTTTGCTCCTGGTTTTTCCACTTAACCTCTTTTTAGTTTTCCTTGTGGTGACTTGACATTGATTAGATGCAGAATGGGAATCAAAAGGTCAGAGGACAAAACCTTTGGCTCGGAGCAATGAGAAAAAAAAACCTTTAGAAAAATCTCCTTGCCAAAGTGGTTCTACAACTGAGATGTGGATTGAAGTAATCTAAAGTGTCAGACAGAACAGGAAGAAACCTGAGCTGGAAGAGCTGATCATTCACAAGAGGATGTTCCTGATATTCTAATAAAGAAAAAATACATGGTGTGTTCAGAGTGGGGTAGGTAGGTACTATTTTTTTTTAAGAAAACAAATTTGAATTCTTTTCATATGATCTCAACACTGAACTGTGATTCTTTCAGTGTTTGTCCATAAAGAACATTGGTCCATAAAGAACATTGCCCCATTAGCCATACAAAGTCGGAAACCTAAGGCAAACCCCAGTCTAGACGTTCAACTGGTAATTCTCAGAAGTTAGAATTTGTGTAATGTTTGGCTTTATCAGGAAACTAGATTACCAAGGGCCAGTGTACTTTCTCATGACACTGGAGCAGCCAGACCTTCCTTTTTGATCATGTGATAGGTTGACCAAACCCCATTTATTCATCCCTGGTCCAGATGTTTCTGCCTTTTATGCGCAGTCTGAAAAGGCCCTCATCATGTCCATCCCACCAGGAATGAATCTGCTGCTACATTTTGTAAATAGAGGAGATAGGCAGTCATAGAAGACAAGGACTTTTCTCTCCAGACGCTGTACCTTCTGGCCCTTTCCATGAATCCTTCTAAGGAGATTTAGGTGGGACCATGGCAGAGAATGTACTCACTATAGTGTGAGTCATTTTATTGATTTAGTGGTTTTTTTTAAACAGTATTTTTAAAAGGAAATAACAGAGAATAGAAAATATCAGGGAATATCACACATAGTAAGGCTACACATTTTTCCATGAAGCTTCTGTTTAAGTCACATGCATGCAAATATACATATATAATTACATATAAAGATGTATGTATGTGTAGATTTGCCTGATGTGTGTGTGTTTGTGTTCATGTGTATTGACTTGAGCTATAAAATGTATTCTTATTATTGGACCAGATCAGAAGGAAGACCTACCTTTCAGGGAGATGACAGTAGTGAAAATCGTTAGACATATACCAACCCAAGAAGCATACTTATCAGTATCTTGATAAATTTATGGCAGTAAATTTATCTAAATATCAGAGACCCTCCTCAACAGTCAGAAATGACACACACACACAAAAGTAATGGCACATGTGCACGCATGCACATATGCACATACATATGTGTATGTACACATGTGCGTACACAGGAGTACATTGCAGGGAACTTCAATGTTATATCACTACGTATGGTTGAAAACTTACATACAATTAATATTTAACAAACCTATTAAATTGAGATATTGAATAACACGTTAAAAGTTGCCAAAGTTTTCCCCCAAAATTGAATAGATAAATTCTGAAGAAAAAGTGAAAGGGAAAAAATAGTCGAAAGGAAACATGGGCTCCACACTGATTAATTGATTAATATAGGATCCTGGGAGATTTGTAGAGGGAAAAACCCACATCCTGGAGAGAGATGTGAGTCAGGAGCTCGATCCAAGGGCCCTGGTCAGAGAAATTGTGGACATAGAGCTCCACACCCAAGGTGCTAGAACTTTCCTTACTTCTCCCACCTGGACAGGTCCTTGGGTAGAGCTATCACCATCCTCCCTGATCTGGTGTCTGCTGCTATTTATACCCTGATCCAACCTACTTTGCAAACAAGTGCCAAGCTAACCTTCCTAAAGGAACATTGTGTAAACATTTTCCTCAATTTCAAAAGTCCTTCTTTTGGTCCTTCAGCTTGGCCACCTGGCCATTCACTGTGTCCCATTTTCATCTCTCTCCCCTGCACTCAGCCACTCCCTATGTGCTGGGGTTGCCGTGCCCTAGGGTCCTGGAACAGGCCATCTCCATGGTTCTGTGGGTGCCATGTCCATGGCCAGAGGTGCCAGCTCTCCTCCTCACCATTGTCACAGCAGCCCCTTCACATCTACTTTCTGCACCTTCCATGAAGCACCACATTGTCCAGTCCTTAGTATCTGCTCTCATCTTTGTAGTCACACTTTGGGCACTTAGAATATGAAATTTGTGTCTTTTTTTTTTTTTATTTTTGTTTATGGTCAAGGTTGCTGACTTACCTGAATTATAAACCCTTTAAGAACAGACACCATGTCTCACACCTCTGTTCATCCCAGGCCTGTCCGTCGTTGTTATAGTGGTGATTTATTTAACTGTTACTCATTTCACAAATAAGTGTTTGTTTTAGGTTTCTCAAATTAATTTACAAAATTACCCCATGAAGATACAATTACTAATGAAAGAAATATTGCCTGTTTATTTTTATATTTAGAACAATGCCTACAACAGAATAAAACCTGAGATCTTCATAAGATTCCTCTGAAATTGTTATAACCACATTGTTCTTTGCACTTTTTCTTAATGGACTTTGGGGAATGCAGGCTTAAATTAGCCAGCTTTAAATCTGCTTCTTTCATTTGGGAAGAAATACACATCAAAGCAGGATCATCATTTTCTGATTAATCTGTTTCTTTTTCCCCACCATCTCAATAACACGTAGTGATTCTTGATATTCCAAATATAACAGGCAGAGGAGCAGGCCTTCTTAATATTATATAGATCGGATTGATCTTTAGTTAAACCATATCTACCAAAGCTTAAAAGTATTAAAAGCAGAGAGGAAGACCCTAGGAAAATGAAAGTGGATCTCCTGCCTCCACCTCAGCTCCCACCATTAGAAACTGAACACTCTCACATGACATGCTCCGGCTGCCCCAAGCCCCACCAGAAATGTGAAAAACATATCGACTCTCCCAGTAAAAAAGTAACAATCCCATTTAAAAAGTATTGACATCATTTAACACATGCTAGGCACCATGCTAGGAGTATTGATATGTTTTCTGATTTTTGCCCTTATCATTTAGAAGAGCAAGGAAACTAAGACTCAGAGAGGCTGACAACGCCCCAGAAAGACCACAGGTGCAAGGGTGAGAGCTGGGATTTGAACCCAGTCTGTTTGGCTTCAACCTGAATGACTTTACATGCCCTTTTAGCTGGGACAATTTCTGTGTATATCTGCCGCCCAGTGTAATTACAGAATGCATCCATTTCACTCCTAGAACTATCTGGATTACATTACAATATCTTGAGCACTTTATCCCCAGCCTGTCCAAACTACTTGCACCTGTCTTCATTCCACTAGGTGCCACAAAACTTAAGCCATCTCATGTCTTCTTAATTGTGTGAAAAGATGAAAATAATAGTTCTTATGTATTGCGTTCTCTCTACTTGACAACCTAATAATTTTTTTCACATGTGATGCTATTTAAAACAAGAAAATCCGGGCCTCCCCTGGTGGCGCAGTGGGTTAAGCAACGCACTGTGAAGCGGGCTGCAGCCACTGCAGCATGAGTGCAATCCCTGCTGCCAGCCAGGGAGGGGGACCCACATGGTGCAGCAGACCTCTCCTGCTGTGCCCGCTGCTCCCCTCAGCAGTGTACTTCCATTGATCTGCCTGTTCTGCTCCCTGCTCTCTGTGGTGAATCCTCTCACCCCCCCCCCCACACCTCTGGCCTGTACCCCAGTGCTTGTATGCATAAATAAATAAATCTTAAAAAAAATAAAACAAGAAAATCCATGGATGATGGACAATCAGAGACAGCCTCTTCTTCCAAATGATCTGGAAAAACCTGATGAGGATACTTCAAAGAACTGGACTGAGCTGACCCACACCATGCTAGCTAATTATTATTTAGAAGAGGGATTCTCCTTCCCGTCCCCCTAGAAAAGAAGGTATACAATGAGGATCAGCACATATATTGTAAGGAAAGGAAAAGAAATCCATACATGTATAAAAACAGTTTAATGATTTATTTTTAAAATCTCAGGTGACATGGATGGGACAGGGTAAAGTTTTCATAAGTGGGGGTTGGGAGGGTGCTCCAGAGTACTGAATACTCCAGTCTCTCTCCTTCTAGGTGGTCCCTGAGGCTGTTTCAGAGCAGTTATTTTTCCAAGATAACAAACACACACATCAAAACTACATGGGGAGGTTTCTTCAACAAATAGATTGTAAGAGAGAGAGAAAAGCTGGGGAAATTAGACCTGTAAATGAAAAGATAACATTATGTAGACCTTATTCAGATCACAATTCAAACTGTAAAAAGAAAAAGGATAACATTTATGAGACAATTGAAATTGTGACCATTGACTGGTTAGCTGATGATACTAAGGGATTACTGTTAATGTTTTGAGCTATATAGTGGTACATGGATATTTCTTTTACAGTAGCTTTTAAAAACACATGCTAAAAATACAAGTAGAATGCTAAGATGTCTGGGATTTTTTCTGAAATGATATGAGAAGAAAAGAATAACATAGGTGTTGGTGGTGGTGGTGGTTGGTTCTTGTGTAAGTGTAAAAAGATCAGCTATGAATTGATAATCACTGAAGTGGGGTGATAGGTCATAGGAGTTAATTATATATACTATTGTATCTTCATTACATGTTTAAAATTATCCATAAGAAAAAATTTGAAATTTTTTTTATTATTATTATTCTGGACTCCTGTATTCTAACCCAAGACCTACAAAATCAGAATTTCAAGTATAGAGCCAGTGATTTTTATAATTAATAAGATTTAAGAGATTCTGCTCTATAGAATTATAAATAATTTATTAAATCAAAATAAGTTAGTTAAGGCTCAGGGGCAATACACCTAAAAAATGGTTAATGGGTTGAGACACAGTATCTTAAGAAACTGAGGTTTTGGGCCTCCCTGGTGGTGCAAGGGGTTAAGCACCACACTATGTAGATATCCACAGCCATTGTAGCACAAGTTCAAGGAGGTGACCCACATGGCACAGCAGACGTCTCGTATCTTGCCCACTGCCCCCTCAGCAGTGTATTTCAGTCAATCTGCCTGTTTTGCTTTCCACTGTCTCTGGTGATCCTCTTACCCCACCCCCCATACCTTTGGCCTGCACCCAACCTCTTGTATGCATAAATAAATAAATCTTTTTTAAAAAAAAAAGAAACTGAGGGTTTCAACTAAAGGATTAAATAACTGAAGATAGTTGTTAATATCTGAGGAATTATAACAAATACAAAAGGTTCTAGAAAATGAAAACTAAAAAAAAAGATCTTTTGTTTTCTCAAAAAAGAGGATTTCTTATTAAATGGAACAGGTTGAATACATGCATCTATTTCTCTGCCCTTCTAAATCCTAACAAAATGACATTATGGGAAGTTTTTTTAAATGATATAAAACCAAAAAATCAAGAAGAAATGGAGAAGAGACAACAGTAGACAAGCAATGTGAACAAAATTTAGGAAAAGCAGTTGGAAGAATTAACACAGCTGGAAAAGCTAATACCAAAGCCATGAACAAGGGACACAGTGAGAAATAAGGCAACTCCTGAACCCTCCGCCCAAATCCTTCAGGTTGGACGTAACAGCTGCTATGGAAGATGGAAACAGAGAGATACTAAGAACAGAGGCATGGTTACTAAGTATGTAATGAACAGTTAGACCCTCAACTTACACATACCCCCCCATGCCATCCAAGCAGTCAGACAACTCCCTTTCCAGTAACATTATACATAGAAAATGAAATAATAAACTGTAGACCGACAGACATAAAGTATAATAACAAACTGTGGAAAGCTTGTCACTGATGACTAGGGCTTCAAGGGAATATCTACATCCTTCGACCTGGTCTTGATGGGCTAATCTAATCAGATTGTACAGGGGTATTCAAGTCCGCAAGAATTCCTCTACCTCACTATCTTATCACCACCCTAGGTGACTGCTGAATTCTTTGGAGAAGCTGTTTAACTAAATCAGAAGGAAAAGACATGTATTGTTATTTGGGGTCACCAACAAAATAACCAAGTCCCTGTGTGTATTCTGATACATTAAAAAAAAAAAAGAAGACTGATATTTGAGGAATGTTTTTGTCTGAAACCAGAAACCAACACAAACTGGGAGGTAAAAGGGGTTTTTGGGAAATAGAGAGAACAAAGAAGGGATAACCATAAAAGCTTAAAAATTAATATCCCAGCGAATAGCCACACTGAAGATTGTGCTTCCACAAACACATAGTAGGTATCTATTAAATGACCATTTAGAAAATAATTCAGAAACATTTAGATAACAGTTAAAATAATTATAGGAGAAAAGAGTACAATAGAGGACTTAGAAAAGAAAAGGAAATATCTCAAAACGTAGAAAAAAGGATGGGGAGAAGGGAAGAGGAACAAAACAATTATGCAAACTAAGGGAACACTAACAGATAACCCAGGAGGTTCAATTTTAGCTGACAGGATAGAAAAAAAGAAATGGAGGTGAAATTACCAAAGAAATCATTCAAGAAAATTGAGGTACATTATCTCTTTGAGAGTCTCACTAAATGCTTGACTTAATGAATTAAAACAAAACATACTTTAAACACATCATTGCAGAATCTTCCATGGGGAGGGGAGAAAGCAGATAAAATACAAGGAATCTGGACTTAGAATGGCACAGGATTGTCACAGCAAAACTTGAATCAGGAAGATTGAACAATGCCTTCAAAATTCAGGAATAATTATTTTCAACTTGTATTTTATATACTGCCAAGTTATCTATCAAATACTATGGTAAACTAAAAGTTCAGATGCAGAATCTCTGAGAAATTTACCTCAAATTGATCTGCCATGCATTCTTCATCAACTTTACTATTCAATAGAAGTGTTTCACTAAAACGAAAGCATAAACTAAAATGAGGAAGAATAGAGGTTTGCCATAGAAATGAGAAGAAAGGAATGCAGGCTAACAGTTACTCAGTAACCTGAGAAAGCAATTAGTCCACTTTGGAATATGAAAGAAGAAAATAAATAATCAAATAAATATATATGTCAGGTAGTAATTAAACCCTCTGAATAAAAAATGGAGGAATGTAAAATAAGGAAGATGAAGGAATAGGGAGACGATGTGTACACATTTAGGTTAGATGGTAGTAGAGGAGCTCTTTGATGAGGCAAATTTTAAGCCAAGACTGAAATAAAGTGAAGGAGTAACCTAGATGTCTAAGAGAAAAGTGTTTAGGCAGAAAGAACAATAAGTGCAAATTTCTTTGCATTGAAGGTGAAATTTTGAAAGAGTGTAAACTTCTATGACTCATGCCTCTTCACCCCTGAGTCATTTCCACATTCTTATAGGTGTTTTTGTGCTTCCTTCCATATTTATAAATAATATAGTTATTTTTTTCTTGATTTGCCAGTCTTGCCAATGGATACTTCCAACGTGGAAGATGAGGATTGAACACTCTACCATCACATTTTCTCTCCCATTCTGCTTTCCTTCATCCTCCCAGAGGGATGGGACTCCCAGAGAAAAGTTCCTGCAGAGAAGGTGGCGAAGGAGGGAAGTGTGTATAAGAGAAACTAAGGGAACACCTGGTGTGGTTGACTTTATGGAAAACAGAGAAGATCTACTGTTCCTTGATTATTTTAGAGAGAATTATGAATTGAAACAAGGAAAACTAAGCAAATAGACAAGAAAAAATATTGACTTCGGTAGCAACAAATCGTTCTAAGGAAGGAAGTATAGTCATAGTGCACCAATGCACTCAGCAGTAAGCAACTTCCATAGTCACAAAAGAAATATTGATTAAATCAGGAACCACTGGGAGGATGAAGGAAAGTAGAAGGGAGATAAAATGTGATGGTAAAGTGTTCAATCCTCATCTTCCACGTTGGAAGTATCCATTGGCAAGACTGGCAAATCAAGAAAAAAATAACCATATTGTTTATAAATATGGAAGGAAGCACAAAAACACCTATAAGAATGTAAAGAAGAGCTAGGGGCAAAGAGGCATGAGTCATAGAAGTTTACACTCTTTCAAAATTTCACCTTCAATGCAAAGAAATTTGCACTTACTGTTCCTTCTGCCTAAACACTTTTCCCTTAGACATCTAAGTTACTCATCCACTTTATTTCAGTCTTGGCTTAAATTTTGCCTCATCAAAGAGTTCTTCCACCACCATCTCAACTAAATTTGACACATCATCCCTCTATTCCTTCATGTTCCTTCTTCTCACTTCCTCCATCTTTTATTCAGAGGGCTTATCACTACTTGATATATATTTATTTCATTATTTATTTGATTGTGTGCGTACTTTCTTCTTTCAATCGAAATGGAGCAAACCCCAGGGAACATGCCCTCACATTGAAGAAAGTAAGACAAGATACAGAATCAGCCACACGAGGAGGAGAAACAACAATAACAGGATTTATTTACACAGGGAAAGAGAAAAGAGAGAGCTGAGAGAGAGCGCACATATTTATAGCCCGGCGCATAGCCAGATCCTACCTGTCCTACCCATATAGTGTCTGTGGAGCAGACACCATGGTCCAAAGCAACTGCACATGGTAAACTGGAAGCTTTTCCACCGACACCGCTCCTCACCAGCCATCTGCCAAAAGCTTCAACTCTGCCCCTTTTTCTCATCAACTCCCAACTCAGTGGAGTGAGAAAGGCACCATCTTCTATCATGGAGTTGGCCATGAGCACCAACCACTGGCTCAGAGCCTACTCCTCATGGCTCCTCTTACACAACTGGAAACGTTAACTTCATGATCACAGAGACTTTGTCTTGTTTCTTGTGGTACCACAGCAGCAATGAAGTGCCTAAGGTTGTAGCACTAGAACCAGGGGGTACAAACTTTATAAAATGGAGCTTCACAAAAGATGTGTGTAAAGATGGGGTATAAGCTGGTGAGTTGCCCCTTAGGGAGAATCAGTAACCACTTCAGTGGTCGTCATGTAGTGTAGAGATGTTGAGTCAGATGAACTTGATGGGACTGTGCAAATCTGAGATTCTGTGGGTCCATCCTGAAAAGAGAACAACAGGAAGTGTACTTCTGCATGGTACATGTTTAATTTGGCCAATTGAAGGCTATGGGGCTCTCAGATTACTTTGCTCCTGAAGATGATTCTTATAAGGAAATAGATGATGTTTTTCTGGGGTTAGTGTGAGAGAAGAAACAATATGGACTAAGTATCCACAATGTGTCAGGCAATATATAAAGCACTTCTCTCATCTATACTGTGTGATTTTGGAAAAGGAGGTACATGATGTTTGGTATTTTCTTTGGCTCCAAGTATTAGACATGACATGTAGAGAGAAGCATCATCTAACTCAACAAAACACTATAAATTTAAACAACCTTGGATTTATAATACAAAAATCTTTGATTATAAAAATTTATAGTTTGTGGGTTTCACTACTAGAACTATAAACAGCCTTTTCTATTAAAAGAGCTTCATGTAAAACAGCCCTACTCCATGGAAATAGGAATGTAGGTAGTAGAGATTTTAATTGTTTAAATAATCACATTCCTAGGCCAAAGAGACAGGGAGAAATAGGAAAAAAAAGCTGGAGGAATAGAGTTTGTATTTTATCTTTCCAGATACCCAGTGCTGCTTGTAACAGCTGATCACAGTACTATAAAATGCACTGATGAGAATTTTCCCAAAGTTAATTTTTCTCATAATACAATAACCAAATTTGCTTTAACACTTGAAAAGGCCCATCCATACTAAAAAGAATCAGTTGCTTAATCCTAAAATTAAAGGTTATTGCATGCAAGAGAAAATAATTACATGTTCAAAGTATGGAAAAAAGAAAACTTTTTTAATATGTAGGTATTTGTATAATTAAAGACTAATCAAGCATGAAGGGCTGCTGACTAAACCAGAAAATGAGATTGTTGGCAAGCAATATTGTAATGTAAATGCCATTTGTGTTTAACTACTAAGAAGCTGGAGAAATGATATCCTGAACAGATTAAAAGCAAACAGCATTGATAATAAATATTTATCAGATTTCAAATGCAACACAGAGAATTTTTATATTTTACGTGCAAGACTTGTTTGCAGTGAAGTATTCAGGTACTTTTCAAGGGGGTAGTTAACATCCTTATTTAGAATTGCATTTTCAGATAGTATCTCCGAGTGTTAAAGTATGCCTGCGAAATGTTAACCGAAGGAGCTAGATTGTCCACTATGTAGTTCCCTATTAATTGAGATTTTTGTTAAAAGGTATTAGTTACCCAGCATTAGGTAGAGGCTTTTTCATGAATGTACTGAAGGTCTTCTTAGAGAGATGGGATAAAAAACCATATACCATTGTTAAAGAAAATAGAAACATTCAATATAAACAATTTCCATAAATTTCAAATATGTGATTTAAAGTAGAAAGAGTAGAAGAAACTTTGAAGTCACATATAAGCATTCTGAAATTTTCCTACAACTGTAAAACTTACATGACCCACTCATTTGTTGTAAGGATTAAGTCATGGGTCCTCCCTGGTGGCCCAAGGGATTAAATCTCAGCACTAGGAAGCTATCTGCAGCCACTGCAGCACGAATTTGATCCCCAGCCAGGGAGGTGACCCACATGGCGTAGCAGACCTCTCCTGATTCACCCTCTGCTCCCTTCAGCAGTGGATTTCAGTAGACCTGCCTGTTCTGCTCCATACTCTGTCTCTGGTGAATCCTCTCAACTCCTATCCTTCTGGCCTATACCCCAGTTCTTGTATGCATACGTAAATCTTTTTTGAAAAAATAGGACTAAGTCATGTGGAGAGAGCACCTTTCAGTACTTAGAATGTAATAGTCACGTAGTGAGTCTTTCATTTGGCTTCCCTTCTCCGTCCTCCCCTGCTGACTGAATTTAATCTGACCATCACATATCTTTTCCCATGGAGATTTGATTGCCTTTGGAGACCCTACTAAGTTACCCATTTCTGCATTCTCCCCTAGCACAGAGAACCTGGCCAACCTAATGCCTTTGACTTCCTAACATGCAGACTGAAGGGCAGAGGATCTGGTTTTGTATTGGCTGAGGGCACTCAGAAATTTAACGGGAAAGAAAGAAGAAAACACATAAAGGCAAAAGATTTTAATCTAATGAAGCCCTCTCAGTAAAACTTTCTTTTTATTTCTCCATATTCAACTGTGCTCAGCACTGACTTCTTATAAATCAAGATTTGCTGCATAAATACATGTTTGAGCTCTGAAAACCAGACTTCTTGACCTACTGATAAAAATATTAATAAATTAATCAAAAGTAGCTTTTAAAACTCAAGTGCCTATAGCAAGTGTGCGGCTTTCCAGCTCCCACAAAGCATAATTACAGGTATGGCTTCAATAGAGAAGGTAAAACTGTCAATTTTTTGCCTTCAAAAACAATAGAAAATTCACTTTTCGGGTTCTAAATTAGAATCTGTCATTTTGACTGCCGCTCTTTTTTTTTTTTTTTTTTTTCTGTGTACTGTGTATGGTATGTGATCCAGAAAGCTGAAAGCTGGCAGGCCTACTAAAATGCATTTGGGGACTTTAGATTATGGGGTGACAATAGGATAGCCTTCGGGCTTGCTGCTGGAAATTGTTATTTAACTTATTTTCTCCCTAATGTGGCATTAACGTGTCTATTTCCTGAAGATTGCAAAACACATCATCAAATGACAGTTCAAAAAACACTTTAGTTTATTCCTTCCCTTTTTATGTAACTTACTTTGAGAGTTAGGAAATAGCATGAGAACTCGTGTTGTCTCCCTACTCTCCCTACTTCCACAGTTGGAAGAAGTTACAACAAGCGTGCTCGTGTAAAAAGAAAGAAGACCCACAGATGTCTCAGTCCTGACTTTTTAGAGCACTTGAGGTTCTTTGCAGCAGCAAGTAGCTCAGACATTAGGGAGGAAGCTACAAGCCTCAGTCATGTGGAGAAAGTAAGTCCTTCATGAGCCACCAGTGGACAATGTCGACCACACAAGTCAGTGTCATTCCTCTTTTTGGTGCCATCAGCTGGTGGCGCTGTCTGAGAGTACAATTGTCATTCATTTCACTCCAGCCTACATTTCTGCAGCAGTCCTTTGTCTGAGAATATGCAGCTGCCTTTTCAGTGAATCAAAACAAAATCTTAATCCAGCTACTTGCCTATAACACCTTCCACTAACATACATACTGAAGGTTCCAGTCCTGACCAAAATGCAGAGTGCATATTTAGTCAGTGCCCTGTGGTTTCCCAGTGAATGCTGCCAACTTCCAGAAGAAAAGGGAAATGGAAAGGATGAAAATGAAAACATTTATGCCAATACATATAAAGGTTAATTTATTCCATTACATATAAAGATTGAGTACACACTTCTTTATTGTTTATGTTTTTACTTGAAGTTTTTCATTTTTTCATGTCCCTATTCCTGTCCTAGCACTAAGAATCATGCTTGGCAAGGGTAGATACTTAGAACATAGTTTTTGAATGAATTAGGAATGACACAAAAGATAAAAATGACATCGTAAGCTAACATAGAACTTGAAAAAAGTTTCCCCAATGACAAGATCTAGGTCAATGAATCTCAGCACCCCATGAATATTTCTGGTCTTGCTCTTCTTCTAAGTAGACCCGCCCAAAGGAGGGGCCTACCAAGGAATCCCTGGCAGAATCTCTCTGGACAAAGGTCAAAAATTACAATGGTGTCTCCCTGGTGTTGCAAGGGGTTAAGGCACAGCACTGTGAAACATCTGCAGCCCCTGTAGCATGAGTTTGAGCTCAGGCCAGGGAGGGGACCCACATGACGCAGTAGACCTCTCCTGCCTCATCTGCTGCTCTCCTCAGCAGTGTATATCAGTAGATATGCCAGTTCTGCTCCCCACTCTGTTTCTGGTGAATCTTCTCACACACACACCCCACACTTCTAGTGTACACCCCAGTTCTTGTATGAATAAAACTAAAATTTAAGAAATAATAAAGAAAGGAGAAAAATTGGAGACATCCAGAATACCTAACTCTTCCCATATATTTTTCTCTACAAGAAAGCAGACACACAGTTAAAATAACTGGAAAGATGGTAGTCAACAAAGTCTTTTTTTTTTAAATATGGAAACTGAAGTTTCATATTTATATGCAGATGGTGCTACTCTAATAGCTAGGAGTGAAGGGAATCTGATGAAACAAACCAGAGGTGTTCTTGAATAGTGAGAGGCACAGGATCTGCTAGTGAAGGGTTTTCTTTTGGAAGGAGCTCAGTGTACACATCAGTACAAAAACATGGAGATAAAACATGGATGCTATGGGTGAGTATTTGCAGCAATGAATAGGTGTAGAAGATCTTTAAAGATTGATTCTATTTTCTCAATGAAATAAAACCTGAAGAAATCAGCAGCTGAGAGTGAAAATGGGAAAGGCCTAAAGAGAAATGACATGTAAAATGCTCCTTCTGGAGGGTGAGAGATTGATCTGAGGAGAGAGGAAATATTATAGGGTTGCCAGATGGTAAGCTCAGTTAGGAGTTTTTCTGCAGACAAGTTCATCTGTGAGTGTATATACACAGAGTAGGTAGATTCAGACCACAGTGTCTAAATTGGGTAACGAAGGAAAGACTCAAGGACTTGATGGACAGTAAAAAGGCAGTAGGATCCAAGTATTATAAGTTCTAGAGAGATTATTGAATAGTTGGAGTTTAAAGTACATGAGGGGATGAACTGGAAACATAAGAGGGAAATGCTTTTAAGTAAGATGACGGAAGGAATGTGATTCTTCACCCAATAGAGTATGACCTCTGGGGACTGGCTGAGATAAGGTGATGAACACAGTCAATAGAAGAAAGTGAGTCAAACAACTGAAGGTTTTGAGAAGACAGGAGGGAAAATGACCTGAAAATACCAATGATGAACAAGCAAGATATCAGGAATGAGTAGATAACAGCCATCATCTATGAGGTTTTGCGGGAGGCAGCATCCTCGGGGGAGAGACAGGTTTCCATGGGCAAAAGGGTACTGAGAATATTCCAAGAAGATGTTGAACAGATAGGGAGTTTAACCAATGAAGGACCATGAATTTGAGAAACCACAGTGGAAAGATGTCAGCAGGGGAAAGGGTAGAGGTGAGGAAGATGGAATTGCAAAATCACTTAAGGAAGAATGTTCAGAAGACAAGAGCTGCTCTGAGTTTCTTGGGCTTCCTGAAGTGATCAACACAAATATAGGCTATGATGGCTTACTCCTGATCACCTCCAGGCAGGCAATGAGAGCTTTGAAAGCCTAGAAGAGTGAAGATTTTTCCAGAAGTACAAAATTTGGGGACTGATCTTCATTTCCAAAAATAGAGGTCATTGGTCATTACTGTCAATGTGACTCTAAGGATGTTCCAGAAGGCAAGACTCACAAGCAATATAAGAGAACATAACATTCGGGTAGACAACCAGGACCTTCAGGGATCCCATGCAGAGTCAGCTTAAGATTGAAATAACAAAGAGGACTTCCTGGAGGTCCTGAGCAAGGGTCTAAAGTTCTTATAGAATTAGAGGGACATGAAGAGCCACAGGAAGACATAAGTGTGTTCCTGGATGGTTTCATCAGTAGTCATTATTCAATAGAATGATCTCAATTTTGCTGCAAAAGGTTACACTGCCTTGGACAGTTATGTCCCTTCCTCATCAATCCCACCTAAATTAGTTTCTGTAATGGTTAATATTGAGTGTCTACTTGACTGGACCATGGCGCCCATATATTTGGTTAAACATTGTGGCTATTTCTGTGATTGTTTTGGATGAGGTTTACATTTAAGTCAGTGAGCTTTTTGTAAAGCAGATTGTCCTCCATTATGCAAGTGGGCCTCATCCAGTCAGTTGAAGGCATAGATGGAACAAGACTGACTTCCCCACAGCTAAAGGGAATTCCATAGCAAAATCCTTTAAACTCAGACTTCAACATAAGCTCTTCCCTAGACCTTCCTTCTCCTGGCCTTCAGATTTGAACTATGACATTGGCTAAAGTTGATAGAATCAAAGATGTTTCTTTGGCAAAATAAGCCAAATGCTAGGGAGTGGTTCTCAAAGTTCTGTGTGGGAATAACCCAGACTCAGATCATTAGAGACCAGTCTTCCCTTCTCAGCTACCCTCCATCCTCATAGCTGTACTCAGTCAGTTTACCAGTTATCATGTTGCCTCACAAGTTTTCCCTGTGAGCTAGATTTGAGGCCTTCCCCAACATCATGCCAGGGCTTGTGCTAGACTTATCATGTTTATCATTTGTCATTTGATGCCACTGATCCTACCAAACAAGCAAGGTGGACAATTGATCAGATTAACTAGCTAAATAAGACTCAACCATAGGCAAATTACTACAGTGTGGAAGTTGGCAAACAATTTATATAAAAGATCAAATAGTAAATATTTTAGTATTTGTGGATTGAGGCAAATTAAGGATAATCTTTATGTAATATATAACAAGGTTAAACAAATTCACATACATTTTTATTGATAAAATTAAAAAATATAATAATAAATGAATAGAAACTTTGTAATACAGTTTACTAATGAGTAGAATGAAATTGTTGGGGGTCAGGGGGTATATTTTAGTCTAGGTTCTCCAGAGAAAAAAAACCAAAAGTTATGGTGAATATATAGGAAGTATAGAAGAGGAAATATAGGAGATAGATATAGAGAGATCGAGCTCTAGATACATACATATGTAGATATATATGTACATAAATATGTAGAGATATATAGATAGATACTGAAAGGGAAGGGAGAAGGAAGAAAGAGAAATTGGGAATGTATCATGCAATTGATTGACAAGTTCAAAATCTTCAGAATCAATATTCCAATTTGAATCCAATGATAAGAAGTAAAACAGACCCCCTTTGTGGAAAACGAATATTTTGTTTTGTTGTCAAACTTTCTAATTGGATGAGACCCACCCACTTGATGGACAATACACTTTAATGTACATCTCCAAAAACTACTCTCAGAGAAACATCCAGAATAATGTTTGACCAAATATCTAGGAACTCCATAACCTAATCATGTTGACACACAGAACTAACGATGACAGAAAGATAACTTTTCACTTAATTAAAGTACAAAATTAGTGGTCCTTATCATCAAACCAACTGGAAATGTTCATCTGTAAAAATCATTCTTAGCTCACAGTAAGTAATCAGACTTGACCCAACAAGATCAATGCTTTGTCAAATCTTGCTATCAAATACTATTTGAATGATGACAATGATGGTAGTGTCTCCTAAAACTAAAGATAATGAGAGTCAGGACGGTGTATAGTTAGGAGCGGGAACTAAAACTCAATTGCTTGGGTTCAAATTCTGACTCTCACTTAGTAGCTACATAATCTCAGACACATCATTTAGTCCTTACTTCTAGCATGCAAATAAAAGCTTTTTAGCCTTCCTTTGGAGATTAAATCAGTATCTGTAAAATTCTTTAAAAAAATGCTCGGTGCATAGTGAGTGGCACATGTAAGATGTGATGAGGGTGGGGATACTAATGAAAGAAACACCAGGAAGTGGAAATGAGTTCTTAGGAAGCCAGGACACTGAGTGGGTTTCTTTTTTTTTTTTTTTTTTAAGATTTATTTATTTATGCATACAAGCACTGGGGTACAGGCCAGAGGTGTGGGGGGGTGAGAGGATTCACCAGACAGAGCCGGGAGCAGAACAGGCAGATCAACGGAAGTACACTGCTGAGGGGAGCAGCGGGCACAGCAGGAGAGGTCTGCTGCACCATGTGGGTCCCCCGCCTGGCGGGCAGCAGGGATCTAACTCGTGCTGCAGTGGCTGCGGTTTGTTTCATAGTGCGTTGCTTAACCCACTGCGCCACCAGGGAGGCCCCCTTTTTTTTTTTTAAGATTTATTTATTTATACACACAAGAGCTGGAGTACAGGCCAGATTCGCAGGAGGTGAGAAGATTCATCAGAGACAGAGTGGGGAGAACAGGCAGATCGACTGAAACACACTGCTGAGGGGAGCAGTGGGCATGGCAGAATAGGTCTGATGTGCCATGTGGGCCCCCTCCCTTGCCAGGGATCGAACTCGTGCTTCTGTGCCATGGATGCTTCACAGAGCGGCACTCAATCCACTGTGCCACCAGGGAGGCCCAGGTTTCCATTTATTGGGTGGGGGGGGAGGCTAGACAACAGGTTCATTAACCTTAGAGATCAACCAACCCTACTGGGGGCGTACTCTTGCACATCAAACACTACGAGCCATGGTCTTGGTTGTGGCCCAGCCATCAGGATTATCAGTATTTATTTTAGTGTGAAATAACCTAAGAGGAGTATGGACTGAGGGAGAAGTAAAAGTTTTGTTCTTATCTTCAGAAATGGGTCAGAACCTGGCACTTAGGAGATAGAAACCAGCCTACCTAGCTGTGAGTTTACTGGAGAAGCAATAATTTTACAAGGAGGTTGGGAATTGGTGTCTTTATTGAATAAAGAATAAGCTCCCAGATTTACATCTATTGATTTTTCTATCCAGTTTCTATCTATGTTCATCATGTTGAATTTCTTTTTAGTATCCAAAATCAAGCCATTGAGAAAACAAATGTATCCCTATCTGTGGCCCTACAATGCCCACTCCCTTTGTAATATGCCCAACTTTTTATAGATATTAACTTTCAATTGCACTCATGCCAAAGAAAAGATTTTTTTAAGAAGAAATAATGGATTCTGAAAAATAAAAAGATCTAGCCTTATTGCTTTGATGAAGATTTGCCACCCATGACCCTTTAAATATTGAACTTGGACTATAAAAATATCACTTCTTATTGATCAAATGGTTATTAAAGTCAGTCAAATGCTGAATTTATATGTCAAACACTTGTAATATTTCCTGTAAATATTAGGGCAAAGGGAAAAGATGATAATGCCACTGTGAGGAGTTATCAGATTTGTTCAACTTCACATAACTGAGAAATAATAAAACTGTCATCAAGAATTTCATTATATATGCCAAGCACTTGTAAAATAGCAGCACATTATTTATGTGTGTGTGTATGTGTGTATCTGTGTATGAGTTGTGGAAACACACATTCACGTGTGACATGGGAAAGAGTGGAAGGAAGAACAGCCCACGTGCCATCCACCTGTGCTAGGCCTGTGCAGCGGACCATTGCTGGATCGTGTCGGCAGCCCCTATATACAAATACATTTGGGTTTTTCTTTTTATTTTTAACTCAAATCTACTATGAGATGCTAACCAACTACCTAAGTCTAAAGAAAAGTCTTGGAACTCAGTAAGTTAAGGACTACTAAGTCATCAAGAATTTAAGGCAGATTCTTAAAGCCGCAGACTAACAGTATTCAAGAGTGCTTTAGGGGAGAGGTCAGCACAGAGACCCTTAGATTTTCTGTTTTCCCCAACTTTCCATGTAAAAAAATGTTTTCAAATGAGTAACAGAAGGAACCATTACTCAATCATGGGGGCCTTTTCTGGAAGACTTCTATTGGGGCCAACCGGTGAACAGAGGAATGGGTAGGCATTTCTAATGGCATTTTGATGTACATGCACAAAATTGATGTCGGAAGGATCGTTGTAAAGTTCCAAACAGTGGAATATTGAGGACATTTTCAGGTGGCAGTCAGATTCTGGCTGGGTGAGCCCAGTATATTTTCTCATGTCACAGTTGATTAGGTTCACTGGGAAGTGGAAAGAGTAAAAAATTCTCTTATTACCACAGCAATGCCGTCTCAGCCTCTTTTCCCTTTGAATGCAACATTAGTTTTTGTCCAGAAGTCTAACTGCTTTCTACAGTTTGGGGAATTGTAAAGCAGAAACAATTTTCCCAGCCAGGCTGACCTTCACAGTAATGAGAAATGACTGGAATTTTCTCTCTATTTCTCTAACATTTGGGGTGGTTTGGGAAGGGGGGGAGAAAGAATATGCTTGTTTTACCTGATATTATGTTGTGGGCATCCATTTGGCACTTTGAGCCTAATTTTTTTCCATTCAGGGGATTACATGGACGGTTGCACCATGTGACCCGGGAGCCAGACCACAAGTGTGTTGAGAAACGACAGTAATATACTTTAAACCTTTTGTTATCACAACAGAGATGGCATTTTGCTTCAGTCATTAAGTGAATAAGTGTTTTTCTCCCGGGGATAGCTATTTTCATTTACTTTCTAGCTGTGACTCAGGTGATGAGCAGGAGGGTGGGAAACTCAACCATCATTTAGGTAGTGTCCCAGCCTCGGGGTCTCCAGAGCCCCCTAGATCTCTGTACCCACGAGCCAGCCAAACCTGCTCCTTCTGGTCGCTACCTCCTGGCCTTTTCCAGTGTATAGAAAGCAGGATAAATAAGCTTGATTTTTTTTTTCCCCAGAGATTTAAGGCCCCTTGTTAACTGCATAAAAGTAAAAACTCTCTGGCAGTGCAGCTCAATGGAAGAAATTTCATGCCTAGAGGCATACCCCAGCTGTCCTTTGTTCTCTGTTTAAGGGTTCAGATCAGCATTCCTTCCCCAGAAACACTTCCACTTCAGCAGAAACAGTAGTTTATTGGGAGGAGAAAGTATTTCGTGGGAGAGTAGTAGCTTTGTAGCTCCTTTCCCAGCACCTCAAACCCTCCTCTGCCCCTTTCCAGGTATATGGCAGAGGAGCATGACTGTACTGAATCCCATACTGCACTCACTGTGAGACCTTCGACAAACTTCTTAAACTCTCTGAACATCAGTTTTCTCATATTTAAAACAGGGCTGTAGTAGTATCTACCGGATAAGACTCTTGACTAAAGGAAGAAAACACAACGGCTTGTTGTGTGCCCTGTTAATTTTAGTTTTTAGTAAAACTGTGCTTTTAGTGCAAATTGGTGACAAATTTGCCTTATGGTTTCATATAAAACTCTACTACTAGCTCACGCAGTGATACGTGCTGTAGAAAGTTGCCACGGTCAGCAAATGAAGAGAATTTCCTTTTCTTCTCAATTATGGCACTACTTAAAATCTTGCATGAGAACCCTCCACAATGTAGACTAAGGCTGAGTGTTAGAATAAAAATAAGCACTGTGGGGCCTCCCTGGTGGCACAAGGGGTTAAGCACCACACTATGAAGCATCTGCAGGCACTGCAGCACGAGTTCCATCTCCTGCCAGGGAGCTGACCCACATGGCACAGCAGACCTCTCCTGTTTCACTCACTGCTCCCCTCAGCAGTGTATTTCAGTCAATCTGCCTGTTCTGTTCCCCACTCAGACTCTGGTAAATCCCCTTAACCCGCGTGCCTCTGGCCTGTACCCCAGCTCTAAATAAGCATAAATAAATAAGTCTTTAAATAAATAAAATAAACAATGTAGTGGAGGAGGAAGTGGTTGAGAGGGTTGAGAGGGGAAAGCACAGCAGCAGCGGCACAGAGAGGACCCGAGCTAGGTAGTTGTGGATGCTGGAAACAGCCTGGCCATGGGACTCTAAAGGAGCATTTCAGTGTTTGTTCTGTCACTAAGTATTGAGCCTTCTGCTAAGGAGACTTGATCTCATCTGGACTCTCTACTTGAACAGCACCCTTATACTCTCCCATTTCAGACTAGAAAAGTAAAACCCAGATCATTAATAAAACAAATGTAAGGCCACATTGCCCAATAAATAGATGGTTTCTAAGGAGTCTTGTAACTCTAAATTTATGATCTACTTGAATATTATTTGCTTTTCAAAGTAGTCACTATATATGCACACTGGAATACTTTCAGCTGTACAATAAAAATGAAATCCTGTCACTTATAACATGAATGAGGGTATTAAGCTAAATGAAATAAACCAGACAAAAACATATACTATATGACTTTGCATGTGGAGATATTAAAAAAAAAAAACTAATGAACTTTGCTTTAGTAAGCAAACTCCTACACCATAAACAAAATAATGCTTATCAGAAAGGAAGGGGGGAAGAAGTTGTGTCAAGTGCTTAATTACATGACAAAGAGTGGAAACTAAACTTTTTATGGTAAAAATAATGTAGTGTATATATAAACATTGATTTATTCTTTAAAAATTCATTTATAAATTATATTAAATTAAAAACAGCCATAATCACAATACTAGAAATCTTTAATGCCTTTAATAGATGTATAGAACTTAAAATGACACTAAATTGATGATTAGCTAGAATGGACAAAGTTTTCTTCTTTACTTTTCACATTACTTCTTATTTATTTTAATAGTATTTTAGTGCTTTTAATAGTAGCACAGTTTAATATTTATTTAGTGTATACTTTTATAGTTAATATTTAGCAACTACACTTATATATTTAATATATATGAATGTAGTATACTATGTATTGTATATAAATATATTTATTTAGTCACATAAATATATTTATACTTATGTATTTATTAATACACATTTTATTAATGACTTAAAATGTTTGCCATATTTAAGAAACCAACTCAAAGATTCCTCTCCTGGGTCCACATCTCCAAGGCACATATGCATTGATTTTACAGGAAGGAGTTTCAGAGCTTCATTTGATGACTTTCAATTTATGGTGCAAATGTCAGTAACTAGCTCCCTTTCTCTACCCCAACCTTGAGGCAAAGTGATTTAAGTATACTGGTATTTCCATGTGTTTCCTAAAACGTGGGTATAACCCTGGCAAGCCCCTGAAGAATTAGGAGTAGATCTTAGATGAGGTCTTGGCAGAAAGGTAGAGACTTGTTGAAAAACAAAGACATGGGCCTCCCTGGTGGCTCAGTAGGTTGAGCAATGCACTATGAAGCAAACCACAGCCACTGCAGCACGAGTTTGATTCCTGCCTCTGGCCAGGGAGGGAACTCACATGGTGCAGCAGACCTCTCCTGCCTTGCCCACTGCTCCCTTCAGCAGTGTGTTTCACCCAATCTACCTGTTCTGCTCCCCACTCTGTCTCTGGTTAATACTCTTACCTCCCTGGACTCTGGCCTGTACCCCAGCTCTTGTATGCATAAATAAGTCTTTTAAAAAGGAAAAACATAGATACCAAAACCTTATTAACTTATAAATAACTTATATATAACTTATTAACTTAAATAACTTTCCTTAAAACTGTGAAAAGTAAATGCCTCTAAGAAGACCTGGTTTCAGAGAGGGATTTTGCCTTCTTTTCAAACTTTTCCTTTTCCTCCTTGCTTAGAGTGAAGCCTCTTGGCAAAATTTCTGCTAGCAATATGTGCCTTAGGGAATCTTCTGCTTTCAAGATATTTTGTGCAGTTGTTGATTCAATGAAATAAGCGAATATATGGACTCCATTACCTGATTCAGGAACATCTTCAAGCAAAAAACAAGGATTTATGCATGCAAAGTCATGCTCTCTTTTTCAGATTCATTACCTTCTCTCTGTCCCCATGGCCACCACCCTAGCATACTTATGTTATAATAGTTCTTGATTTTTTTCCCCAGTCTCCCTAATTCCATGATTCCCAAGTTCCCTCCCAATCCACCCTACAGAACAAGCCAACTTTCCTGAAATTTAGGAAGTGATCACTTTGTGCTGATGGCTTGAGCTGCCATGACATCATGTGAAGTGACATGGCCATGGAGAGGAGGGATACAGTGTGGCAGAGGAGCATGAACCCAAAGAGTCAGAAGACAGAGTTCAAGCAAGTCCTGACTGTCTCTCTTTTGTCCTGAAAATCTGTTGCCACCACAAACTTCAGTTTCTGCTTCTGAAAAATAAGCCCACCTACAGCTCATCTAAAAGATCCCTTCTACATCCAATATTATGACATTTATTTAAGGAAATGTGTTATTATCCTTATAATTTGGGTTATGCAAAAAATGGCAAAAACCCTTGAAATTCTAAAAGGACCAATGTGAAATTCATATTAGATTATTTCCGGTCATTTAAAACACTAAATACATCTTTCTTGGCAATTAGTGAACATAAAAATGTCTGATTTTCTTTTGTAACTAAATTATAGTTATTCAAGACCTTCTCCGGAGGGAAAGACTAATTAAACATGGAATATGCTAGAGGAAAACAAAAGATTGATGTTGCAATTGTTCAAATGAGAAGAGATGGGGACCTTTACTAAAGTGAAAGCTGTAGAAAGAGGAGAGGTGGATAGATCTTCAAAATCAAAATGTTAAGAGTTAGTCAATGATTGAAACTTAAAAGCGAGAAGAGAGAGAAGTCAAGGAAGAATGACTTAGAAATCAAGGAGGAAGGATTCTGGGGAGGAAATTGAGTTTCATTTTGAACAAGCCTAGTTTCAGGTGATGTGTATCATTATATAGAAATATACAAACTCCCTTTGGATTTGTCTGGAAGTAGGGATTTGCCAAAATCAGAGACAGAACCATAGATTTCGCTATAGAATCTAGACTTCTGTATATTGCTTTAGATACAATAACCATTTTAACAATGTTCATTCTTCCAATCTGTGAGTACAAAATAGTTTTCTATTTGTGTGTTCTTCAACTTCTTTCAACAGTGTCTTAGAGTTTTCAGTGTACAGGTGTTTTAACTCCTCGTTAAATTTATCCCTAGGTATTTTATTCTTTTGGTGTAATTTTTTTAAACATTGCTTTTAGTTATTTATTTTTAAAGATTTATTTATTTATGCATTTAAGAGCTGGGGTACACATTTAAGATGCTTCACAGTGGGGCACTCAACCTGCTGTGCCACCAGGGAGACCCCTTTTGGTGCAATTGTAAGCCATATTATTGTCTTGATTTCTCTTTTTGGTGGTTCCCTGTTTGCACATAGATTCCTCTCATTCTCCCACACCTCTGGCCTATACCCCAGCTCTTCTATGCATAAGTAAATCTTAAAATAAAAGAAATGCAAACAATTTTTGTACATTGATTTTGTAACCTGCAATTTTACTGTATTTGTTCATAAGTACTAAAATCTCTCCTGATGTGAACATGACCTTCGTGACCCTCTAGTCCTCCAATAATTGCTCTCCTGCATTTATGCTCTTGGCTTATGGTCTCTATTGCATTTTAAAGTCCATATAATTACCTGGTGTCCACACATTACCACCCATCTTCACCCACCTTCCACTTCCTTTCACTATCATTTCAGCTCCTTTCCCTAAGTTTCAACTGTCCTGACTTAGATGAAGGAACATATATAAATTGTCTATTCTTCTCTTGCATGACCCATTACTAAATGTTCTTCAGGTATATTCTACCCAGTTTCTGTAATCCTGCAGTAGAGCCAGGCAGTTTTAAAATTTTGCTATTTCCCACAGTAGTTGTCATTGTTCTTTTTATCTCTTTAAATTTTTTTAAACAAAAAGACATCCAGGGTCAGTCTCTTCTCTTGGTTCTACCAAAACTAACTGCTCAGGTTTGCAGAGAGGACTATTCACTTGGGTCAGCGCATGAGAGGATATATTCCTTCTGAAAATGAAAGCCCTCGTCATTTGAGGTAAAATGCCCTTCTAGACAGAGCTGTATGACTTTCGTAAAAGGGCATTTATAGAACCTCAAATAGATGAATCGTTTTCTTTCAAGCAGGGAAATGTATTTTACTCTTCTTGCCTCAACTGAGATTGAGCCCATTCATTTCATTTTTTTATGCTCTCCTGTTTTATTTAGAAATGATCTATTCATCCCAACCCAATTGAAGAAATACAGGTAACTCAGAGAAAAAATTGTTATATTATTCACATGAGAACTATAGATGCTCCCACTGAATATTTTCATAACACCATTTAATTTGGCCTATATAAACCTGGCCTACCAAGTTCTCTTTTATTTGTTTCATCCTAAGAAGGCAACATAATCCTCAGAGTGAGTGAGAACCAAATTCTAATACAGACGCTCCCTTGTACCTTGGGGAAGTTATGTCACTTCAGGGTAGTGGAATCTATTTCTCATAGTAGCATGGGATTGTGAGATGCTAAGCA
This sequence comes from Galemys pyrenaicus, assembly GCA_019455555.1. Lineage (NCBI taxonomy): Eukaryota > Metazoa > Chordata > Mammalia > Eulipotyphla > Talpidae > Galemys > Galemys pyrenaicus. The sequence goes on along the minus strand of JAGFMF010011718.1, from coordinate 3,898,059 downwards.
TCCAACATACACGATACTATATGTTAAATGTTATACAGGTATAAAGGCACATGTTGCAGGAATCTTTTTGCATCTCTGATATCACTAAACTAAGCCAATCTGCCTAATAGGGAGGATGCTCCATTTCTTGTCTTTATTCTCAATTGAGCACTGCTTGTATTGTAAATTGCAGATTTTTAATATTTTTAAAAGATTTATTTATTCATGCATACATGAACAAGGCTACAGCCAGAGGTGCGGAAGGTGAGAGGAGTCGCCAGAGACAGAGTGGGGAGCAGAGCAGTCAGATCTACTGAAATACAACTGCTGAGGGGAGTAGTGGGGAGACAGGCGAGGTCTCCTGTGCTATGTGGTTCGGTTCTCTGGCTGGATTGAACTCATGCTGCAGTGGTTGCAGATAGCTTCATAGTTCTGAGACTTAACTCCTTGTCCCACCAGGAAGGCCTTGCAGATTTTTTAATTACAATAAAATAAGAACAATGTTAGATGTGAGAGTGCTAGATGATGACCAAAAAAATCACTTCATCAAAAATTGAATCCTCTACCGATTTTCAGTTTTCATTATTAGCATTTATCTGCTTCTGGGGTAACGATCTGTACAGCTGGCAATCCATAATTGTTTTGCAGCGGTACACACTCAGACTGCTGGTTTGCCCAGCGATCCTGGTAGAAGCATTACCTAACATTCAAGGGGAGGTAGATGACCGCCATCTAGTTATCTTGCTTTCCGTAAGGAGGACAGTGACCCCTGGAGAGTGCACACATGTGTGTGACATTGGAAAAACATGCTGAGCCATCCTGCCTCCTGTCTCTTCCCATTTTTATGAATTTAGGGAGCTCTCTTTCTCTTCCCTAGCTATATAGTGTGTCACCTTGAGTCACCTCACACTAGCCCATGCAAAGCTACTTTCAAGGGACTCTCAGTGAAGTATTTTTTTATGGATTGCATGAGACTGATTTGTATGTATAGATGTTCCTCTCCCTTGGAATATTTGTATAATTGCAGGTGCGCATGCCCCTGTTCCAATTTAAACAGAAAAATATCCTAATTATGAAATGGGTTCTCATAATCATTTGATTAGATTCCTGATTTCTCTTTATTAACCCAATTTAAGTCTTTAATAAAGTTACACAAAATCTCTAAGAACCTATTTCTATCCTTGAGAAATCTTGTGAGCTACAGCTATGTAATTTCAGACAAGGTATAAGGAAAGTAATGTTTTCACTCACAACTAGGGTAGCAGCTCTTGTGTTGGGAACTCCATCTAGTACTTATTTCTTTGAAACAGTTGAGAAAGAAGAAACAAGCAAAAAGTAATATAGAAATTATAAAATCTTTGTCAAAGCATTCAGGAACATTACTAAGAGGAGATAAGAATTTAAGCTGTCATTCAGAGCCAACCAGATTGGCTATCTGGTTGCAAAAGCCATAGCACTTAAGAAAGATCGATGAGAAAAATGGCACTACCTATCAGGACAGGAAGGGACAGAAACATACCATTCAGAGAACACTCATCTGGGCCTGTGTGGGGTAGAAGCAATGGGTACAAATCATTCAGGAACCCAGAGGGCAAGGCCAGCCCTGAGCCCCAGGAGGGGCCCAGCAGGAGGCTGCGAAAACCTAGAGGAAGCAAGGAGACTGGAACAGTCCCAGTCACCAAGCCCAGGCAGAGGAGAGGGACCAGGGCACCACCCCCAAGGTTGCCACAATAGACACCCTACAGACTCCGAATTAGGAGGTGCTCCCCTGGAAGAAGCAGCGTCTTGCAGCTATTGGAGGAAGAAATAAAACAAGGAAAATGTGATTATAAACCTAGTAGAAGAGCCTGGGACAGAGCACAAGTCAGGATGGTTCTATATGTATCTTTGCTGGGCAAGGCCTGAGATCCCCAAACTGAGAGGCTGATTTCCTAAGATTTATTCAGGGTGGGCACACTCTGTGCTAACCAATTGTCATAAAATGCCCTAGAGTCATCAAGGAAGGGAAATGCCAGTAAACTTAGGAAGACACACATGAAAAATATTGATATGAAAAGGTATGGGTTATGTATAAGGCAGGGGGGAAGTAAATAAGGATTGTGTTTACCCCAAAAGTACCCATATCATGCTCCTTAACACCACATCGTCAATACATGTATTGCCAGTGAGAAGTACAAGAGGACAGACAACAGTGTGGCATTATCATCTCTGGGATTGAATTTGTTTTAATTTATGTCTTACTTGCTTGTCTCTATTTTATAATTTTCTACAACAAATATGTGCCTCATGTGTATCAAAAGTGATAAAGAGTTAAAGAAGCTATGTTAGCAATGTATCTTTAAATATTTCTATGATAATGATAATAATAACAATAAAGACACAAAAACCAAAAATGAAAAGACAAGGACAAATTGGGGACACTTGGTGGGGAGGGGGAAGGGAAAGGGCTGAGGGCAGATGGGAGCATGGGGGACTGAGGTGATGGTGCACTGGTGATATGGTGATAGGGAATACATGGGGATTACAATTGATGTCAAATATATATAAATTAAAAAAATAATAAATAAATAAATAAATAAATATTTCTATGAACAAGATTTAAGCATTTTAAAACCCTCAGTCAGAAATCCTGGTAATCTGATAGGATTCGTCCCTCTAGGAACCTAGAGACAGCTGAAGATTCCCCTTATCTAAGAAAAGAGAATATTAGTCTAAAGCATAGCAAAATTTCTATACTGCTGTCTCTTGCAATATTTTAGTTTATGCTTATAAGGAAAGTATTCAATTTCTTTTGATCAGGAGAGAAATAACCCCTAATTAGATCAATCCAACAGTTTAAACTCTTCAGCATCAGAACTATATATCTGAGCTCTTTTGAGCTCTTTTGCCTTCACAGATTATTGATATCAAGAGCCCATAGAAGTCACTCAGTGACTTATCCAAAAACCCAGAGGGTTACATGAAAGTGTCCACAGTCATTAAAAAAAAAAAAAAGTGCTTAGACTATTAAAAACCAATGTTAGTTCAACAAAGGAAAATAAAAAGTAACCTAACACCAAAATAAAAAACAACAACAAAAAAAAAACAAACAGTGCTTAAGTTACTGGAACCCACACCCCTGAACACTAATCTCCTCTTTAAACTACCAAAACCAAAGCTATTATCCAATGTACCGTGAAAGCAGCACACAGTTTAAGTAGTCATAGCTCTCTGCCTCTGTAAAAACGTGGGCATCTTCCCTGAGGTTCAGTTTCTTCATTTGTCAATTGCCTACCTCTTAACATTTCTGTTGCGTGAAATCATGTGGAAATGCAAATCTTCTGTTTCTGTTCTCTACTCTCATTCATCTCAACAAGGGCAGAATGGCTCAATTCTGTCATCTTCTCCCAAACCTTAATTTGAATATGATAAATGGACCCCCAGATAGGGGATCTTAAACTATGTAGTAGATAGCAAATTATTATAAGGAACTCAAAGATGTTTGATCCAAAGACTGAGTCGATATTCTAAAGTACTGCCCAGTTACTGGTTAGGGAGAAGGGATAAACCCAAACTAGCCCCAGTGGTTCTCATTTGTTCCACATACATCTGGAGAAAGGAATTTTACTGGTTGTGGCTCATAAAATAATAATGCTCATCCTTAGCAATACTTGCAATTGGTTTAGATCATATGCTCCAGGGCTTAGACTAGATACCACGACTGGGCTGTTTCTTTTTTGCAATAGCAGTGACAGATCACCATCCTTAAAACGTTATGAAGTTTTTTTTTTCTAAGTTTAAACAAAATACACTTCAACTAAAAGCATACTTATATTGTTGAGCATTATGTCTGAAGTCTATAGGCATAGGCTAACACAAAGGTTGACAACTGAAGTGTGTTGAAGTCTGCAGTTGTTTTGTGATTCTTTACCAAGGTAAAAAAATTCTGCCACGTGTATGGATATAAATTAAAACAATGAATATCCAGTAATTACAAATGTTCTCCAAACCCAGGACTGGTAAACACCGTTCCTTTCTGCCCCAGGGCCTTTGCACTTGCTGTGCCTCCTCTGTATGATTCTGTATCCAAATATATACAGGACTGGTTTGCTCAGATCTGTAAACTCTCATGTCGGCTCTCACTGTCTCAGAAAGTTCTCTCCTGACCACACTATCTATAGTTTCTGTTTCCTCTGTCCCCACCAGGCCCTCTATCAGTTTCCTGCTTTGGTTTCTTCCTAGCATTTCCCAATACCTATACCTATACTCATCTTCTCAGTTACTCACCAATTTATTGCCTGTGTCCTCCCACCAGACTGCAAGTGCCATGTCTCCTTTATCCTACATTCACCCCAGTACCTACAGCCATGCCAAGCTTGTGACAGGCTATCAATAAATACATGCTGAATAGTGATTCAAGTATTTCCCCTTTGTTTCAGCGTCTATGTTTCCTCTCTGTGGACCATATTTCCTTAAAAACAGAATGGGAGCAAACAATCCGGGATCAGGTGAATGATTCAAGCACATCTAGAAGCTTTACCTCCCATAACAAATCCTTATAAATGGAGAGATGACTTCTGATCAGATAACAGTAACTAAGTGTTTTTGAAGATCAAAATTTAGGTATTATTTGCATATGAGTAATTTATATTATTCCAGAAGTGTTCTGAAAAGGCTTGTGATCAAAAACATAATACTCATAAGCAGATCAATAAAACAAACACCCACATCCACACAGAGTGAAAGGAACATTAAATGTCTAAACTAATGTCATTTCTATGATTGCTCCTTAAACTTAATCCTAGACTTCCTTAGGGTAAAAATAGAAAAGAGTGAGTTCTATAAAATTCTAATATTTATAATGAGAAGATTATCAGTTTGTTATAAATGACCCTTCATCTCTTTTGTGTTTTCAAGCAACAAACACATAGTGCTTGCCAAAAAACCAAAATGGAGGGAGGAAATAAACAGGAGTAAGATGTGTCTGCTTTTGAGTTACTTGTGGTCCTCTGGGATGAGGAGGGGATCAGGCATGACTGAAATTAATTATAATACAACTATAATGTTAGAATAACATGTGAAGTGCTATGGGAATAACAGAGGGAGTCATTCATCCCACCCCGGGGTGGAGTTTTATAGGCCTTGAAAGGGAGGCTTATTAGCTCTAGGTAGAAGAAGCTCACCAGTGAGGCAGAGTGGTGCAGCAAGAGGCTCAGAGGTGTAGAAGGATGTTGGGATGTAGAAGGGCACATTCTATGTGAACCTTTGCAATGTGGAGTCTCCTTCCTCTATTACAGAACGGATCAACTGGGTGTGGTTTTTAGCCTTGTCCTTTTGTATACAAGAGAATTTCTGCCAAAAACAGTTGCATCCTTTGGATACAATTGCTCTTGAGTTGTTGTCAGGCATCATACTTTAATCAAACTTTGATAAGAAAAACTTTGACTATTAAGTTACATGTAGAAATTTCAGAATGAAGCTAAGATTCATTACACCTGAAGGTTCCTATCTACTCATCTGATTCCTCAGGCTGCTTCTAGCTCTTGTGGGGAGACTAGGGTTTCTGCATTGACCATCTGAAAAACACTTCATATCATTTGTGTGAAAAATAAAAGGAAAAGGACACCAGAAATAGCTATTTCTAGGAAATTGCAATACATTAGGTTATGATCTTCAAGGAAGGAGCAGAGTAGGTGTTTTTTGAGCTTTATAAAAAGACATTGGGGACACGTTTGGGTGAAGCAAAGATTGACCACATACCTTTATCACTGTGCAGTGCTCATGGGAAACTTCCTGTCCCCAGGGACAGAGGAGGCAGTGACTTATGGTGAAGTCACTACAAACTCCCACTCAATAAAAGCCATCTTGTTGCTTCGATTGTGTGAACGTAATGTTGGTATTCTTCTTTGATTATTATAATTATTTTTAAACAAATAAAAGTAGGATGTGGAATGACTCTCTTAATGGTAAAGTGAATCACTTGGACTTACTTATTCTTCAAAGAAAAAGGGGGAAGTAAGTCCTTATTTTGTTACCAAGTGCATCTTTTATCTAGTCTGTTAAAAGAATGGTTAGTACGTTGACCCCATTTTATATTTGAAATTGTTTCTACTTGAGCTAACCTATTTTATAATGTATGTATGATTACTATTTGAGTACTAGGTGAGAAAGTTCATAAGAAAGAAATGCATTAAAAATGCTTAGCAAATTATAGGATTGCTTCAATTTTTTTCTGAAATGAAATGCAAGGTTCACTCCAACTCCTGGGTTTATTTACAGTTTTGTTGTTGTACTTTTGGCAATATAAGGACATCTACGTACATTAGTGTATTGACTTTCCTCCCCTTCTAGACAAGATGTTTGCCACAGAAAACTGTATCTATAATGGCTGCAGTGTCAGTAATGAGGACCTTCAGAAGGACAAATCGTGTCATTCATTTTTAGAAATATACAACAAGCCACTATACATATTACTTTTCTATGCATGTAAGTAAAAATTAATGGAAAAGGCAGCACATGAGTATATCATGTGTTAAATAAATTTCTTTCTCAGAACAGTAATCAACAGGGCCTCCCTAGTATAGCCTAGGGGTTAAGTTTCAATGCTATCACTGCCAAAACCTGAGTTTTGGGATCTAACCCACAGGGCACAGCAGACCTCCAAGGCTTGAGTTCGATCCCCAGCCTGGTAGCTAACTCACACGCCAGCAGCAGACCTCTCCTGTCTCACCTGCTACTTCTCTTAGTGTATTTCAGTAGATCTGCCTGTTCTGCTCCCTACACTGTCTCTGGTGAATCCTCTCAGCCAGCCCCCAAGACACACTTCTGTTCTTCTACACAAAATAAAAAAATCTACATCCTTTACTTTTATTCTAACATGCTTCAAAACAACCTGTCAATGCCAACTTCTAAAATATAAAGTTGATTTATCTTTAATACCTAAAATTTAGTTGATTTATCTTTAATGTCTAAAATCGATTTATCTTTTGTGTATGTGTTAAGGCTTTTTCTTCAGCAACTTTGGATATAACTAAACCAGTATCTTTGCATAATTTGACTTTAACTGTGAGGTGAATCAACTGATCTCCAGGTAGAAATAACTTTAACCACCAATATTTCTAAGGTTAAAAATACTGTGGTTACACAAACTAAAACACACATTTGTAAATATGCTTCTTAATGCAAGAAAATCAACTGTAAAGTCCTAGATATGTGAAAACATGTGTTTCTTAGTTTTATTAACCCTGAGGTTTTAAAAGCAAAATTAAATTCTTAGTGGTCACTTTACCTTTGTTCACGATTATTTATTTAGGACACTTAAAATAGGTACCAACAGAGCATTAGTCTCATGCTACAATTAGGGAAGTCAGCCACACATAGAGTTCAAAACCTGCAGCCCATCACGTAGACACATGCAGACACGTGTGGCCCTCCTTCAGCCCATTCCACTTCCAGGTTCTCCCTGGTAAGGGTTTCTTCTCGAGCGCAAGAGCTTGCTTTCTCCTCCATTCAGGCTCCTTTCTGGGATGTAAAAGGCACTGCTAGCTCAGGTGGTAATTATGAGGGCACCATCAGATACCAGCGTGTTTAGTTAATGCTGATATTTCACCTTATAGTAATGCAGAAATGTTACTCTCCTGCTCACTTAATGGTAATGCAGATACATTTGTGAATTCTCAAAGCGGGTACTGTCTTCAGGATTCTTTTTAAATCAATAAATCTTATCTTAACCAATTTGCATGAACATTAACAAAAGCACCAGAGGGAATTTTATTCAGACCTAGATGGTTTATAGAGCATCTAGGTTTAGAATATAAAGTGCTTCCTTTTGATATAGTTGACGAGAATAGCTAAAGTGGATTAGAAATTTATTCCATTAGCCTATTTGTTAAATCTATGGATAACAAAGTAATACATCATCCAACTTCCCTGAGAGTGCATAACATAGAATACATGTTCTGGGGATATTAGTAGGACACAACAACCAAATATATTTTTGGAATTTATAGAGTTAAACGAACTGAACATATTTCTTAACATGGACAACCTCTAAGATATTTCAAACTGTAAATTACCAAAAGGTAGCTGTTTGGTGCAGGGTTTCCCAAATCTATCTGACTCAACAAAGCTTTTATTCCACAGAAAATCCCAGGACCAGGGTTCCAATGAGCACACTTTTGGAATTGCTGTAATACTCAGTGTTCTACCAAAATATCATAACTTACTAACATATAAAGGCACAAGGAAAAAATATGTTTTTCTAAAGACATTATGAAATTCTACTTTATTTTGATAAATTCTTAGACATAACATTCCCCCTTGTTTTTTTATGTTTTTTTTTTTTTTTCTGTCCTTACTGTAACTACCTGGGTCAACATGTGCAAAATCTTAAAACCAAAACAATGTTTTTCATTTTATATCGCTATATCTTATTGAAGTGATGTTTCTATAAAATGAATTTTTATCATCTCTAAAATTATATATTTTCTCTTCTTCCTTTGTCACATTTAGCCTTTTCTTCCATGTATTGCAATGGAGAGACAAAAAGGCATAAAGAACAGTAAAATATGCTCTTCTCTTTTAAAAGGTGATATGTACCAAATCAGAACTAACTCATATATTTGCTAATCTGAAAAATCAAACAAAATACAAGAACACGTGTCCTAAAGCCTAAATAATTCTGCAGTTTCATACTAAAATTACAAATCCCTGTAGCCTTATATCTGCCTGTTTCAAAGTGTTGGCCAGTCCCCACATTCCCCTTCTTTTCACTGGTTTCCTTCAGTGTTAGGCAACTTTTGGATATGCCAGTTCTTAGTCTTTGCTATCAGTCTTGAAAGTCTACACTTGGCTAACTTGCAGTCAACACTTGGCGAACTATCTTTTATGATCAAATATGATTTTTAAAGATTTATTTATGTATGCAAGCACTGGAGTACAGGCCAGAGGTGCAGGGGGAATAAGAGGATTCATCAGAGACAGGGTTGGGAGGAGAACAGGTGGATCTGCTAAAATACACTGCTAAGAGGTGCAGCAGATGAGGCAGGAGAGGTCTGCTGTGCCATGTGGGTCACCCTCCAGGCTGGGGATGGAACTCCTGCTGCAGTTTCTGCTGACAGTTTCATAGTGCTGAGTTTCAATAGCCCTTTGTACCACCAGGGAGGCCCTCAAATATGATTTTTTAATTAAAAATCTCTTATTGATTTCAAATTTCATTGACATTGCTTATGATAGAGCACTGTAATAGTTCTGATGGAAATCGAAAGGCTCATAACCCCAGTTTCAGTCAAGAGTTTCCCTACACATACTATGCTGTTACCTACTGGTTGCTGGAAGCCAGCCCAGAAGGCCGTAGCAGATGTTTTAGAAACTTTTTCTATTCCCTCGCCGAAACATCCATTTCTAGTCTTAAAAAAGCAAGGTTTAGAAAACAATTGTTTTGAATATATTTGTACAGTAACTCGTAGAAATAGAATTCAAGTCATAACATGGTTCCAAATTTCATCCCAGCATTTTGTCATCACAAAATTTTACTGTTTGAAGGAGACTTGTTCAGGGTTCTCAGCTTTCAGTTGCATGAGTAATGCCTGAAGGTGTTATAATCCAGATTGCTGCCCCACCCCAGAGGTTCTCACTCACAGGTCTCGGGGGTGGAGGTCAAGACTTTGCTTTGCTTTGCTTTTAATTAATTAATTAATTAATTAATTAATATATATATATTTACATTACTGTTCATTTTTGTACAGTGTTTGCTTTCTCCCCTCAAGTGTAGTCCCTGTAAAATTCCTACCACCAGTTCACCCGTGCACCATCACCATAGTCCCTTGTGCTCTTCCTTCCCCTGTTTTGATCCTTCTCCCTCCCTCTCCTCTGCAGAATGTCATTATTTATAGTTGCCTGTTAATAATAAGGGATCAGGAAAAAAATTAAAATAATAAATTTAAAAACCAAGAATTCTCATTTTTAACAGTTCCCAGGTAGCTCTGGTGTCATTGCATCCTGACCACATTTTGAGGAACACTGTGATGAAAGCTCTTCTAGTCCACTCCATGGCAGCTGAGTATTCCTGGAGCTAACCTATATTCCAGCCCTGCAGTGCTCTCATTGAAGGGAGGGATTATGACTTGTCCAGGCCTTGGGGCAGCCCGGTGTGATGAGCTGGTAGGCCTCAACATCTATCGGTTGTTCATGGGAAAAGCTAACTGATAACATTCCTAAAAACTTAATAGCCTATCAAGACCACGTTTCAGATCAACCACTGATCTAGATCAACCTTCTATGTTACTGTAGGGTAAAGTTTGGTCAGGTCTTTCCATCCTCCCATCACTGATGATGGACACCTGCGGTGCTGCAAGCATTCCAGGGTGGGCATGCGCAAGTGGGCACACCTGAGTTGGGACATGGGCTTAAATGGGCGGCGGCATGAGGATGACAGAACTGCGAGGACCGGATCGACCAACAGAACCAACAGGACCGACCGAGAGAACCAACAGCAGCAGCAGCAGAGAGAGAAGAAGCAGCCGAGAGGGTGAGATGCACTGGGAGCTGGGAGGCCTGTCAGCCTCCCGGCCCCCCGGCACCCATGCCTGCCATGTACCTGGCCACCTCTACTAAATAAAGTATGAAAAGCCACCGAGGGCTCCAAGACTCTCCTTCCCTGACCCATCTGCCCAGAAACATCCCGAACATTGCTCCAGTGCCACCTTCCTGCCACTACAGTTACCAACCAGGAAATTGGGGCTCAGGCAGGGCAAGGTAGCAGGTCCGGTTAACGGTCACTCAGAAAGAACGAGATACCCTGACTTTTTTTCATTTCACGTTCCCTCCTGCATCAGTAGCTACCTGGTTTCTGCCTATAAATGCACAGCTGGTCATTTCCCAGTGATTACCAATATTGGCAAGAGGATTTTAAACGTATTTTCTCTTTACTGATAGGGTAGATTGGTTTCCTTGGTGACTTTCTGTTCTCTTAAATGGAGAAAATTCCCACTCACCCTTGCTTTTGCTCTTGGTGAGATTAAGCTTTATGTTTTTTAACCTATGTTCAGTTTTATTAATGGAAACTTCCCAAACGATCTATACAACAACTTTTTATATTTTCTTGGCTTACGGCTCCTACAGGTAGTGGTTCTCACTGTTAGCTTAATGTTTCTAGAACAACCTATAACCAATATATTTTGTGAGTGCAGAAGGATTTTATTTACCTCTGAGCATTCAGGTCATGTTTTTGCTTTCTCTTTCCTGTACTTATCTTCCTGTTTCTACAGAATCACACTTTCTCTAATAATTTAGACCATTTGTTTTTCCTAATGGCACAGTTCTCTTTTGAGCACCGAGGTGCCGATGAATCTGACATAGGTGTGGCAGCCACTCCTACAACATGCAGAGCTGCTGCTCAGACCAGCTGCCAGAAATACCCCCTGCTCTCTACAGTGAAGGAAATGTCAAGTTCCGTCAAGTTAACCCAGGGCTCCATATGGTGACCACTTAAAGAGGGGTATGACATGGCCAGAAATAACATTTTTTTTCTCCCTGAAGTTGAAATGATAAATCTGATTCTTATTGTAAATGCAAGAAAGTAGATGTCCTAAGGCTCAGCTGCAGACCCACAATAAATGGGTTGATTTCTGTTGGTCTTTGGAAAAATAAGGCATGACCCAATTGCCGTATTGCTCCGTAGGAAGAATGAAACCATCTTCTGACTAGCTTTCTTCTACAACAGATGTTCAGTGAATCTATTTTATAAGGCAAAAGAGCCATATGGACAATAACAAAATTCACTGGTAGCTTAAACAAAGTTCTCCACTTGCCCATGGGCAGATGAAAAACAAGATCTCATCTATAACATTTGTTGCAAACATTTTAATAACCAAACTCATTTATTGGGGCCAGTTTGAAGAAGTAGCATATGTTTTGCTATTTATAAGTTTTAACAAACTGGGCTTATGAAAACATTCTAGCATTTCAATAGTAAAATTAGTACCAATAAAAAATATACATATTCATGAGTACAATAGCCCCAAAGTAAGTGAAAGACTCCCATCTTCTTTGGGAAGATTTTCAAAGACTGAAATCATACCATAAACCAATATAATCCTTATAATCAATTTATAAAATCATAGTTCATAAACTCAGTTCAGTCTTCACACATGGATTCAGTCCCATCACACACACACATGCAATGGCACCCCTCATTTGTAATTTTTGTAATTATAAATTACAAAATTTTGTGATTTTTTTATAGCAGAAAGCATTCTGTATCTTAAGAGATGATGACTTTGTTTTTATTACTCAGAATTCAATTGTGAATTTTTAGTCAGTCAGCAGTTTTTATTTCCCTTTATATAAAATACATGAAAGTATTTTATGACTTGATGACGATCAATTAGTATTGTTTCCCGGGCTGCAAAGGTGTTTAAGACTATCTCCATCTTAGCGCAAAGGATGTGATATTTAGTGCTTTCATAGCAACAGCTTGCAGGGCAATTGCTCAGGGGATGCTCTGTGCCATATACACATACATGCCATTTGCACACCTAATTTATATTTCCCCGCCTCTCTGCCTTTAGAACACAACTCAGAATTGTCTTAGCCCCATCTCCTGCCTCCACTGTGCTCTAGATATTCTGAATATACCAGAATTTCTGATGGTCCCATATTGTTGTGCTTACTCTTTCCTTGGCTCTATCTACCCTTTTCTTGCCATCATTTACTCAGGATTGAGCTCTTAACAACTTGTAGCGGCAGCAGGAAGGGGCACAGAGCACGTTCTCTAGGATTCTGAGCAGACGGGGTAAAGGAAGGAGTCCTGGAGCCCTCGGTGGCTTTTTCAGTTTTTATTGCATCATTATTTCAGAGGTGACCAGGTACATGGCAGGCACGGGGGCTGGGGGGGCCAGGAGGCTGGCAGGCCTCCTAGCTCCCAGTGCACCCTCACTCTCTCTGCTGCTCTCTGTTCTGCTGGCATCCTGTTTCCGCTGGCATCTTGTGATGCTGCCCTTACACACTGGTGTCCAAACTCAGGTGCGCCCACTTGCACATGCCCACTTAGGCATGCATGCAGCACCGCAGGTGTCCATCATTATACCAATGGCGGGAGGGCGGAAAAGCCTGATACTTTTCTCTGGCCCTACACAACAATTTCACAAAGCTTGTTGACACCCATCCTCTTTTCCTTCTGAAATAGTCAGTTTCCCAGTGTTCCCACAACTTACTGAACACACCTCCACCCACCAGCACCCACTAGTTCCTAATTTACCTGATTACATACCAGTCTCCCCACAGTCTGGAAGCCCTTTGTCCAGACCTCCTCTGGGCACTTCTGTCTTATGGACCAGCTGCAGCCAGCGAAAACCCGGGGTAAGATCTGAAGTACTTGAAGGCAAGGCACTGTTGCCTTGTTCACGGTGTGTCTGGGCTCCACGCCAGCACCATGGTTAACAGGAAACAACTAATGAACAAAATTGTCCTGAGGCTCCACAAGGCATACCGTACATTGACTTTGAGTCCCTCATACTTTCTTGTCTTTCTTCTGCCCTCAATAGTATCTATTTTCCCTGCAGGAACTTAACAAGTGTTGAGGGGTGACTCGAGTAAATTAGGCATGAGTGGAAAACAGTGTGCAGTGCGTTCCCTTAGCCAGAAACTAGAATAACACCAACTACCGTACCATGGCAGCAATTTATTTCTTTAAAAAAAAAAGCATAGCCTTTTTTCTTTCATCACAGGAGTGTTCCCAGGCACTTGTTTAAACTGGATGATAGAATAAAAAATACAAAAATATCAACAAATTCACCTAACTAATGTGCCATGACAATAGGCAATTGGTAAGAGTAGCACTCTTGTATGTAAGTAAGAAAATAGCATGAAACTCAATAAAAAGATAGATTTTCAGGTTATTAAGTAGAGGACTAGACAGAAAAGGAAATGAGATGTGTAGGCTTGTGGTAACACAGTATTTGTCTACATATAACTTGGATGAAATCTGATTTAGAGTTGGTATGTTTCCATAAGGCTGACCTTTCCACTTCAAAATCAAATGTATTGGGTTAAGTTAAAAGCTAGTATTTTCTCTCAACTCTAGGCTTGAGTATTTTATCAGTAAATTTAAAAATAAAAAAGAAATGCATCCCTCTGGAAAGCTTTCTAAAAGTCTGGCCCCTTATTACAGTGCCCGACCAGGCTTCTTTGTTTCCTTCCCTCTCTCAAGTGCTCCCTACTGCACACCTCATTGATCATCCTGAGTGAGCTGGACCTGGAAAGCACTCTCTTCCCAGCGTACTTCTAGAACTCTCTCTGTGGTATCCATGCATGCTTAAAGAATCCCCTTTGTCCGCCTGTGATGATATCCTGGGTTTGTGACAGCTGAGAACAGTATCACTTTTGACCCTGCACCCATACGACCTGACCCCCTTTGAAGTCCACGACAGGCTGCACAAAAGGAGAGCATGCCCCCCAGCTGCGCTGCACTCCATCCCTGGACTCTTAGCTCCTGCCAGGGCATGAAGAGTCCATGCTTACCGGGAAAATAACCCCCTACCCCCACCCTGCTGCCCTCTACATGGGCTTTGCTCTAACCCCCAGGCTGGGCTGGGGCATGTAAGTTGCATAAGCCAACTCCATCTCCACCACCACAGTCCAAGGACACAACAATAAAAGCCCTCATTCACTCCCACCTTATCCTTTGGCTTCCAAATAACATCAAACCTACATATTAAACCCTCTGCCCAGTCCTGTCCCACGCAATTCCAGGCATGCTGTTTCTAGGGATGTCAGGAAGGGTTTGGTCCAAAATATCCAGGGAATCCCTGGGCCCTCATTTTTAACTGCTGCCTGTCTTGAGTTTTATAGACTGGAGTATTTCCAGCTAGTTAGGAACACCGTTGGGAGCCCATTTTCACCTGGCGGGAATCTGCCTGGGCAGCTGAGAGAAAGGTTATAAGCGCAGGTGCTGAATCACACGAAATAACACTTTGGAATTGCTCAGGAGCCCTCCCGGGAGAACCACCCACTCGAGGTTCTGGGCAGTCAGTCAGGTGGTGTGAGAAACTATAATTAATGTTGCTATCATTTCAGAAAACAAGAATTAAAAGGAGTTTACGTCTAAAAAATTTTACTCTTTCCAGAACATAGTGCAGGATCAAACTCCCATTAGATCCCAGTCAGACAGAGAAATCTTCGACTCTCTCCTCCACATGTTGATTCACTAAATGTTGATTGAGGGCCTACCAGGTGGCTGGTACTGTTGAAAGAGCTAAAGATGGAGCAGCGAACCAAAATCTACATTCTAGAGAGAGGGGCTGTAGTGCCAGCGAGGCACGGAGGGGGTTATCTATGATCAGAGAAGACAGGTCAAGGAGGAGGCTTGGAGCCCTCAGTGGCTTTTTTCAAGCGTTTATTACTCTTTACATCATTAGTAACCAAGTACATGGCAGGCAGGGGACCGGGGGTCACCAGGAGGCAGGAAGGCCTCAAAGCCCCGGCGCATCTTCACTCTCTGGGCTCTCTAGCCTCTCCTGTCTCTGCTACTACTGCTGCTTCTTCTGCCTTTCTCTCTCTCCTCTGTGCTGCTCTCCTCTTTTGCTGGCATCCTTGTGACGCCGCCCTTATATGCACCATGTCTCAGCCCAGGTGCTCCCACTTGCACATGCCCACACCCTACTTGGGGTGCCCGCCATCAGGCGTGCGTGCAGGACCGCAGGTGTCCATCATCAACACCAATGTTGGGAGGGCGGAAAAGCCTGATCACTTTTCACTGACCCTACAGGGGGAAGGGAACAAACAAATGAGTAATTTAATATCAGACTAAATGTTGTGAAATAATTGAGAAGATGGAGAGTGAGAGGAATTTTTAAAAACTTTTTACTACAGAAAGTTGCAAGCAAATATAAAAAGCTGAAAAATAGTCTCAGACTGTGTATGTCTCCACCACAGCTTTTACAATGATCAAACCAAGACTGACTTCTGTATCCTCGCCTCTCTCTCTACCCCAATATGGAAGCCCAGGCATCATACCATTTCCTTAAACATATTTAAGCATGAACAAGAGGATGCTAGTTAGACAGGGTAGTCACAGAATGTGACTCTAAGCAGGTGACCTGTAGGAAAAGATGTGTGAATGGGAAAGAGAATTACAGAAGTAGAAGCAGCAGAGGCAAACACCCCCCAGGGTGTTAAAGATGGCAAAAAGGCCAGTGTGGCTACTCTGCAGGGAGTGGGGGGCAAAGTGGACTCAATTCTAACACAGCAAGATGGCCAAAAGTTTCCAGAAGGAACATAGATTATTTTAGCATGAGTGTATAGTGCTCACTATATGCCGGAAACACCTCCTGTGTTCTGCATTTATTAAAAACCTGTGTTATTTTTTACAGCAGCACTATAAAAAATATTCATGATTCCCATTTTGCTGAAACTTAAGACATTGGGCACAGAAATTGTCTTAATTTGTTTGGGCTGTTGCAACAAACGCCACAGAATGGAGGCTTCTAGACAATAGAAGTTTACTTCTCACAGTTTGGAGGATGGGGATGTGCAAGGGAAAGGTGCTAGCATGGCTGGGTTCTGGTAACAGCCTCTGTCCTGGTTCAGGGGTCTTCACTGTGTCCTCACACACAAGGGGCTAGGGGTCTCTCAGGGTCATATAAGATCACAAGTCCCTGGGCCTCCCTGGTGGCACGAGGGGTTGAGTGCCACACTGTGGGATTTCTGCATCCACTACAGCACGAGTAGGATCCCCAGCCAGGGAGGGAACCCACATGGCACAGCCTACTGCTCCCCTCAGCAGTGTATTTCCATTGATCTGCCTGTTCTGCTCCCTACTCTGTCTCTAGTGAATCCTCTCATGCCCCTGCACCTCTGGCCTGTACCACAGCTCTTGTATACATAAATAAATAAAATATTTTTTTTAAAAAAAAAAGAACACAAAGTCCCATTTATGAGGATGAATGCTTCATGAATTAACTACCTCCAAAAGCCCCACCTTCTAATACTATCATCTTTGGGTGTTAAGATTTCAACATATGAATTTGGGGGAATCAGAAGGTGTAAACACTCAGATCAAAGCAGCTAGTTTCTGGCAGTCTCAGAAATGGAACCCAGGCAATCTGGTTCCAGAACGCACACTTCTAATCCCTATAGTCAAGCTGTGCTTCTCCTTTCAATTTGAATATTTCATCCACCACAATTACACTTCTTACTTTCTATATTTCTACTCAACTTTGAGCAGCTTCAGGAGCAGACTCAGAGCTGGCCCTCCCAGGTCTCCTTGAGCACCCCATTCTTTTCTCACTGACCCCCATCCCAAAATGCTGCCACCCCATCAACCCTCCCACCCTAGGTCTGGATAATACTCCTCAACCAGTTTACCTCCTTCTGCTTTCCCTTCCTTCCCACCAATTTTTTTCTTTCTATTTGACTATAAACCCCAGGGTGAGGAACAGGTCAATCATTCATACTCATTCATACTGTCTTCCCTCACAGTGCACCCAAAACATAACAGCTACTGAATGAATGATTGTGGGATGAACACATTAATGAGTAAAAGACAGAAACATTTACACTGTAGTAGGCATTGTTAACCTTCCGTTCAGATCCCTGGGAATCCCTCTTCTCTTTGAATTGCCCTCTCCCCTTTGGGTGGTTTTCAACAGCCAGCACTGGCGGCTTGTCTTATGAGGACTCCACTCGACTCCAAGAGCAAGGAGCTGAGGATTTGATTTCCGACCTTCACCTGAGTCCAGGTTCTCTAGGACTCCCAGTGTGTTGTGCACCTCTGCTCCTTTGCATTGGGTGGGACAGTTCTAAGGTCTAACTCACACGCCAAAGCTCACGTTGTACATAATTCCTCCTTTCCGCACTCTGTTTTCTGTGTGTCCAACCTCAGACATACAGTCATCTTAAAATTCCTTTCTTAGGCAAGGCTGGTTGATAAAATTCCTTTCTCAGTCAAAATGGCTGGTTGATAGCAGTTTAAAAGAAAATTACTCATTGGGGAAGATTACAGTGTACAATGTAATGATTTGCTACGTGGAAATAGTGCAGTGATTCCACGATCATGTTACCAAATGCTTCCTTTACCTCACAGAATTACTTCTGGTGTGGGTGGTGAGGGACCAACCCAACCCAAAGGACACGACTTTGTAGCATATAACATAGTATTTTCAACTATAGTCCTCTACGGTGGATTTCCAGAAAGTGCTCATCTTAGAAATAGAAGTTTGCATCCTTTGGAAAAAAAAAAGAATAAAAGTAAAAGAAAGTCACTATACTCCAATTTACCACACGATAAAAAATAAAATAAAATCCAGTCAATTCTGAAACTATTCTGAAATCAATATGATGTTGCCTTAATAAACCAAAAGTAATTTAGGATGTCACAGTGTCTCAGAGTCATCACTGCTGATCTCAGGCACTCCAGTCCAAGACTTCTGCTTGACATAAAATTGGATGGCCAACATTTAGCATGTTGCCATTTCCAAAGGAAAGTGAGCAGAGAGCAAGTGGCAAAAGTGTGCTGCAGTGCTATCACACACAAAACTGATTTTTAAATATTTGGAGGGTTTTATGACACATAATAATCATGAGATCCAGGGGGAAACCTAGTAGAATAAAATTCATACCAAGTGGATCACCGAGATGAATATGATGACCCTTCCAATATTTGTCTACTAGAATTCCCTTGAGCTTTTAAGAGAAGACTTGAGGGTAAAGAGTGGAAGTACTGATTTGGTTAAAAGAATTCCAAGGAATCCAAGAGACATACAGTTCCAAGGAATTCCAAGGAACCCAAGAGACATACAGTTCCAAGGAATTCCAAGGAACCCAAGAGACATAAGAAAAGTCAAAGACCTGATGTATGGAAATGAACTTGAAAAGCCACATTTGCCTTCCACTTTCTAGGCTGCTGCTGCTGCTACTCATTTCTGACCTTAAATGAGTTGTGAATTGTGATGAATGCATTCATGAACATCCTTATTTTAAAACAAATGGCACCACAGTTTCAGGGTTCTAAATTGAAAAGTTAGTAGCAAAATAAACTGCTCCAAAATCCATACTCTATAAAATCCACATAGCTCATGAGGAGAATAATAAAACTATAGATCATGGGTAATTATGCTCCCAAGAGAGGTTCTGAGTCTGCTACATTCATAAGACCCTCTTGGAATAAAGATATAAGCATAGAATAACATCAGTAAGTTTCCTTATTGTGTTGCCATATTTTTATAAATAAAATTTACCAAAAACTTTTATTAATGGGATGTTATCAACAGTTTTTCATGAAAGGTATTGTGTCTGCTCATGCTCAGATTCAAGAAACCTGAAAATTCCTTACTAGAATATAAGACGTAAGTCTGAGTGGAAGAGAGGATGAGTGGAAGATCAGATAAAGACACCCTTTCATCATGGAGTGGCATCATTTATGGTGATCTCTATACACAGGACATCATCTAAAAATGCTTCTTGAGAAGACTTTATAATTTTTTTTCTTCTCATCACCATTCCACATCCACAGAAAATAGGCACATGCACATCACACTATAGATTTGGGGACGTGAATTTATTCTCATTAAGATATGGAGTCCCAATATCCATATTGATATCTATATCTATCTATCTACATAGAAATAGATCATTGAATATATTGAGGAAATTTTCTGTTGTTCTATATTTCTTTTTTTAGTAAAGGCAACTCAATTTACAACACTGCATATGATTCAGAGGTGCAGGGCCACACTTTTCAGGGGTGTGTTACCACATCACACTCACTGCCAAGACACCCATAGTCCTCCACATAGCCCATTGTGCCTCCTCCCCACTCTGTTCCACCTCCTCACCTCCGACCCGTCTTCTGGTAGCCTGAATGTAATTTTACATTCAGATTTCTAGGGGTTGTTTTTGGTTTGTTTATTTCTGACCTTTCAGATAATTGTCTTTCTCCTTCTGACTTATCTCACTTATCATAACTCTCTCCAGTTCCATCCACATTGTCACGAAGTCAAGAGTTTACCTTTTTATTTTAAATGACTGACTAGTAGTTCAGTGTGTGTGTGTATGTGTGTGTGTGTGTGTGTGTGTAGATATTCTTAATCTACTCATTTATCTTTGGGTACTTAGGTTATTTACATAGTTTGGCTATTGTAAATAGTGCTGCAGTAAACATAGGAGTGTATGCATCTATAACAGAAACTTTTATCTTTTCCCTGCATGCCTTCACTATCAAATCAGTAATTGTGAGGTAGATTCGTTCACAATATTTTGACATGAGGCAGGAATTAAACTCTAAAATGTGTGTCCTTATGAAACCTAACATATATCATAAACAAAATACGAAGATAAGAAAGGTCTTTTCTTTCAAGTCTATCACATAACAAACTTCGCCTCAAAATCAAAACATTACTTTCTCTACAAATTTCTCTCCAAATAATCAAATATGAGAGGTACAAGACAAGCAGGTAGAGTCAGGTTCTAAACAATTCTTTCCCGGCTTCCTCCAGTTTGAAATATTTTTAAAAGCATATTTGTCATTTAAATCCTCAAACTCATCTCACCTAATAATCATGTTAGTTAGTTAATAGCTCTGTTCACACTACTCTTTAAAAATAAGTAAAATAAAAGTAAAGAATACAGTTAAAAATATAAAAACAAGTTACTTATGTTCTCATTATTTCCAAAAGTGAGAAATTATTTATGGATGTGAACTCTAATTCTAATAAATTAATTATTCAAGTCTTTGTGAACAATATGAACTGTGAGACTAATAATTAGCATTTATTGAGAACATGATATATGCTGTGTTATTCTAAACCTTTTGCATGTATTATCTCACTTGTTAATCATAACTCTGAATGGCACTATTTTTACACCCATTTTACTCATGAGAAAATGAGGCATGATGTAAAATCACAATTTGAGCTGATGTCTTTAGTTGCATGAATGGATAGATGGATAGACTCTGCAAGGTTTGGAGTCGTTCCTTACTAATGCAAAACTTTTATTTTTTTAAATTATTGTTATTTTAATCTCTAAAATTATGGATGGGGATGAGGGACTATGTTAAGAAAGTAATTTTTCTATTAGTATGCTTTTAGACTATCTAAGGATTCCAGAACTATAGCTTGATATTCAAGGCCCAGAATCTAAATGGCTGTGACATGAGAATTCTAGCCTTCTGCAAACCCTTGTTGTGAGAGCTCCCATATTTATAAACAAGCATGCACTAAAATTCAGTATGTCTTTTAAGCTTGTCTGTTGAAAAGCACAGTCAGACTTCATTTGGGCCATCTTTTGCTGGTTAGGTACATTTGAAAGGATCCAAAGGCATAAACTTGGCAGCAACTTCAAAATATCCACTTGGTCCTAGAATGTTAATGTTCACATGCTATTTGTGTACATGTACTATGCCTGGGCTTCCTGCTGTCCAAATCTACCCTGCATCTCCATCATGAAGAAATATTGATAAGAACTCTGCTAATATGACACGACTGGGGACAATACAGAGTGACATGGCCGGAGGTGATGAGGATAACACATATGGTACCAGGCCCTCCCCTCCCTCTTCCTGCCACATATCTTAATGCGTATTACATCCCTGCCGTGGCTGTCACAGACAGAAAAGCCAAAAGATATTTATGAAACTGCATCCATCAACTACACCAATGATCTATCTGAAGTGCTGTCAGTTTACACACTGACCCATATCCGCTGTCTGTGTACACCACACTCCCTCCCCTTAGTTCTAGTTCTGGTTGCAGGGGCCAACAAGGCATTCCCCACAGTCCATATACCTTTCACAGGGACCTAGGAGCACGGATAAGATATAAGAGAGTCATTGAGTTGGCATTTGTTCCATTAAGAGGAAAAGGCAGCAAGAGGAGGAACAATTGAATTGCAATCTAGGACCAGGAGACAGAGGAAATAAACATTAAAAATAAAATCTGTATATCTGTGGTTGCTGAAGCAATTATCCAAGCAGTAGAAGAATACCCATTCCTGGCTCCATCACACAAAAAGTAGATGATTTGTTCACATTCAGAACAACTGTTTATCTTCATAGATGCCAGAATTTATAGCAAACACAGGAACTATAGCTGACAACACACTGGAGTCCTAAATGTAGCGACTGCTCAATTTACTCTATTATGTTATACTAGGTAGTAATTCCATAATTCCCTATATGAATTTTTTGGTTGACCTAAGTGTTAGGGAAATGTCTTGTAAACTCTAAAATATTTTCTCTTCATGAAGTAGGAATCATGATCTTCTTTGGAAAACTTTCTTTATGCACTGGTTTAAATTTTCTGCCCAAAATTCATGGACAAAATCCCATATTCAACTTTATAACAAAAGGTAATTTAGTTCTTCTTTCATAAAGAAGTTGAGATCTCCCTGAAACCCAGCAATTTCATTATGATTTCAGTTTGTATTGGACAAATGTAAATACAATGGCTGGCAGGTGACTTGAGGATGGTGTACCAGTGGCTGTGTTTGTCCAGTACTTTGGAGAAGATACTCTTCAAGGGTCTTCTCCTTAGAATTAGAAAAAAGAATACAATATGAACTCTCACTTAAGGTAGGAAGCCAAACATATAATGTACTACCTTACTTGTACCATAAATATATACTCAGGAAATCATGATCAAGGCCAACCTGAGTCTTTTAAAATCCCATGGTGGTAATCTGGGGTAAGACAGGGCTTTTCTTTAGGTCAATGAATGAGAAATTTTTTTCTCCTTAAAAAGAAAATCATTATTGTCTTTTAGGAGAGAGATAAAGGCAAAAGACACATAAAGTAATGAGCTTAAAATGGATTTTCACTTCTTAAAAAAAATGTGCTGGGTCAATGGAATTACTATAGAGCTATTACATGAAATTTGGTTTAAAATGAATAAAGAAACCAAAATAAGAATATTACATTAATGAAAAAGAATTAGTAAATTCCTGTTCTTTCCAAAGTTCCCTTGAGGATTTCCTTTCTCATGAGATGTTATAAATTCTGGGCAAAAAATATTCCAAAGAAATTCAGTAGTAAAGTGTGCTTTGAGGAAAAGAAAAAAGAAAGAGGGAGGGGGAAAGAGAAAGAAAGAAGAAAGACTGAGAGAAAGGATAAAGAAAAAAAGAGGCATCTTTAAAAGAGCTTCTAGAATTTGAATTAAGTATGCCATTAATTCATTTTCCACCAAGTCTCAGTCTTGGCAGGTTTCTGCTAAAATGCAGGAGTTTCATGGATGTGGGATCTGGTGATGGAAAATGCATTATTATACACAACAATTGTTGTACTTGAGAGAAACTATATGGGGAAAAAATAACACCCTAGAATAAATACAAATGAAATTCATGTATCAAAACCAATACTGTGAAAATAGTTTAAATGTTTCTTGAATTTATATCTAGTCATTAACCTAAATGCAGATTTTAGTTCAAGCCACACTTCTGCCTCATGGTCAGAAGGTCTGAAAACCTGTGGCGTGGAAAATTGGCAGGATAAAGAATATTGAATTGGTCTCCATGGAAAAACAGATTTTGGCAGCCATTACCTCCTCTTTGAGCAGTTTTCCTCCTCCCTGCAATCACATTCTCCTCTCTATCTCACTTGTCCCAGGACATAGGCCAAGGAAAAGCCATGCATTTGCCACTTTAGCAAGGAGATGATCACTCACCAGAGGACCTTTCTCATTGGGCATAAGTCCCATGTCCAAGGTGATCCCATCAGAAAACCCCAATCTTAGACCACAAAGGCTGGAGGTTTCCATCTCGAGTGCCTTTGATTTCCTTGTTTCTTGGAGAACATAAAAGAAATTGCAATTCACGAACGAAAATGACAAACTCATTGAGAAATTCCTACAATCTATTCCTCTTCCTGAATCCTACCCAATTCTGTTTTAATCCTACGTTCTGTCTGGTTATCCCAAAGAAAGTGACTTTTCCTCAGCGTTTTATTTAGTCTAGAGGACTAAATAAAGTCAGGGACTTTAAAATCATTTCTCCACCTGGGAAGATCCTAATGTTCCACCTTCCCTATAAAATCAGACTCCCTCCTTCCTGGGGCTAGTCCTAAATCCAGGCTCCATCAAACAGCCCAGTGTTTGCAGAGAACATTTTCCTTCCAGCTTCATTTCCAACTTCTCCCAAACCCAACAGCTTTAGAGGGGATGTTCACCAGGGCCCCTCCAGAGGGTTCCGGGACCTTTGCATGAGTCAAATGGGATGAGACATCATCCCCATGAATGTTGTATTGATGTGCTATGCCTGTGCCTCTCTTGGTGGTTTCACCCTGATCTTTTCTCTCTTTGCAGCTGGTTAATAATCCACTAGCAAGTCAGGCTGCAGCGGCTGCAGCAGCAGCAGCCATGGGCTCCATAGCAAGCTCACAGGCCTTTGGCAATGCCCTCTCCAGTCTTCAGGGGGTCACGGGTCAACTAGTTACTAATGCACAAGGACAGGTGAGTGGGAGATGGGAACAAGAGTGAATTTTTATGGCAGATTGAACTCAGAAAGGAAATGAATTTCTTTTGCATGACAGTGATATGTAACCACATCCATTCCAGGCAAATAAATAACATTTACTAGCAATGTCAAGAATAGGAGAAGGGTTGGGAGGTGTTTATATTTTAGAAGCAAGGAATTTTTTTATCTTCCCAAAGGATGTCTTAAGTTTTATTTATTTATTTTTTTTATTTCTGTACTTTATGCTATACCCTTAATTGAAGAAATTTCTTTTCATGACTGGGGCATTCTTTAAAAAAATAATTACAATAAGCTATATTTCAAAAATAATAAAACTGTGCTTCTTTATATTTTTGCATTTTTAAAACTTGAATAATAAGGGAAACTGGTAGATTTTCTTCTTTACTGCCCTAAGTTTCTAAATCAGCTTTAAGAGTCAATTTCTAAATGTATGGGACTGCAATAGGAAATGACCGAAGAAGTCCTAGAAGAGCCACAGAGAAAAGGGTGAGTTAGAGCAAAGGCAACTGCAAGCCGGACACACTTGCTGCTGTCAGGCATCTCAGGCTCTTGTTTGGTTGTGGAAACACTTCAGTCCACAGGGGGCAGTGACCCTCCCTCGTGCCATTTCACCCCTACTTTGTACTCCTCATGTGCTCACGTCCTGGTCACCAAGACACTGACAAAGCTTCAGCTAAGGGTGTTCCTTCGTCAAGACCCCAATAAGCCTAAAAGCTGCATACGAAGCAAACAAGAGCTTGAAGCTGAGTCTGTAGGGGCATCGTACTCCCATGTGAAGGTCTGACACAGGCTGCAGTCTGGTTAGGACACCTGATTCTCAAATGTTGCTCTCTCTGCTGACAGGGCTTACATCCTTGCAAGCGTTTTCTTCTCAGAGCTATTTATCCAGCAGGGTTACATCTTCCTGCTTGGCCTGCTCTGTGGAGAACTGGAATTGTGATGTCTTGAACCTTGTTTTTATTTTACATAAAGAGTAAACAAAGATGCATTATAAGCTAAACCGTTCCCATCTACGTCCCAGAGGGAAAAAAGCTGACCTTGTTATATTTCCTGGGCGGGTGTGGGATTGTCCCATCAGAACCCCGAGGGCTGAACGATGGAGCTTGTCAAAGAGCAGCACCAGGTAATGAATCATCTTATCACAGGTGCACACCACACATATTAAAGGAGGGTTGTATGAACACCGTGCCCTCCACGGTAACCTTTCAATGTCGGCTTTAACCCTTGTTCCAATCCCTTTTCATCAAAGAATCATTTATGCAGCCAGGGCTAAATGGAGGCTCTCAAAAGCCTATTAAGATTTCTGAAGGGATGGGCTGTTGGTGTGAAGGAAAAGTTGGTTATAATATCTATAACTCAAACGCAGATCAGGTCAGTCTTAGAAGCTGTTTCTTAGAGTCATACCCCAAATAGAACACTCTAATTCCTGCCTGCCAAGCAGTTGGCCTTGAGAGGTAAATGTTAAGAGTTCAAAGTAGAAATAATATCTACTGATAGTGTATTTTCCTCTGATTTTTGTGTTCCAATGTCCAAGTAAAATGAACCACTATGCCTCAACCCTTTAGTATTTCTGATGGAGAAATGTTTCATTGTTTAGAAGGAATTATTCTTCTGATGATCAGATGACTAATCATCCTGCCAGCCCCTTTCTTGGGGACTAGAGTTAAGATCTTTGTTCTGTATGACCTCTGCTAGCCCCTAGCCCAGGAATTACTCTCTCCCAGCCCCTGGGCACCTGTAAGAAAATGAAGTTGACCAATATTCTATATATATTGAGTCAATTTCACTTTATTTTTACTTTACAAACATTTTAATGTATTGAATTGTTTATTAATTATAGTAAATATGACAGTCTAATGGAAGATGTTAACAACACAAGGGAAACTGGGTGAGGAATATATGAGAACTTTCTCTACTATCTTCTCAATTTTTAGAAACTGGATTCTAATAGTTGATTTCATGTGATACATAAACATCCTAATGTAAAAAAGAATTACTTTTACAGAGAAAATCAATAATGTCCCCTTTGAAGTCATGTCTACAAGTTTTAGACACATGTCCAATGGCATCATGTCCTCCTTGAGTGCAAGAAAAGGCCAAGATACATTCGCAGTAGATGAATTAGCTTCGTTCATGTAGCACTATGTTATTTTTTTAATACTTGGAGTATAAAAACAAACATCCTCCTGAAAAGAGGGGCATGCCCTTCCCTTCACCTATTGATACAAAGATAAATTTTTGAGTCTTTTGAAATCATCAAATTATAATTGTGTGTGTTTGTGTGTGTGTTCCTTTGACTTGTATTATGTGGTACACAAGATAAAACTACACTAGAATCATGGTAATACAATTAAAGTTGTTCAAAATACCATTTAAACTAGGATTTTATACCCAGCCCATTTTAATACCTTAAAAATTTTCACAGTGCTTTCCTAGAACAGGTTAAAAACAAACAAACAAAAATCTCAGAATATTTAGAAATTCTTTCATTTGACTTCTTAACATCAAAACTGTTCTTTATATCTGAAAGTTCACCTAAGAGTATTAACATTAAAATCTAAACCTAAATTTGAAAACCATGTTTTACTCCACTAATAATTTGGTGAGGCAGGCCAACTGATAAAACAAGTACAGTCATTCAATTATCAGAAATGCTTGCTCACCACTCTAAGATTTTCATGGCTACTTGAAACCAAGTTAGGAGCCCTGACTGAATTCAGACCTGCCTGCAGTTTGGTTTCCAACCGATCTCTTTCTATCCTTATAACCTTGGGGCTATGACCATGCCTCAATAAGCCAAAGTCTCATCCCTCAAAGTTCTAAGAGAACCTCAGTGAGGCAACCAGGACCATAGTCCCAGACATGCCTCTCACAGATGCCCAGTCTACATAGGAGACCTGCTAGACTCTTCCTCCAGGCCCCTGGCATTCCACTTGTAACAGAAAGAAATCCTAACATCTAGGATTTGCAGTTTTACTTCCCTGTGTAGGAAGTCTCAATCTATGGCAGAATATTCTTGTTATTTTTTTTCAACAAGTAGTTATGAGCATATATAGAGGGGAAAATGCAGTCATTTTATATTGTTCTGACCCTGTCATTCATTATGTAATTAATTCAGAAATCAGACACTGTTCCAAGAGTGATCAATTTTATAGAAATATTGCATTTAAAGGTCACAAAGCACATCTCTTACCCAGGGATGTTCATATAATTTATCTTAAAATTATATCATACTAAACTTCAGTGTAAGGTGGGAGGTAGCAAGTGTCCTACTGGCAACTAGTGATCCGGAAACATAATGGTTCCAAATCTCTTTACTTACTGAATCAGAAATATGTGCGAGCTCAGAGTCTAGGCAAAGGAATGGCACTAACTATACATTTATTTGGATCTCAAGTCAGCCAATTATCAGTTTTTCTATCTTTAGCAAATGACTCAAGTTCTCTGAGCTTTAAATGTCACTATAAAATAAAAACAATAAAACCTAAGCCCCATATTATGATAAATATGTGAAAAAAGGATCATAAGTGCATTAGTGTATGTTTAGTATACGTTAAAGACAAATGATTGACATGATTTTTATCATCATCATGATTTGGTGTAGAGTTGTCTAGCATATTCTGGAACATGTTTTTGGTTTGAATATACAGCAAGAGGTAGTGCCATGTACAGGCAAAGGAGCTGGGCTCTGGCACTAGACTGTGATCCACAATTGGGAGACCCTGGGTAACTGATTTACTCTTTCTTTGCCTCAATTTCTTTACCTGAAAAGCAGGGCTAGTAATGGCACCAGCTTCTAGGATTAATGTACTTGGATTGGGGTCAGGCACATAGTTACCATTCAATAATGCTATTACTCAATTAGTGCTGTTACTGCTATTCAAAATGCTATGTGTTCTCAGTTTAAAAGTGTGCCCAAAAACCAGTTGTGTGTGTGCAAGTTTTGAGACTATGAGAATCATTGTGGTAGGACATTAAGTTACTTCACAGAAATCTCATCCTTACCCTGGATAGCTCAGTAGCTGTAAGAGTGTGTGTGTGTGTGCATGTATGCACGTGCACACATTCCTAACATTCATTCAGTGGGTATGTTCAGGATTTGGCAAGTAGATATACCATCGATTTGTTCAGCTATAGAATTGGCTTCCCTTGTGCCCCTGGCAATATCTCCTTATTGGCATTACATTATTGCAGAAAAGTAAAAGCAAATGAAATTTTATTTTTTCCTGAGGCTAAAGAAAGCACTTTACATTTTAACTGAAGCTCAGAATGTTTCTGATGAAATTAGTTCTCAAGCACTGTGAATTTTTCTTAAGTGAAAGCAAGTGAAGTCCAAGGCCTTCCATTTGTGCTTTAAAGAGCCAGTCAGTTAAAAGAAAATCAACAAACAACATTAATTTTTTTACTATATAAAAAGAAGAAAAATTTAAAGGGACTTACCTATATAAGTTGCCCCTAAATACATATACCCATTAATTATATAAGCAAAAAATAATTGAGTAGAACTGGTTTTGCCAGATGGAAGAATTTGCTATTGTGTGGGATAAGGACTACCTCTAAAAATGACTAATAAGGTTATGATTAAAGAATAAACTGCTGATACTAGCGGCCTGGATCACACAACATCCTTAATGATGACTAGCTCCCATCAACACTCCTCGAGGCGGGGAGAAAGGCAGGAACACCACCCACCACACCAGCAGAAAGACCATTCTAATATCATTGCTTTCAAATGTGCCTGAAAGTATGTCTTAGAACTTAAAAAACATGATGTTCACACCAGAATATCCCTCCCGTTTATGATAATAAGCTAACTATCATAATAGCAGAGTAGTTAACAGTGTGGGCTTTGAAAGAAACAGGTCTAATTGAACCTCATTTCTACAATAGATATTTGGCTTTGAATAAGTTAAAGAACTGTCTGGGACTCTGCTTACTGACATGGTCTCATCAGTAACACAGGAGTGATAAGACTTCTCAGATACTTTTGTTGCAGGATTAAAGTGATAATAGGAAAAGTGCTTAGCACAGTGGCTGATATGTTTTAAGCAGTTCATAAATAATATTAATTTGCAGTAAGTTATATCTATTACTTTTAAGATGAAAAACAAGCCATTGACCCTGAACTATGTCAAAAGTAATTTAACTCATAATTTAAATAAGTATGTAAGAATCTTATACAGCAAATCATGACAAAATCAACAAAGATAATACAAGTGCAAATCTCATCCAGTAAGTGTCCATTGAGCCCGTGGGTGTCTTTTCCTAGGTCTCTATAACTCTAACAAAGTCACTACTGCGTACATTAGTAAACTTATCTTCAACTCCTGTGCAATGGAGATAAACATTGTGTAATTTTGACCACATGGCTAGAGCAAATGAGGTACATCAGACTTACTCGGCTAAGCTCAATTGACCAGGAAACTAGGAGTTTCACACCTATTCTTACTTCATTTTTAATAAGGAAACATGTTGAAATGTTGAAAATCAAGAATTTTTACAAAAGATATTTTTATGCAACCATGTAGACACCTAAACATTCGGAGTTGGTGCCTGCTAACATTTTTTCCTGCAAGATTCAGTTTTCTTGCTTATTTTTAATGAAGTAAACATTGCTAATATAGCTAAGTCTTTACCTCTCTCTTCCATTTTTCTCCTCCCCCCCCCCAGGTGATTCCTGTGATAAAACTGTAATTCCATTTATGCAAGTTTTGTATTTTTACTATAAAGTATATTTTCACTATAAAGTATAGTATTTAAAAATGACAGTCATATGTACAGAATACCATATTTTAAATAAAAATAGAATATAGCATTTAGATATTTTGCATAAATAAATTTTGTTGAAACTTCATTGTAGATAGCTAGACATTCAGACTGTGTAGTTTCCCCCAAGTGCTACAAGGGGCCCAGACTGTTTATGTAATACCTTCAACTGATGGCGTGGGTCATATTTTCTAAAACATCTCAAAACTTTCGACAGAATTTATTTTCTCATTTGCAAATATATGAAGTATTTAAAAGGTATAAAAATTAAATCACATTCAGTGAAATACACATCAAATAGCATTTTAAAGAAGATAGCATTTCTTTAATCAGCTCTTTCTAGAGCTAGAGACTGGAAAATATATGTTCATGGGGTCAGTAACATTACAAGATTTTTACCCTGGCTTCATCCGAGTAATAAAACAATAACAACGATAAACAACCTCTATCTTTCTACTAACATACCATATTTCCCCTTTGAGTCCAGTTCCGCTTTATTTCCACCTTGTAGGAGAAGCCATTGCATTCAAGCAGTTTCCCTAAGTGGGCGCCTCCGGAGGTGCGGGGGTGCGGTATAACTAGTCCCTGAAGAATCTGCACAAAACCGGGTGTTGAGCCGAGAAGCTCGGGAAGAGGTGAGGACTCCTGTCCTGGTCGCGGGGACTTACTTAGGCACCCACCCCACCTCAACCTCTTTAACTCTGTTTTTCCCGGACTTACTGCCCCCCCCCCCAACATTCCATAGAATTAAGTTAGCAGAACGCTCTATAAGAAGTGCTGTTGGAAGTAATTCACACTCATTCCTGTCCACGAATTTAATGTGAAATAATGATTTAAATCAGAAAGGAACCTCGGAGGCGAGGGAGTTTACTTTGCAACAAGGGCTTTGTGGTGCGGAATGGCGAGGCTGTTTTCCGTGCCCACACCTACACAGCTTGTTTGCATTAAAAAGGGGTCTCGCGCTGCTCTAAAGGAGTCCCAGGGACTGACTGCAAGATGAACACCCGGGCAGATCAACGTGTGCTGGCCTCAGGGGCTCCCCACTGAAGTGCGCTCTCTCTGGAGAGCTGCCTTCTGCAGTGACTGGTCAGAGAAAGAGGGAAGGAGGTCGACCTGCCCAGTGCCATCGGCCACTCCGGAGGAGTGAGGCGCCTTGATGGCAAATGGCGGTAATGAGTGCTGATGGCCCTGGGCTCCTTAGTGATTACGCAGGAGATGGATTAGGTGGGAGGCCTTGCTTATGTGGAGGCTCAGCTGCTGTCACGCCTGATATAATCAGGCCTCAGAGCAGCCCACCGTCATCAGCAGAAGCACAGCCCTAACCCTCATTATGACAGAAAGCCCTTCAACCCAGACCTTCACTGCCTTGCCAGCGGTCGCCCTTACTGTCTTCTGTTCCTTCCTTACCTCCCCATAGCTGAAAAGAAAGGGTATAGCTTTAGTGACCTGGCCCAAAGAGCAGGCTAACTTACCATTTACCAGTAGACAGCTCTCTCAAATCTAGTCTTCCTTCTCAGACCTTTGTTTCCCTGGCATAGTTTACATCCCATACATACATAGTGCACCCTCATAGAAAAATCGTATTGATAATGTTCAAGTGGCTTCTTCAGTGTGCAAAGCTCCTATTAGTGTAGGGTTAATTTTAGCTGAATTTTCCTTTGGATCTAGTGATTTCTAGAAAAGAATAATGGTATTACCCAGGTACTGAGTTTTACCATGAAGCTGGTATCAATGATCAGAGAATTAAATTGACTTGCTAGGATACCATCTGTAGTAAGTGGGAGAACTGAAGATTCAGTCCACAATCCACATCCGTCCACCTGTATCATACTCAGTTTCTTGGGTTCAAAGACCTAGATTCATTCACTAGACATGTGACAAATTCTGGAATCTTCACTGACCCATCTCAAATATAAAACTGCTAACTCGCCCATCAAATTCAAAGATTTTTCTTGAAGTTATATAAACACAAACTTGAAAACTATAAAACGCTGTAAGCCTTGCCAAAATAAGTATTGGGCATTTTAATCACTATTTGCACCTTTAATATTTTTGCTGAGCAAAGGAACTAGAGAAATAGGTTCAGGAAAGTTTTTATTTATTTTTTGTCTTAGAAAAGTTTATTTTAGGAAAAAAAAAGGATAAAGAATAAAGACTCCCATGTATATAGTACCTGGGAGGGGCAAGAGAACCCCAGGGAAGTTTTTAAAAGAAAGAGATAAACTTGAAAAGTCAACCTCATCTTGTCAGAGAAAATCAGCCTCCTCTAGGGACTGGGGTCTCCTGCCTCCCAACCACACATCCTGCCCATGAGTGAGAAAGTACATGGTGTATGCTTCAAACGGGCACTAACTGAAGTAAGCCTGCCAGAGCTAAGTAGGAAATCCTGTCCTAGTGAATCTTCTGTTGAGGTGTTTTTTTTTTTTTTTTTGGGAACATCACACAGTATGTTGTATTACTGATTATGCTCCAATGCAGAAAGCCTCCAGACATTTCTAGATCCTTCCGTTTAGAAACTGTCCTCTCATGAGGAAAGCTCTTCCTAAGAAAAAGAAAACTAGCTAATACTGTGTTATGAGAAACCACTAATATTAATTTCCACATTAATATTAAAAATGTGAGTGTCTTATCATTAATGATTTATGTTAATTATTTGATAAATATTCTGCAAGAAAATCCAGTATCAGAAAGACTATTTACTGTGATGTTGATGATGGTTCTCTTTTTAGCCAATTTTTAGTCAAGAGTCTACAACAGAAGATAGAAAATATTAACTAAATTTGATTTGGGTCTAGAGTCAAAGAAAGAGAGGAAGTGCTGAATTTGGTTTAGGTTTCCTAGCACAACATCATTTTTTTCTGTAGATGATTTTTATGGTTAAGCGGAGCATTGTCAAAAATGGGGAAACAGGGCTTCCCTGGTGGCAGTGGCGCAAGGGGTTAAGCACCTCACTATGAAACATCCATAGCTACTACAAAATGAGTTCATCCCCAGCCAGGGAGGGAACCCAGATAGCACAGCAGGCCTCTCCTGCCTCACCTGCTGCTCCTCTCAGCAGGGTGTTTCAGTGGATCTGCCTGTTCTGCTCCCCACTCTGTCTCTGGCGAATCCTCTCATTTCCCATACCTCTGGCCTTTACCCCAGTTCTTGTATGCATAAATAAGTATATCTTTAAAAAAAAACAAGAAAGGGGAAAACATTAAATTTACATATGAGATACATTCAATCTCCTGGAATTTTTCATAGTATCATATACCCAGTAATGCACCCAACTTTCATGGCTTAATACATCTTCATAAATCTAGGTATCATGTCATCAACTCATTGACCAACAAGAAAGAAATGAGAAATAGATCAAAGATAGATAAGAAGGGAAAATTCACAGCTCAGAACAGTGAGAGGAATCAGGCTTGAATTCAAATGTAGAGAAGTAAACCTTTAGGCAATGCAAATGAATTTAATAGGACAATTTAATAGGACATCTGTCATGGCACCACTGGGAGTGCTGTTTACTCTGGTAAAAAGTGTATTGTTCTTAAGGCTTGTCTTATTTCTACCTTCATTTTTGTCTCAGACAGTTTTGACTGGTTTTCTTTAGTTTTGGAAAAGATAAGCACTTAAGTACTCCAGGTTGTTCATCTTGTAGATCCTGAGAAGATGTTAAAAGGTGAACTATGACAGTAAAGTCAAGATGTGATATAGTTCTTTTTTTAAAAGATTTATTTATGCATACAAGAGCTGGGGTTTAGGCCAGAGGGGCTGAGGTGAATGGATTCACCAGACACAGAGTGAAATACACTGCTGAGAGGAGCAGCAGGCAAGACAGGAGAGGTCTGCTGTGCCATGTCCATGTGGGTCTCCCCTCCCTGTGGGGGATCAAACTCATGCTGCTGTGCCTCTGATACGTCACAGTGTGGCGCTCAACCCACTGCACCACCAGGGAGGCCCAAGGTGTGATATACTTTTACACTTGTAGATAAAAGGTGTCAATCAAGCAACACACAGATACACAGAGAAACACAATTTACCCTCTCAAGATCTGACACTGGTATGGACCAGTTGAGTTGTTTCACTTATTCAGCACCTGAACAAGCCCAGAAAAGACACTAGGAACAAAGTTTCCAGCAGTAAAGGTTTTCTTCATTGGCCAAGGAATGCTGACAGGGAGCTTGTACTCTAAAGTCCTTCTCCCTGAACTGGGGAGCAGCGGAGACATATATGGGGAGTACTGAGGAGTGGGACAAGCTAAAGAGTCTTCTTCAGCAAGATTTCAGAGAAACAGGGAGGGTTTCTAGGAACTGCATTCATGCCCCTTTTCTTCAAAGTTTGGTCTTGACCAGATCTGTCATGGCACCACTGGGAGTGCTGTTTACTCTGGTAAAAAGCATATTGTGCCTAAGGCTTATCTTATTTCTACCTTCATTTTGGCCTCAGACAGTTTTGACTGGTTTTCTTTAGTTTTGGAAAAGATGAGCAAACAAAGATGAGAGGCTTCCTATTTTTAAAAAATGATAGTGATAGGGCAAGGACAAACAGAGCAAGAATGAGGAAATTAATGTTACAGGCCTAGTGACAACACATGTCAATAGATACTCAGAAGAACCCAGTCTCTCAGAGCAGCCAGTGTCCATGTGCTCACATGGAAGGCAACTCATGGTAAGGAGCACAGGCTTTCAAATTAGAGCCCGTCCCTAAGCATCTCTCTCATCCCAGAAAAGGCAGATCCTTAATCTGACTCAGCAGTGGTTTTCTCTTTCTTGAAAGAACAGTAATATCTTTTTCTCAGGGTTGTAATGTAACAGGGTGGTCCCCAGGAAAGGGGGAAGTTCCAGAATCCCAGTTCCACCCTAAGTGGGTGAAACTAAGCAAGAAAAAAAATTCTGCAGAAAAAACAGGACAGAAGGAAGGGAGGGGGGAAAAGCAAAATAAAAAACAGCACAAAAACCTAAAAGAGGCACGTGGAGCAAAGGAACATGTGAAGAAACTGCGCTTGCTTTTTAGTCTTGGACTGGTTGGAACAGACGTGTGTGAGAGACCATGGGGAGGTTAACAATGGCAGCTTTCATCTT
This sequence comes from Galemys pyrenaicus, assembly GCA_019455555.1. NCBI lineage: Eukaryota > Metazoa > Chordata > Mammalia > Eulipotyphla > Talpidae > Galemys > Galemys pyrenaicus. The sequence continues at coordinate 3,862,804 of JAGFMF010011718.1, read as the reverse complement.
AATTTTAATTTTACTCTTTTCCTCCCAGATTTATCTAACTCTTTCTGACCCTTTTCTATGGGTCTCTACTAAAAAGTCCTTTGAACTTGTGGCAGGCTTTTGAGCCTTGCTTTAGGCCAATCCTCTTTAGCTAAACTTTTACCCTCAAAAAAATAAGTAACTTTAAATACTTAACTTAGTAACTATATTCTTTATCCTTTCTGTATTGTACCCTAATTGTATTAAAGTTCCTTTCCATTAAAGGTCTTACATATTGTCTTAATGCGGCAGATAGCAAAACCCATTTAAAAAGGACAGGTTTGGAGGTTCTGGGGTGCCCCGCTCCCTGCCCTGTAACAGTAAGAAGATTAGTACTGACTATAAGACAATTAGTAAGTAATCGCCATTTACTAAACATTTTTTACATGCCACTGCCTTAGATTTTAATATTTCGCTTCATCTTCATCACAACCACAGAATATATGATTTGTCCCCATTGTACTCATTATACAGATGAGGAAAATTTCCAAGATCACCAGCTGGAAATGGCAACATCAAATTCAATTTTGTTTAACAGCAAAAAAAAAAAAAATTGCTTTTAATCTGTGCTTTTACAATACAGTGCTGTTCACTGATATATCTGAAGTGGCTTGAATAGCACCTGGCACATTGCAAACATAAGTATTATAATAAAATTTGTGGTCTGAATAAATATAGTGCTTCATGTAAGCTGAGGAGCTAGTCTATAAGCATTTTGCATAAGTTTATCATTTCATTGTATTCTCACCATAGTCTTGCACTATTATTTCCAATTTACAGCTGAGGAAATGAGAGTCAGAAAAACTAAGCAGCTCCCAGAACCACAGAGTTAGTAAGTGAAAGAAGCCACATTTGAGTCCATGCCGGGGTACTTCAAAGCCCAGCTCTCACCCGAGCAAAGCTGCTTTCAACGTAAATGTATAAAGTGCCTATTACCGTGCCTGCCATAGAGCAGTTATTCCATAATATTGTGCCTTCTTCACCCATACACATTTTAGTCCTTGTAAAGTAACTTATCTAAAGTTGAGACTATTTAATATATTGAAGTTTTATGTAAAATGCATTTAAGCCTAATGCATTCTAGTACTACTATATCTGATAAAATGGCATTTGTGTACTTAAATCTCTTGGATTTCTTAAACTACAAGCAAATCAGGGTTGATATAAAGAGCAAAGGTATTAAACACTGTTGAATGCTTGACAGAGCACTGGCACACAGTGCATGCCAGGCTGCCTCTTTCACTTGTTCCCTTCACCACCTTTGTCTTCAAATCAATGTTCGCTCATGTACACAGAGAGGGTTAGTTTGATGTTTTTGAGTATGCTGTCCTCTACTAGTAACAGGGGAAACTGACCACCTTGTTTTCCCCAGATTGCAGGTAGAAAAAGATTAAGTAATGACTACTTTGGTTCTAGAATATTATGATGTAACTTATGGACACAGCTTTTCCTTGTAACAAAAGGTTGCACTGTAAGCAAAAGGCAGGGCCTTTGGGGATGGTACCTGCCACATTCATTTTAACTACTGTTGGTGTCCTCTGATGCTCTAAAATAAAAATATTTCTATCTACCTTAGGTAAGTTTGCAGTGAGGTTAGGAAGCTCTTCCAAACAAACAAAAAGAAGATATTAGTGACGCATACAGCTAGAAAAACAAAAATCAGTTTTAAATTCACACCAAATATGAGGACTTGATTGCAAGTTAAAAATGAATTTTAAAGTGAGGATCTTCTTAGTATCATTGGGAGAACTCTTTAGGATTTTGAATATAAAGGATGACATCCTTAAGAAAAGAAATAATAAACCATTTATGATTACAAGGTGATATATAATTTTTATGAACACAAAACAGAATGAGATCACAAAATCATATGCACTTAAAAATATTTTAAAATTAGAGTTTCTGTCTCTCTTAGCTCACAGGGAGGTAAGAGTATAAATAGAGAGAATATTGATGGGGTTGCATACCTGGCCTGTTCTTATGATGCAGAATCTAGATGAATCAGAAAGTAGCAAGAACTTATCCTTCTCAAAAAACAAATCTGATCTCCAACGTTACTAGAAATGCCCACATTTAGAGAAGTTAATCATATTATTTCTTAACTCTGAGTCATGGACTGTTAGTATTTTGACTTTATGGCCAAATATCTCAATTGCCCTTCAACTTCTACATTGCTTAACTATGAAGTTAAATAATATAGATATGTATACACACACACACACAGACACACATATGAAATGTAGTTTGTGATGGATTTCATCCGATAAGACTGTGAAACATGCTCCAGATAAGGATATCCATCAAAAATAGCTTCCAAAATTCAAATTTATAAAACTTACATGATTGGCATTAATTACAAACTATTAAGTCTAGAACAGGACAGTGGTAAATCATTACAATAGTGGTTTATTGGTATAATAAATTATATTTTCCCAGGACCAAATTTGAAATACCTAGTAATATTGGGGGGATTGTGTATAAGTAATTCATGCTTTGTATATTTACATATACCATATATAAGTGTATATATTCAGGGACATTTAAAAACAGAAAGCAGAAAACTATGGCAAACCACAGTTGAAAAACGTGCAGTGAGTTTTTCTCCACTTCTATTAAACCCACCTAATGGCTAGGAGTAACAGTGCAGATTAGTCGCCTATGAAAATGAGGATGCAATTTTATGAGAAAAACTCATCAGCATAATTCTAATGAGTTATGGTCTTTGTTCTGAAAAATGAGAAATTCTGTAGTCTCAACCTAAAGAATATTAAAAAAAAAATTACTAAGAGGAAATTGAAAAAGTAATATATGTTAGAATGATGAGGACAACTTTTTTCTGATTGAACAGACAGATAAATATTGCATGCAAGTATCAAAATACATTTAATTTTGCCACAACAATAGATATTCTCCTCAGAAAAAGCATGAAACCAGGTAGTGATAAACAGATGCATCTTTAACGACCCTTGGGGTGGCCTCATTCTCCACCTTCTTTTTTTTAGAGGCTTGTTTTGTTGTTATTACCAATTTAAATTCAGCTTCACAGCCTACATGCACCCACAGCACTAGGAGACTGCTAAGTACTTGCAGCACTTTCTTAAACAATGCTAACCATTTCCCTCATCAATTCCCACTGGGAATATCTGTGACCATTGGGTGCCAATTTAAGATTTTTGCTGTCATTGCTCTAGCTCGTTTTTCTTACCTTTGGAAAGAATTATGAAGTACACAATTCATAGGTCTTGTTCTTCATTTAGGAATGTTTACTAAAGCTTCTAAGGAACAAAGCTGAGTCAAACTAAAAGGTGTTCTCCCAAGCAGTAAATAACTTTAATCTGATTTAGTCACTTAATCTGGCACCAGCAAAGCAGAAACAGAAATACTTTCTCAAATTTTAGTTTAGTTTTTTTTTTTTTTTTTTGCTGGCATTAAAACTTTAAGTCTTAAGCAAAGCCATATAAAGTCTTACAAATTTGGTCTTTCTGCAAAATGATGACTTCACCAGTTATGATTTTCTTCTGAAGGAAAAAAAAATGTTTTAGCAATTCCCGTGTTGGCAGCTGCAGAGAAAATGAAAAGTATTCCTAGTTTAATATGTGGACAAACAGAAATTTCCAGTTCATCCTAAATTTGTCTTTATTTTTTGATTCATGGAACATTTTATAGAAAAATATAATGGATTTTTATAAGGAAATGTAAACCCAATAAACTTGAAGGATCATATTTACAAATCTTTTTGTTTCTTCTTATTGAAAATAAAGTAGGAAGTTCCAAATTGAAACCAAGGCCATGATGACTTGAAAAAATTTGTTTTTGTATGAGACATCACATTTGCCCATGTTGTCAATTACTATAGATTGAAATATACACTTGTTTTTAATATAATTAGGAATTTATAGACAGAAAAAATATAATATATTCATAGATGAAGGGGTAGCTTTGTGAAAGCATGGTGGAATTGAGTTCTTGTTTACCAGGTAATGGATTCTGATGGATTATTGTAATAGAATCAAGATAGTGGAGTGTGTGACTGGTATGATCTCTGAGGAAGAACATTGTTTTCTGTGCAAAGTGAAGGGCATTCCCAACTCTGTCATTTCTATTTCCAGTGGAAAACCTGTAGTTTCAGTTTATGTTCTTCGAAACCAGAGGCCCCAATGCATCTACTTCTAAACTTTTTCCCTATAAAGTAACAATTGTTCTAATTGTTATCTGATTTCTGCAAGCATTTTAAGCTATCTTCTTTACAAATTTAAAAACAAACTTACATGTCAGATAATTCTCAGCTTCCAAAATCTAAAATAGTGCCTAGTATATAGTAGGTAGTCAGTCACTGGAATGCAGAAATCAAAGGTCAAATACCTAGACATCTTCAAAAATTAAAAAACTTTACCACTTTGAAGTACGAACTTGTTTCAAAGAAGGTTGAATTCAGTTGTCCCATGAGAAATCTAGAAGTGTAGTCAGTCTGGAAAAAGAGGGATCTGGGAAGATTCCCTCAAGTTGTTGACCACTGCAGCAGTTCCCTGGAGGAGGAGAAAATTTGCAGGACCCTTGGCTGCCATTTTGCCTGATTTCTTCTTCCTTGGTGGGTTGCTGGTGCCAAAAATGGCAATACTTGCAAAATATTCCTATTTATCCAAAAGAAATAATTTTTATGGATTCAAATGGCCAGATAATTTTTCAGTTTTCTGCAGTGAGAATGAGAGAACCATGGTACAGCCATGTGGTGAGCATACAGCAGCCTGGAAGGATTTGCTGAGTGCATAAATGAGTGCATAGGGAAGGTTTCATTTCTACATGAATAAATGCATGAATAAAATAATACTCTTAAGTCTGAAACAATTTAGAAAAAAAGCAGAAAGGTTCTGACAGTTACCTAAATTTTCCAGCTGAAGTTGAAATGGTACTTTCTTCTTTGCTACTTTGTCTACAGTTATTTCATTCCTAACAGTGAAAATGCAGCTGATAATGTCTATATTACCTAGCCATATATACTTCAAATGCGTGAAGTATTCATATTTTTGTAAACAACGAAATGTTCCATGTATGCTGACCATCATCAATGAACTTCCAAGAGGCAGAAGACAGGCATGGAACAAAGTGGCAAGTTCTCCATTCATTTCCAAAAGCCACTTCCCTTGCCAAAGAGAAGTACTTACATCTAATGCTGAGACTCTTTTCTACTTTTTATCACTTGGTATTTCTCTCCAGCCATAGATGAAACCAGTCAGCCTTTGATTTCAACATGCTCAACTAAGCCTTGAGCAAACTCTTACAAAACTGACTCTCTCTTCATGTGTCTTCTTCATCCCACCTTCTAGCCGAGTATAAAGTAAGCAGAACAGTAGAGGGAACAACATCATCATAAAGAAACTAAGAACCCCCAGATAATATAGTTTTTCAATATACATTTTGGTATAGTAGAAGTATAATTCAGAAGTTACTACTTGTATCAATACACATCTATACTCTGTTTATGAGAAGGATTCATTTCTGCACATTAATCCCTGCTCATCAGTCCCTCTGGGAAAAGGTTGTCCAGAGAATTGCCATGACGCCACCTTATTCTCATCTCAGTGTACATTTAATTTAATATTTTGATTATACACTGAATCAAAAATTTATTTTATCAATGTTTACTGATGCTTGAGTAAAAATGCAAATAAAAGAAATCAGCAATTTCACAAGTAGAATAAAGTATGTAAGAACAGATACTATGTTGTATCTTCAAATAAAATATTAAAACAAAACAAACAAAGCCCATCAGCCTCCTGAGTGTAGAATGTGCCAAATTCATTGTAGTATTGTTATAGAAGCAACTGTCAACAGTTCAGAACAGGTCTACAGCTGCTAACTTCATTTTGCCAAAGGACTGGAGAAAGATTCAGTTCCAATAAGAATGATCATTGCATCAATTGAGTTGACTTACCTGGGAAGCTTGTCAGTTCCCAAACGTGGGGGACTATTCTCCCACAGTGTCACTGCTAATGGGCTGCATAAGTAGTGCTCAGGCCCTACTGTATAAGCAAACTGTTCCTGGAAAACGCCTTTAAAATTGAGATTATTCATCCTGTCTTATAGCATTAAGATGGAATAGGATCTTTTCACCCTGCCTTCTCCTTTGTATTGAAAAACAAAAACACACACGTTAGATTTCTTCTTTTTCAACAATCAAATAGAAAAACTTTGTTCAATAGTGTGTTTGAGAGTTTGGGGTAGTTTGAATTTACTTAAAGAGGAAATGGAGACCCAGAAGAATGTATCTTTATGTACCTTATAGATATTGCTCATCACTAATTGCTGATCGAATGTTCTTGCTAATGTCATTGTTAAATGACCATGTCAAAATTTCTCCTGACTCCTTGATCTTCTCCTTTGTTAGATAATGTCACTGTTTTCTCCTTGTGTGAGCACTGGCATTCCTGTTATAATTCTCAGATTTTCAAAAACTTCAGAAGCTCCATGCTAGGGTAGTGGTTAGTATCCTCATCTGTCAAAAGCTTCAGAAGAACTTCAGCAAAACAAGGCATTTGAATACTATCCATTTTCAAGTCTGCTGAAATTTATAAATAGAAGCAACTATCTCTCAAAAGTAAACTGAATTCACAATTTATAGGAAATGTATATTCTGCACACAATCTGAAATTCTCTACTGCTGGTAGCTTGTTCAATTTCATCCTCTCTTTTCTTCCCTGTCTCCTTCTTGCCTTTCTTTCTCCTCTATTTTTCAAATATTCTTAGTTCACAAAGTCCTGACATTGTGATCCATGAAAATTTCTTTTCTAGCATTACACACCTTAATAATTAAGGAAAAAAATAATCTCTGTCTTCATTAACCAGAACAAAGTGACACCTTACTGATTGGGAGAAAGTTTTTGCACACAATGCTAATGATAAAAGGACTAGTCACAAAGATCTACAAAGAGCTAATGAGGCTCAGAAAAGAAAAAAAAAAGCAAACAACCCAGTCAAAACATGAGCAGAAAAGCTAAAAAGACACTTTTTCAAAGAAGTGCAAATGGCCAACAGACATATAAAAAAACACTCAGCATCACTGGTAATCAGGGAAATGCAAATCAAAATCACAATGAGGTACCACCTTTCACCAATGAGAATGGCACATATTAATAAACTAGCATCAACAAATGTTGGTAGGGATGTGGAGAAAAAGGAACTCTCCTACTCTGCTGGTGGGAATGCAAAGTGGTCCAACTACTACGGAATGCTGTGCGGAGGTTCTTCAGATTACTAAAAATGATGCTTCCATATGATCCAGCAATTCCACTCCTAAGTATCTACCTAAAGTACAAAAAAACATTAATTCAAAAGGATATCTGCACCCCTATGATTATTGCTGCACAATTTATAATAGGAAACAAGCTATGGAAAAAAACAAATGTCCCAAAATAGATGACTGGATCAAGAAGATGTGGTATATTTACATGGTGGAATATTACTCAGCAATCAAAAAGGATAAACTCATGCCATTTACAGCAACATGAAGGGAGCTGGAAGGGATTATGCTCAGTGAAACAAGCCAGAAAGAAAAAGAAAATTATCAAATTGTTTCACTTATAGGAGGAGTGTAAAGGAACCAAATATGGGATTGGGGGGCAGGAGGTGAGTAACTATAATAAAGTAAAAATGAAAACCATCAAGCAAATATAGATCAGAGACATTCTATAGGGGAAAAAGGAGGGAGAAGGATCAGGACAGGGTGGGAAGAGCACAAAGAACTATGGTAATGGTGGATGGGTAAATTGGCAGTAGGAATTTCACAGGGAAATTATACACTGTACAAATATGAAAGATGATATAATAAATACATATTTTTAAAAATTTTGAATATACAGTCAAAAATAATCTTTCTTACCTAGTTTTAACATTATAGATACTAATGTTTTAGAAAATACTTCTAATAGTCATTAAAAAGCCAGTTTTAATTTATACAAACTAAATTATAGGCACTAAATGCAAAATTAAATTTAAAAAATCTAAAAATTCATCACTTTCATACTTGAGCCTATCACACATAAAATGGTGAGATAGACAAGGTGAGATAAGGAGAGAACCGTAGGCTTGAATATCTTTGGTAACTTACTATTATCAGACCCCTTCCTATATAAGTAGGGAGAAAAGACAGAGATGGTCCTCAAGGTTTGATTTCAGAGCTTCCCACTGTCCCTTTCAACCTTCTCAGTGCCAACAGCTTCTTCATGAATGAAGCTGGAGGTCTTGCCCCACGAGTGCTCTTGAACATTCTTGGTGACTACATCTTCTTTAGTCACTTTAAATTGCAAATAAGAGGCACGGTTCTCTGATAATAATAAAAACTGGAAACAACTTAAACTTCCCTCTACTACCACTACCAGCCACCCCATCTAGGTCTTCTTTCTGCAGCTGTTTCTGTGGGGAAATGTCCACTTGGAATGAATCTCCTTTCCTCAACTTGCTAACATCAGTTGGAGCAGAGAGCGAACAGCTGAGGAATAAGAATGCCCCTGCTTTGCTAAACAGTCAAAAGATGGCTTCAGCTTTCTTGCCCAGCAGGTGGTTCAAGTCAACACTTGGAACCCAGGTGGAACTTTCAAATAGGAAGTGACAATGGGTGATACAATTTCTTCCAACTACTCACTCCTTTCCCAAGATTTGGTATCCCGGAGATTACTTCTCCTGTGTTGCTTTACAGTTCCTGTTCACCAGGGGGTCCTTCTTCCAGAACAGGATTTTAAATGACTTAGGCCCATGAGCCCAGGGAAATGCTCACACATCCTTGCCCTGCTCTCAGCAGGGATATAGCAAGGGCTGATGCAATCCAGTTCTACCCCTCTCCACCCCCACCCCCGCCTCCACTCTTCCTCCCTTTATTCCCTCCTTTGTTTCTCCTCCCTCATCAGCTATAGATATACTATATCTCCCTTAGATTCCTCAGGTCCCCTATATCTAAGCACACAATATTTATTCAACTGCTTTCATTATGCTTGAGGTAAAGAGAAAGTCCCTTCTCAGGGAAGGAGGAATATGCACACATGTCCAGAATTTTTTGTGTCTGCCCTCACTGTGAGTGTCTGAATTCTGGAACTAAAAGGTATTTCAACACCTTCTCTCAAATTCAGCATGGTAGTCCCCCCTTGAGAATATAGTACCTGTGGAATCTTGCTGCCTTCACAGAAACTTCCAACTCAGCATTTTATTTATTTTTTTTATTAAAATATTTTAAAATTTACATATACTTGCCATCAATTGTAATCCCCATGTATTCCCCATCACCATCTCACCAGTGCACC
>JAGFMF010011718.1:3839029-3853446 GCA_019455555.1 Galemys pyrenaicus | reverse complement strand
CCCTCCCCACCAGGTGTCCCCAGTCTGTCCTTGACTCCTCATTTTTGGTTTCTGTGTCTTTATTGCTGTTATTGTTATTATTAATATTGTTCTTATTCAACTCAGCATTTTATTACAAGACAAAATTTATTTGTTTTCTATGGTAAACTACTGTTTTCTGTTCTTCATAGTAAATTATTTTCATGCTGCAATTGTAACATTCAGAAAATTCAAAACAGTAATTGCAACTTAATGCAAAATGCCCAGGAGTTTCTACACAAGCATAAAAGAAAAATGAAGTTATACACGATCATTTATTGATGACTCAATTGATTGGAAACGCACTGGGCTGAGTACTTTGTGTATGTAACTGGAGAAATGCTCACACATTCTTGTCCAGCTGTCAGTGAGAGTGGAGCAATTTTAGTCCTTAAAATAACCTTATGAAATAACATTATTCCCATTTTAGAGAGGGGGATTCTAAAAATGTAATAATTTACCAGAAACCTTCCACCAGTCAGTGGCAAAGCGTGGGTTTGAACCTAGGCAGTGGAGACAGTTTTTCTTCTATAGAGCAGATCCTCTCATTTTTGGTCAGTATAATTTCTCTACAATGCTGATAGAAAAAAGAAAAAAAAATGGCTTCCCCAGTGACCATTGTCTGTGTGGAATGGCACTTTTTCACTTCCTCACATCAGCATCAGCATCCTCCCATTACTCCAGTTTCCTCTCACGTCCCCAAGATGTGCAACAAGGTGAACTGCATGCCTAAATTGTCCCGGTCTGTGGGAGTCAATGTGGGGGAAGGGCACCGTGTCCAGGAGGCTGGGCTTGGCCCATCTGCCACCAGGAAAAGTTCCAGCACCCAGAGCCCTCAACTGCAATAAGCAAGTCAAAATATGAATGAATACAAATTATTGTTTAATATTAGAAGTGTTTGGGGATTTTATTTAGAAGTGTGATGATGTTTTTGCGACCAGAAATATGTACAGGAAGTTAATTCCTGTTTACATCAATTAGGCAATGGTAAAATAGCTTTCATTGGATGTGATTTTGCTGAAAGTCACAGTTTCCAAGAAACTATTGATGACATTAAGTGAGGACTCACTATATACATCTTAAATTCTATTAAGGAGAATTACCTTTAATAGCTTTTAAGAAGCTTTTAGGGGAGAGAATTGTTTTTATTGTTGTTAGTGCGTTTTACAACATAAGATTTCATGCAAATTATCCTTTCTCATTATGTGACTAAAAGTGACATTTTAAAGATCCTGACACCTCCAATTCTTTATTCCTGTCAAATGTTCCTAAAGTTGAAACCGAAGAGTAGAGCACCCAGCAGAGATCTCAGTTCTGACAGTGAAAAACACTGAGTCCATTTGTAGCCCCAGGACTGGGGTACCTATTTCAACTGATACAGATAGTAACGATTAAAATGTACACCTTTATTACACCCTCAATTCTTTCTCGTAGTTGCTCATTCAAGAAGTGTGTCATCCATTTCTTTAAGTTGGTCAAATAAGCTGTCTCATATTCTTGACTTTGATGATGCCACCTTTGGGCACACTTCCATTCCTTCTGCCCATGTAATTGCATAAATATTCATCAATTATGGTTGTGTTTCTTTTGGAACGCTGGAACTTCCAAACTTTATAGGAAGTAAAACTCAATTATCAACTTCTAGTAGCCATAATTCTCCTATTTTTAAGTTTGTTATGGCAATTATATATCAATCAAAGGTCTAGGAAGTTTCATCCAACTGATAGGCATTGCCTACAAGATTAACTCTACTAGTTGAGTGTCTTCTTCGAACTGAATTCCTTCATCTGATTATCCTCATGCTTTTACTATTCTCTACTTCATATTCTCTGCTAGGATCTCTCTCAATATCCCCCCTTCTATTGTTCCCCATCTTGGACAGAACTAAATGCAAGAAGGCACTAGATTACATCTCAGAGAAATTCTCAAATTTTGTTTGGAAATAATTGTGTTATCAACTGCTCTTGGGATGAATATCTTCATCAAGATGTCAACATAACTCTTATTTTAACCTTAAACCTGGGAGTATAACGCATCTAGAATGAGTGTATTATATGAAGAATACAAAATCATCCCTTAGAAGAAAAGAAAGAAATGACTATAACCAAACCAGAAAGGAAGAGAAGGCTGCAGCCGGACTCTATCCATTTTGGTGACTGCTCACTGTCAGCACGTCAACTGTCAAATGTTATAAGTTCTTTGTTCAAAAATGGACAAAGCGATGCCAGTGTTAACAAAAGCCTCTTGACCAAGATGTGCTGTGGTTTCACAAATATTTGGCAAAGTATCGTCTTTGCTAATGGATAAAAAGACCTGAGGAAGTCACCGATTTCCAGCATCTGCAGGTTTCCCTTTCTTAAAGATATGCACAACAAAATACTTGTCAATTTGACATCTGCAATCACATTCTCTGTAGCAGACTTTACAGCATGTCATAGACTATTACAACATGTCACCCATCAGATGGCTTCTGTGATATCACCCTCAAATACTGTTCATGACACCTTCATGTTGGCAGTGAATAAATTCAGCACAGGTTATCCTCCATCAGTCAGAATTCATCCCTCCTGAATAGTTCAACTCAACTGAGGTCCTATGGGCATTGTCATAATAACCTGCTGGTCCCAAGTGGCTGCATGGCCCTGAATTGCTGAGGTTTGCTACAATGACAACATCATTTTTATCATGACTTAAATTATAACTGCTGCTGAATTAAGAATAGTTACATTTATATATGTGTAAGTCACACAAATTCTTATGGAAATAGGAATATGTATGCTAATGAATACAACTACAATAGTAGTTGGTTTAACAATTTTGTTGTTGTTTTCGCAGCATGGATTTTATTCCTCAGTTGTGGTCTATACTTTTAACTCCTCTAAGGAAAGAGGCAAGTGGATAAGAGCAGTAACAACCAAATAAGTCCCCTGTCAGAAAGGCTGGAATTCTTTCAGATCACAAATTATCATTACAATACCTGTATGGGCCTTGGTCTGGTTAAAGCATTCATCAGAGATGAATCATTACTGTTAGAGTCAGGGCAAAGACATAGAGAATCATTGCAAACGATGCCTGAGCTATTTGCTGTGGGATTGATGGGGCAATAACTTCACTTGAAAATTTCTAATGTTGCAACCTAGGCATAGAGTAACCTGTGCCTTTTGAATTGAGGTGGAAGTCAACGAATCAAGCAACCCCTGTGTCAAGGATCCATTAAAGCATTTGGCTCCACACTTGGATGACGACAATAGCATCCTAGCAACTAATCTCCTGGTCTGTAGTGTCTCGCCAAGTTAGTCCATTCTAACCATGCTGTCACATTCACACCTGAAATAGCTCCATTTCAGACCTCTTTCCCACACCTCCTCCAAACCCACTCATGGAAAACCTTTCCTGGATGGAATTTGACATTTCCAAGTGAGCCTGTCACTGCTCCACTATCTCAACTCTCGTTTCCAAACTAGTTCACTCAGCCTCCCCCCATGTTTCTCACCTCCAGGTTAAGTCTATTGTTCTCTGCCTTGTCAAACCCCACGCTACCTCCAAGTCTGCTCTGCCCCCATTCTTTCTTTGAAATCTTCCTAAACATCCCTATCTTTCCTCCTCTGAAATCACTCCTACATTCGGAATATTCTTTTGGGCATCAATCAAGTAGATAACATCTTTATTGGATAGTTCTCACCACTCATTTAACACATATCATTTCTCCACTGCATATCAGAATCACTGCATAAGATGCCTGTCTTATCATCCCCTCCCCTGCCCCAACTACATCTTCTTCACCTCCTCCACAGCACCTGACTCTGTGCCTAGCATAGAGAAGGGTCTGCAATATTAGGAGATAACTGCAGATACTTGGGTGCTCTGCCAGAACCTTCCACATTGTAGGAGATCTGCAATTGCATCTTTTAGTTATGCCTTCATCAGTAGTCACAACCCAGTGACTTTCTATGCTCAGTGGTATGTTCTACCCTCTGAACTCCTCCTAGTAGTAAATCCTTGTTTCTGGGAGCCTGGCATTTAAATTCCAAAGGCTAGTCCTAGGAATGCAAGTGTTTCAAAAGCATCCTCTTTCTACCTTTGCCCTCAAATCAGAGATCACCCCACACACCACGTCAAACCTGCTTTAAATTACTGATCGAGTTATATATGTGTGAATGCAAACACTTCTCCTGAATGTCAAGAGATCTTTAATTTAAAATACAACTTCCACAGGTAAAATTGCCAGCCTTTTATGAGTGCTGCCTCAGCACATATTTGCTGCCTCAGCTTCCCTCATATTTTTTGTTGTGATCTCTTTGAACTCAGAGTTCAGTGAGGAGTTTTGGTGAACTCTTTGGAAGCACTGAGAGGAATCAGACCTAAGCAAAATAGGTACCTCTGAGAATGTTCAGACAATACCAAGTGATCATCTTTATACTTCAGTAAAAGGGAGTTAAGTTAAAATAAGCATGTTGTAATACACTGGGGAATCTTAGAAAATTCTCCTTGATGCACTGCAGGTTTTTGATTTTCTGAGTTTTGATTTTTCTAAAAGAGGGGGAAAGTGAGAAACACATAAATTCAGCGACTGCTTCCAACCTTGAAACTGCCTTGGCCCTGCCGTATACCTTGCAGGCATAGACTCCTTACCCAAGAGCTCCTTCAGTGCCATTCCAGACCATGCAGGCTCTGCCGCTGGTGCTGCCTACACTCCGTAAGTGACACCAGGCCCTTTGAGAGAAGAGTGGAGCAGGTGATGATGGTCGTAAGTGGCTCCATGTTTTAGTAATATCGCAGTGTTGGGAAGCAAGGTTGTACTCAAGGAAGAGGCTGGTGCGTAGTTTGCATTTGCCTTTCTTCTTTTTTCCACCTAGAAAACAGGCAGTGTCTCATTACCAGGGAGACAAGCACAGACTGGTGTCAGTCTTCCTGGAAGCAGACTCTCCGCCTCACGGTATGTTCTGCAGCTGTCAGGCCTGTGCAGTGCTCTGAAGCCTGCTCCCAGGCTACATACACCAGCTGACAGGTCAAAATAGAACTCACCACCCTGCCATCTAAATGAGTCCAATTTCCACCGGCTTTCCATGCAAGCCAACCAGAGGAAGTGGGGCCTCTCAGACCCCAAAACATGAGGAAACAAGATAGGTGGTCGGGTCACCGAGTTTTCCCAGTGCATTTTGAAAAGAGGAGCATTTCACATGCACCCGTTGGAAGGGGAGCATCTAGTAAAGGCAGAGCTCAGGGCTCCTGCTCCTGAGGTCTCCCCACACTGCCTGTCGGGTCATAGGAATCCTTGGATCCTGAGCTGCTTAATGCAAGACCACTCATCAATAAAGTACTTATGCGCTCTGCTCTATTGACGTGGACTCCTCCTGACCTTGCTGGCGCTGATGGGGCCTGCTCGTTGCTGATGCTGCCGGATGGCCACCGCAGCCTTGCTCAGTGAGACTGCAGCGCGGCAAACTCCCTGCGGGACCGCTGACCACTCTCACAGTAATTACTTGACCTTTATCAGCCTCCATTGACAAGTGCCATTGATACTGGATATTCGCGCAGCCCCTCCATTAGACCCATCCCACAGGGGCTTTTGTGGGGCCCGATGGCAAGTGGAGGGGGTGGCATTTCTCTCATGATCTTTGCTACTGAATGGTGTGGTCTTGCTGTTCTGCTGCGATCCCAGTTGTTTCTGAATCTAGAAACCGCTCATGCAAAAGACATTTATCGAGAAACTATGTTCAAAGTCCTATTTGGGGTGCTGTCGGGCATAGAAAACAGAATCATTTATAAACTCAGTCCACAAGCAACTTCTTGTCGGGGAAGAAATTGCAAACAGGATGTAGTGTCTTTTCTAAGAGTGAGTCTCCTCTATGTCCTCTGTCTGGTAAGAGCCAGATGACAAAATGGAAAAGAAAGTATTTGGGGGGTCAGCCACACCTGGACTCTTGCTCCTGCTCTGTCACTGACAAACTTCCATCAGTGACAACTGAGTCTCCGCTGTCTGATGTTCTACTCAGGAAAAGGACTCACGTCCACTTTATAGATTGTTGCAGGAAAGTGGAAAACAATGAAATCATTATTTTAAAGTACTTCCTGAGAAAGTATTATTAATATGTGTTGGAGACCCCCAGGCCACAACACCACAATTCATTCTGCACGGCAGCCCTGGAAATGACCAGCGTAGCAGAGCTGCTTCACCACCCTGCGGTGTGTGGATCGAAAAACAGCCTCCATAGGCTTCACGACTCCCCAGGGAGAGTCCACAGCATTTGGAAATACGGATCTTATCTTCATTTTCACAGACTAAATTTGTCCCTAACAATATATGAATGTAGCCTGTGCTTCTAGATTTTACAGATACCTGCACCTGCCCATGTTCCCTTTCTTCTTAGCATGATGATTCTATCCAGCCAGACCCCGCCTGCAGTCCCTACAGTCCCTTCATTGAAGACAGAAGCTCTAGACACAAAGATGAGCCTTCCCTGCAACCTGCCTCGGAATGTCTAACCTCTAGCAACAGTTTACCACTGTTAAAATAGTCTCAGTAGTCATTTCACCACTATTTGGGTTTTCAAACAATTGTTTATGATTCTGATTTTCTCAAGCTTCAGAAAACTTAGACTCCTTGACTAATGTTGCAGAGTTAGTAGATGGCATGGCTAGGAATGGAATCCCATCTCCCTGACCCCAGAATCCAGGCTCTCAAGTATATGGGACCTGGTGCTGAGACACTTAATTTTCAGCATCAGGGAGCTGACCCTGACCCCAGAGGAGAGCAGGATGTTCATGAGGGAAAGAATAAATGGAGAGAGCAAAGGAGAACCAAGGCAGAGGGAAGACATAAGGGAACACACAGTGTTTGAGGAGTCCCGGTTGGGAAGGAATGCCTCTCCCGTCCTTGCATGCCACAGAAATTCCCTCCTCTATTTGCTTCTGAGAGAAAGATGTGCTGCCCTGGCAGGAATCAGGTGTTTCTGCCATCACTGGTGCTTGATTTTATTTTAAAACAAGGTGTTTCCCCTTCATTCTCATGTACTCAGTCTCCTGCCACCTTCTAATACAGCCACATATTCAGATCTGTTTCCAGATTCTGAATCTGCTCTCGGGGAGTCTCCCACGGAGACCAGGTCATAATGGTTGCATGCTGCATGCGTGAGTCCTGAGCAGAACCCAGTGCCTCACCTGTGGGCCTGTCTCTTGCAGATTATTGGAACCATTCCTCTGATGCCGAATCCCGGACCATCCAGCCAAACAGCAAGCAGCACGCAGGGCCTTCAAGTGCAACCCATCACCCCCCAGCTCCTGACGAATGCCCAGGGCCAGATCATTGCCACGGTCATTGGGAACCAAATCCTGCCAGTGATCAACACCCAGGGCATCACACTCTCGCCCATCAAGCCTGGTCAGCAGGTAGGGGCTCCATGCTCGGGCAGCAGGCTCCCTGAGGCCTCGTCAAATGACCTTTCCTGTTTGACCTCAATTGAGAAAAAAATATTTTTTTAATTACAAAATATCTAATCCCCCTAGTTCTAATATATCAATACCTAGGAAAAGGCAAGTAGCTTTGTTACATTCTTAGCAAGTATGGGTGATACTGAAACAGCTCTAACAACTGAACATATTATAAACAGAGATGGTGGCCTAAAATTCAACAGGGATGTGTTTTTATGACACTTAATTTTCAGATAATTTTTGTTCACAGTGCTATGTGACCATCTTTATTTTTCCTATAACTGAATTATTACAAACACTTATTCAACTGTGTGATGAAATAATACTTGCTTGAATCATTTTACATTATTCAAAAAATCTTCAGACAATATTTTTAAACAAGATCACCTTGTTTAAAGTAACCACCACCTTTAATTATAAAAAGAGGAAAAAATAGTATTAAACACCAAGAGATCCTAACTTGCTGCTGCTGCGATTGCTACCTACAAATTAGGGATTGCAAAATAAGAAGTTCTGCTTGGTTGCATTTCATTAAAAACCATAATAATCCAGTTTATTTTTTCACTCAGCTATCAACCAGGCATTTCCCAGGTGTCATACTATATGGTAGGTACATACCACTAAAGAAAAAAGATGTAATTCCTGACCTCGCAGAACCTCTGATTAGTTGGTTCCTCCAGCAAACAGCTTTTTGATAAGTAATTGTATAGTATTTGCTAAATGCTAAGAAACAAGGGTGAAAGAGAAGTGCTTCCATATTTTAAGGAGTTCACTGTCTTGTAGAAAACACAGATATGTTAACAGAGACCATGACTCAGTAAAACAAAGGATGTCTCATAACAGGAAAAGTAAGCACAAAGGTAGTATTCACAGAGGTGGGAAGGACCCACTTTGTCCAAAGAGTTTTGAGTCCTCACAGAGAAAATTGTTTGGGACCAAGTCTTGCTGCATAAGTAAGAGTTAGCCAGGTAAATGATGGATTATCAACATTCCAGGCAGGTGGGTGGGGGCAGCAGGCACAAACGCAAGGAGATGTGAAGAATAATGGAGTGCTGAGAAACAGAAGATAGGTTCATGTGACTGTAGGGGATCCCCCATGCATAGTGGAAGCCATGGAAGCCATGACGTAAGCAGCTCTGCCTTTATCTTGGCCGCCATCTGAACAGCATTGCCCGGAGGTTGAGTGGCAGCTGCATATGTAGGCCACTGTGAAAGCAGCAACTGAGGTGTGCACTTCACCACCTGCCACCCCCATGATAAGCAGTCCCCTGAGGCTCAGCAGGCAACACCCAGGCCACTCCAAAAGCAGGCAGCACCAGCAAAGTTCTCTTACCCCAAAGAAGGCCATCCTTGTGGCTCTCAAAGTGGAAGAGACTCTAAGTCCCATAGCTCTTGTTTCAGGTCCTGGGAAGGAATGCTGGACCCCAGGGCAGCTCCAGCACTATTGCTCCCTGGAGCCCCAGGCAGTAGAGACTGGTAGGGTGCTGGGCCAACATAGAGTAGCTGGGAGCTGTGTCATAGAGCTCCACCCCATCCAACATTGTTACACCTGGCTCCACTCTAGGTACAGTGTGCTTCCAGCACCACTGAGGCCTGCTATGAGTCTGCATGGGTGCAGGGCTTTTCCCTTTTAAAACCGGTGCCAGTATCATAAATCCACCAATCAGACTGGAGCTCTCCAACTGTCAGTCAAGGCTTGAGCTCATTATTCAGATTGAAAATAAGAGTGAGTTGATTGGTACTTAACAGCACCAATAAGTGTTAGGATTGAAAAATGGGTAGAGTCAATTTTGTAGGATGGAGGACCCTGAAATGGACATGAGCAGGACAGGAGCCAGCTTGGGATCCAGTCAGCAGCCGGCCTCCAAAGAAAGAAGGGCTCAGCCATGGCCTCCAAAGAAGAACCAAGCAGATAACTTCCCTAGGACTCATACCTCCAGACCTCTGTATACTATCACACCTCCACAGACCTTCACAAAGACCCAGTTGCTGTACATGTTTCCAGCCCTGACTTTGACATAGCATGAAAGAAGTACTATTGGTCTCGGGCCCAGTATCTCAAAGAGCTGTTGGCTTTTGGTTCATACCAATAGCTCACATAGAGCTATAACAGTCTGACATCATTTCCTGGTAACCGGTAATGACTGGCACCACTGGTCAGCTCTAAGAAGCACTGCTGACAGGTAACTGGCACCCTGTGTCCAGCCACCTTTAAGACCTCCTCACTGCTTCATATTGTCTGGCACCACCTCCCAGTGCTATTGTCTCCACTGTTGTCTGGCCCAATATCCAGTGCCATCCAATCTGGCCTTCAGACTATTGCTGTGCATTATTGCATTGTCATCTCAGCAGCCCTACCTGTGGGCATCTCCAACTGCTATCACAAGTTGAATCCTGGCCCACTGTTTAATAGTATGTCACCAACGTCCGGCCCTCATTGACATGACAACACCATATCACAGGAGTAGTCTTCATTTCAGACTACTGGATACTGTGGAAACAGCCTGCCCTTTGTGGTCTTAAAAACTCTTTTGTTTCCTGGAACTCCCTGGTAGCATAAAGGTTTAAGTCTCAGCACTATGAAGCTATCTGCAACCACTACAGCATGAGTTCTATCCCTGGCCAGGGTCCTGACCCACATGGCACAGCAGACCTCTACTGTCTCACCCACTGCTTCCCTCAGCAATAGATTTCAGTAGATCCTCCTGTTCTGCTCTCCACTGTCCCTGATGAATTCTCTCACCACCCCCCCACCTCTGACCTACACCCCAGCTCTTATATGCATAAATAAATAAAATAAATCTTAAAAAAAAAACCTCTCTTGTTTCCCCAATCTCCTATTTATTAAATAAAACCCACTGTAGTTGCATCCCAAGTTTAAGTGGTCTTGCTATTGTCAGAACACAGATGAAAAGCCATAGATGGTGATCTGTCCCTTTTATTTGACTTCATTTGAGCACAGTTTTGTGTACTATTTTATGACTAAAACAGATAGGAGGCTGAGGCTAGTGATGGAAAAGCTCTCTAATCAAACTGAACTTGGCCTTTGTCTGTGTGGTCTAGAGCACATTGTGTCCCTGCTTTGTGCCAGTTTTCTTTACTGTAAAATGATTCTTAGAATTAAATGAGTTAATATATATTAAGTGCTTGTCATAATTCTCAACACACAGAAAGTATTTATGTAGTCAGTGTGATGGTGCTGATTTATACTGTGGTGCTGGGAATATATGAGATATTGAAAGAGGGGGATGGCAAGACTACCTCTATATTTTCAAGACAAACCTAGAAGCAATGAAGGTTGAACTGAAGTATGAAAAACCTAATATAAACTATTTAAAACACTGTAGCAAAATGCAAATAGGAATCTATGGGAGTATTGCTAGAGAATTAGAAGCAATAGAATTCAGGTAATAGAATTCAGGACAACAGTATTGTATCCAAGATTCATGAGTACATACATTGTAGCCTAAAAAAACTGAGACATCCATAGAAACTATGCAGAGTACAGGAAGAAAAGAAGATGAATGTGTCATCTTGGAAACACAAGCTTTTAAGGAATGGAAGAAAAGAGAGAGGAGAAAAGATCAGATAAGTAAGAGAGGAACCCAGAGTATGATAATCTAGCATCTAAATTGTTGAGGTTTTTTCTTTAAGTGGACAACAGTGTCAAATGCTGCAGAGATGAAATCAGGTTAAGCAAGATGGAGAACCATCAAATCCTCTGTGATTTTCAAGTCTGGATCATCTCTGAAACATTTTGGTACAAATAATCCTATTAATTGGATAAATTATGAGATGTCCAAAACTAAGACTCAGTTTTAAACCTGAACGATGCACTAGCAAAGGAAAGATGGTAAAACAGGAAGATGAAGACTAATGGTGTGGCCAAGTATGTGGTTTTGTGCACTGTGGGAAATGATATAATGTAAAATATAAAACAAAGGAAAGGGGAAGAAGAAATCACCAATATCTCATTCATCTGCAACAAAGCAGAAATATTCTTCCAGAGACCTCAATCATTGCCTGTATTTTGCTTCTGACTACCATGAAAAGAACCCATTCTTTGTGACACCATGGACTATAGATTGAAAACCTATTTGTTTGCTCAATAAATACTTTAAAATATGTTTGATAGATAGATAGATAGATAGATAGATAGATAGATAGATAGATAGATAGATAGATAGATAGATGAACACTTACTGTTTGCCAGACACTGAACCAGGAAGCAAGACTGATGGACAGACAGATACCATGAGCCCTGCCTTCATAGAGTTTATAGTCTAGTCAGGAAGATCAATATTTATCAAAGATTTGCACAAATGTATTCCTAACATCTGCAATAAGTGCCCTGAGGGATAAGTGCAGGAATACTTAACAATGTCTAGCAACGAGACCTCATCCAGGGAGGGGTCAACACCAGGAAAAACAGTGCCGGGTCTGACCACACATCCCCAGGACAGAGACCTCTGCCTCACTCCCTTTGATTCTTGCTCTAAAGCTAAATCACTGAGGCCACTCACTCACTAGCCTGGGGAGCCAAGGTCCCCGTCACAAGTTCCCCGTCACATACCCTCTTCTTCCTCAAATTTATCCCTGTCATTGGCACAACCCCTGCCAAATATATCAATGATAATATCTGCCCCCTCTCCCCACCTTTGTCACTCAGTTGATTCTTTATTTAAAACTATTTACAAGATTCCATAAGATTCTCTAACTTCTAAATAATTCTCCAACTAAAACAAGATTCTCTTTCATTGACTTTTTTAGTTTTATCTGTTCAAATGTATAATTATATCTGAGAGTGGGGGGGGGGTGAGATCAGCCACTTTTCAAACAATCTGTGAAAAACTATTCCTGTCAGCAAAACCAAGTTGTAAATTGCCCAAATTGTGATGAATTAATTAGAGATCATCAGCATTAAATACAAACTAGCTCTCACTCTCACCTTGAGGGAGGGAGTATGTGTGATAGACTGTTGCTGATACATAAACTTATAGCTCTAGATCTGAAGCCACAGTTTTGATCCAGAATAAAGCCTTGTTCAAGACATGGCAAATAAAAATATGTAGCCCACTCCTCAAATCCTTGCCCACAGTAGACATTGTTAATACTTTTCTAGTCTTTTCTGAGCACAGACAAACTTCAGAAGCATCTGCACATGGTAACTGTTGACCCCTGGAATGAAACCTCATTAACACTGCAGGAACATCTGGTGCTCTGCTGCTCCAAGCATACCACCCCCATCCTCTTCAGTGTAGCAACTGGAAAGTAATAGCCCCTTCGGAATATATTTTTCAAATCCAACTCATGCCATATGCAACCAACATTGCAGAAGGGGACTCCTCATGCTGGTGGACATGTATGCCCCTCTCATGCTGGCAGAACACAGCATGAGAACATGTGAACATGAGAACAATTGAAAAGAACTTCCCCGAGTCCCCAGATCACAGCAGTAACCAACAGGCCTGTCCCTTTTATTCAAGGTATGTGAGAGTGGTTCATTCCAACCCCAGAAAAATCAAGGAACTGGTAGTCAACCTAGTCAAAAATATCAGGGAAAAGAGGGAAACCAATAAATCACTCTTTCTTGCAATTAACTCTGTTGAAACACATAGGAACATGAAGGAAAGTTAACAAGTTGTGTGAATCAATAGAAGTTACTCAAGTCTGGGACCTCCCTGGTGGTCTAGGGTTTAAGTCTCAGCGCTGTCACCTCTAAGGCCTAAGTTCGATCCCTGACCAAGGAGCTGATGCAGATATAGTGCAGCAGGCCTCTCCTGTCTCACCCGCTGCTCCCCTCAGCAGTGTATTTCAGTAGATCTGCCTGTTCTGCTTCCCACTCAGTCTCTGGTGAATCCCACACACATCCAACACACCTCCAACCTATGAAAAATAGAAAATAAATATGTAAAAAGAAAATGGATAAAACAGAGAGAGAGATTTTACACAAATCTGAGCCCTGGGTATAAAAGCTGTGATTCTGAGGACAGTGCCTAAAATTATAAATGCCCAAACAGTAAGAAGTTCAGAACTCAGTTATTTGCTTTAAATATTACCATTTATATTGAATAAATATAATATGAGCAACCACTGAAAAAAGGAAAAAGGATATAGTAGTGTCTCAGTTTATTTCTTCAGGTGATTTATGACAAATGCTTGCTCTCACAAGAACATGGCTCCAAAGGTAAATATGTCATAAATTGCAGAAGCAGAGATCCTCTTAACTCACACTGGGAGTGCAGTATGGGACCCTCAGAGCAGACAGCCTGAAAGGATATGTCTTAACTTATAATAAGTACATTAAAATTACTTCTTTAACTTAACATTTATACCTACTTACTATTAATTAGTCTGAATAAAATATGAATATAGTGTGTCAACTACTCTTGATGATTTATCCCAATGAAAGATTGAGATCTTGCAAAGTTATCATCTTAAATATAAGCTTTTTTTAATTTAATAAATATTTATTTTTATTTATATATTTAATTTGACATCATTTGTATTCCTCAGGGAGTTCCCACCACCATTCCATCCATGCACCATCACCTCAGTCCCTTGTGCTCTTTCTGCCCTCATCCCCGTCTTTGCCCTCCCTTTCCTCCCCTCCCCCTACGGTCCCTTTGGTTTATCTTTGATCTTTTGGTATTGTTGAGTTATTTTCATTGCCTTTGGTTGTAATTGCCCATTTCCTTGAGCTGCTTCTTCTTTTGTTGTTGTTGTTGTAGTTGCTCTTTCATATTCCTCCTAATAGTAAAGCCATCCAATTTTTTTCTCTTGCCTTCTGACTTGTTTCACTGAGTATAATTCCTTATAGCACCAACTATGTTTCTATAAATGTTCCTAGTTTCTCATTTTTGGTTGCCGAATAATATTCCATTGTGTATATGTACCACATCTTCTTGATCCAGTCATCTACTTTTGGGCATTTGGGTTATTTCCAGGTCTTACCAATTACAAATAGT
>JAGFMF010011718.1:3793668-3833342 GCA_019455555.1 Galemys pyrenaicus | reverse complement strand
CTGAGGGGAGCAGCGGGCACAGCAGGAGAGGTCTGCCACACCATGTGGGTCCCCCCCCTGGCCGGCAGCAGGGATCGAACTTGTGCTGCAGTGGCTGCAATTTGCTTCGCAGTGCGTTGCTTAACCCACTGCGCCACCAGGGGAGGCCCGCTATAATTTTTCTAAGCTAAATTGTTTCTAACTGTAGTTGCCTCTTATTTTTTTTAGCTTTATTCTGGTGTTGTCTTATGTCCTCTATTATTTTCTTTGTTACATAGCATTTTCAGAACTGTTACCTTGAACTCCTCTTCTTTCATGTTCTGCAGTCTGCTGGATTAGGACTCCTCTTAGGTTTTTTTTGTTCTGATATTTGTGGTGAGCTCTTCTGTCATTTCATTCAGGTGTTGTAATAAAGATAGATTCTCAGACTGTTGTCTTTGCATCTGCTGAAGTAATCTGAGGATTAGTACTGGTGAGGGATAGTAAGCATAAAAGAGGATTAGAACAATCCAGTACCAAACAATAGGGTACCAGTAAAAGTAGGAATTCAAACTCTCTACTGTGCTGTTGGTGCCAGAATTGTGTGGTAAGGACCCACCGCAATCCCCTCCTCTAGGCCACTTCCTCCATTATAGTATCTCTTCCAGTCTCATGTCCATTTCCATTCTCAGCTATTTTTAAGCACTAGATCTATTGCATACTGTATTTGACGCAAGGTCAAAGGCCAAGAGTTTCTCCTCTCCAACATAGAGCCTTATTCTGAGATGTTTGCTTCTGTTATTGACAGGTGCTTGAGTGCTAGTTTGTTCAAGTATCCTTTTATTTTGGTTTTAGCCCAGGGTGGGGAAGCGAGAGAGGTGTTTTGAATATCCCAAACTTGGTTTCAAGTATTAGCCTCTCCTATGGGGACACTCAGGTGTTCTGATCTGCTTGTGCCTGCTGATTCAGTCTCCAGCTTTTCTATATTGAGAGTCTGAGGTTCAAGCCAGTAATCCTCACTCTGCATTCCCACCCTCACAGTTCCCAACAGTATACATTCCATCTTGAGTGCCAGCTCACACCCCCTTATCCAGTGTAGTGCTGGGACTCAGGAATTCCAGATGTTGGAGTGAGTCAACAATAGCGAGGGGCTTGTTGTATAGAGTAGCCACCCCTCTCTATTGTAGTTTGCACAGCCCTATTTATCATTATAAATAGAGTTCACTTAAAGTTTTTCTTACCCCTGTCTGCTGGACCCTGCTCCTAGTGTGTACTCTGGCCATTCATTTCTCCCTGGGAAGATTTTTGTCTTTGTTTTACTGCACCTAGTTGTACATATATGAATGAGATAAGCCCAGTGTCTTCATTCTGCTAACAGCTTGCCATACAGCCACTTACCTTTTTTTTGAAAATCGACACTCCTTTCCATACCTTGCCTGAACTGGTTTCTATTTATTTTCTTGAAAACACACAAAACACCCACAGGGTATCTAAAATAATATTGGTTTTTTTCTCAATGGATGAAGTGTATCAGACTTTAATACAAAATAGTCCTTTTACTTTCATTCATGCATTTGGGCAGCTTAGCTATCTGATCTTCCCTTGCCACACTTTCCAAACCCAGCTGACTTGTCTGATCCCTGAATATTCTCTGTCCCTGTCCTAGAATGTTCTCCCCAACTTGTCTGTCTGGAAAATTCTTGTTTGTCCATTCTTTGGGTCCCACTGTCCCTCTAACGTCCAGTCTTTCTTCCATTTCTCTATATTCCACATGTAAGAAAAACTAACTTATATTTGTCTTTCTCCTTCTGATTCACTTCACTTAGTATAATTGCCTGCAGTTCCATCCACGATGCTATAAATTGCTAAATTTCATCTATTTTGTGTATATATACTACATATTCTTAACCCATTCATCTGTCCTTGAGTACATAGGTTATTTCTGTAACTTGTCTATTATAAATCATGCTGCAATGAATACAAGGTTGCCTATCCCCTCAAATTAGTGTTTTTTATTCTCTGGATACTTATGAGTAGAACTGATGATTTGTATGGCATATCTATTTTTAATATTTTGAGAAACCTCCATACTGTTTTCCATAGGGGCTGGACCAGTCTACATTCTTACCAAGAGTGTAGGAGAGTTACTTTGTCTCTATACCCTCACAAACACTTGTCATTTCTGGCCTTTTCAATACAGACCATTTCGCAGGTATGAAAATGTATCTCACTGTGATTGATTCACATTTCCCTGATGATAAGTGATGAACATTTTTTCCTGTGTCTATTTTTTTTTTTCTACCTTCTTTATGTCCTCTTTAGAAAAGCATTTCATTAGCTCTCCTGCCCATTTTTGATTGGGTTATTTTTTTTTCTTATGTTGAGTTGTATGAGTTATTTGTAGGTCTTCAATATTAGTTCCTGTCAAAAACCAGGACCCCTGCCAAAAGGATAAATCCCCCCCGAAAATTTTTTTAAACTTCACAAAAAGATTATTAATATACCCTCTAGTTCTCAACACATTTCCAATTAGATTATCCAGATGTCAGCCTTAAATCTTTCAACAACATTAAGACCTACACTCTTGTGGTGCCCACAATGAAATGAATTCCATAATAACACTCACCAGCACTCATCACCACTTAGAATTATTGAAGTTTCTTATAAAATCTGGCTTCACTTGCATAGAGATGATAAATTCACATCTTTACTCTTTTTCTAGGAGAAGTTCCATCCAAAATCTTTTTACTCTCTTAACTAGCAGTGTCAGCATCACCTGGAAACTTGTCAGAAATGCAAATTATTGTATCTCACCCTATTCGCTGCATCAGAAATTCTAGAGGTGGGGCCCAGTGATCTGTGACCTAACAGCCCTCCAGGTAATTCTGACAAATGCCAGATCTTGAGAACCACTAGTTTAATTTCTCTGCAAGATACACAAAATCAGAAAAATGCCAACCAGTGCAGGAACGGAGGGAAAGTTACAATAGCTTCCTATGCATTATTCTTTTAGCTAGACCTCTCAAGGTTAGAGCCACTTTCTCCATTGCACCAGATAGATTGTGGTTCTGTGTGACTCTGAAAAACTTGTAAAAGACTAGACCTCCTTAATTTTACCACTGTGTATTTGAAAACATTTTCTCTCCCCAAATAATTATGTTGAATCCAATTTGAATTTTACTGTTTAAATGCATTAACTTTTCCAACTTGTCTAGCATTTCTTTATTTTACTACACTTTCCAAGACACTTGTCACTCCCACTTATTTTTTTTTTATCATTTGTGAACTTAATTAGAAAATGCTTTATTCCAGAAATTAAACACTGCTGAGAAAATACTGTGTTACACATGGAAGGTATATGGAGAGCAGTGACACAGAAAATCAAGTAAGCTTTTGAAGTGTGCTTGTACTTGAATCTATTTTTGTTGAATAGTGTTCAATAGCATTGACTAACACAAAAAAAAATCAAGGCCAACCAGTAAGAGGCAGCAGGAAGAGTAGATTTTTCCAGATTCAGAACCCTGTTCTGTTGCCCACTTCCTGTCTAAGATGGGCAACACCTCTCCCTCCTTCTCTAGATAATTCAAAACCCCAGGTGCATAGGAACTGCCTCATCCTCTCCTTCTTTGTTGCCTCTTTATGATCTCAGCCTGTGTTAATTTGGCTGCCATAGCAAAGCACCACAGAATAGAAAGCCCAAACAATGGAAACTTACTGTCTTATAGTTACGGAGTCTCAAAGTCTGAGATCAATGTCATGAGGGTTGGTTTCTTCTGAGGCCTCTCTCCTTGAATTCCACACAGCTGCTTCTCCCTGTGCCTTCACATGGTCTTTCCTGTTCTTGCCATTGTCCTAATCTTCTCTTCTTGTAAGGCTATCCGTCACATTGATGCACATTAACATAATCACCTCTTTGAAGAGTCTGTCACCAACTATAGCCATATTCTGAGATTCTGGGCTTCAGGACTTTCGCATCTAAATTTGAAGTGCAACACAATTCAGTTTATATGTAATGCAGACAATAGTATATGGCTTATAATTAAAAAATGAGTCAAGAGAGGAAACATCAAAGCTTAAACTCCAGTTCCTTCAGGCAATGTAGTGAGAGTACAGTGAATAAATAGAAAATGTGGTCATACAAACAGGATACTGAGAAAAGTAAGTTTGAGTTACTTACTTATACTGAAAATACTCTACAGGCAATTCTATTTAAGCTGTGTCCCAGACAATACCAAAATCATAATATTTTTGGATAATTGTCTAGCCACCTATAGGTACTAGGGTTTCTTAAAATAAGTAAGTTATTAATACTTTAGAATCTTTAGAGCATAATACTAAACTAGAAAAAATATTTAGATTTTCATATAAAAAATGATGAGTTATGTTCAAATTGATGGGTCATGATGCTGTACCTTAGTGCCGATTAATTCTAGAGAACAGCTTGCCAGGGTCAGTTGGAGCACATTTCATTTTTTCCCACTTCCCAAGTCAAGTGTCTTGCTGTTGTCCTGAGCAGTATCTGTTCAGTGAAGACAGCAGTTGAAAGGCAACACAGCCTAGTAAAAGGAGCACTGCTGCTTGAGTCAGACACATCTGGATTTAAAATTCACTTACAGCAGCTGTGTGTTCCCAGGCAAGCCATTTACACTTTTTTTTTAACCTCTCTGCTTCCTCCTCTATTATGGTATCATTAATACCTAACCAAAAAATCCTATTGCCAGGATTTAAAAACAATGTAAGTAAAAACACATAGGAAGTACACAATAAACAATATCCATATAGCTGTCTTCTCAAAATCAAGGCAACATAATGAAGCATCTACCTTTATAGAAACTTGTAAGTTTCCCTTTCTCTCCAGGAAGGAAAAGGAATGCTTTTCCTTTATGTTTCTAGTTATTCCCTAATTTTCCTTTGGTAAAACTATTTCAATTTCTGTTGTCAGTTACAGTCTAAGAATGTATACAATTATTTATTTGGCCAATAAAGGTGTATATTATTTTCCGTTAAATCAGTGTCTGAAAAACAACATGAGTAAATTTAACTAACCTAACCCTAATGTTATTTATTTAAAATACATCAAACTTTTATACCGAATTCCAATATGACTCATCAAGCAGCTTAAATCTCTTCTTTCTCTTTTTTTATTTCATATATATCAAATATATATAATGAAAGATTAACACACCAAAATCATTAAACTAAGACTACCTAGGATAAGGGCATTTCTATAGTTTACCTGAAAGAATTGCAGTTTTAAATATGGGCATAGGAGTGGTGGTTCTACTATCTTCTTTAATTGAGGGAAAAACTTATGAGAGACCAATCTCTGAGAGGCAATAAGGGCTGACAATCACTCTGGAATAACAGATATATGTCTATACTGGCAATTATAAGGAGATGAATAGTTTCCATTAGTATGTTTCTGCTTATATAAACTTGATTCTTGTTAAGTAAGAACCTTTCAGAATTTTTATTGATTTTCCTGAACTGTCTGGTTGAACTCTAGAGGGTAAACAGGATCCCATGGTTCTAAAAAAAAAATACTTATTTCCTTTGAAAAAATCTTTTTTGACTCTCTGATATTTTACATTTATTTCTATCTTCGTGTAGACATAGACTAAGCTCTTAAAGAACCATTTCATGTTTTCCTCTTGAATGCTTTCTCTTGCATAGCTTAATGCATAAGCCCTGCTTGCTTTAATGACCTCTAAATGAAATTGAAATCTAGTCATTTTATCTTTACTGAGTGGTGTATGAGAAAGAAAAATTTAAATTGATCATTGTCTTATTCAGTTCCTTGATGATCCTTTACCACACCCCTGTCCAATAAACTATTGATGAAACGGTAAAACTGAACACTATCTTATGATTCAGTAACTCAGAACCATAAAAGGTTTTTGTCAAGTAACAATATTTAGAAGGACAACTCAATAGGTTAGAGCAGGTAACTGACATGCAAATATCTATCACATTTTATTAAGCAAATTAAAAATAGATTTACTCTTTAATATGTCACTACAGAATAAAATTTACTGGATTCAATTGTTGATTATTTGCTTAGATTGGCTACTTACTTAAGGCAGATGCTTAATGCATATTAATTTGGGTTCCATGTCAATTACAGCTATCTTTGGTTCAAAATTTAGCCACTACTTAGCACAACTGAGTAACAGCAAAGATGTTCTCTTGAAATGTACTGCAGGCACTTCTGTAGGGGTTCCATGGCATGCTGGGAAACATCCTGTGCTGTGGCTAGGAGCCTCGATTCAGAGGTTCAGTATACCACATAACCTGCGTCTGTAATTTCCTTCCCATATTCATACTAAACCTGTCTACTGCATAGAAATATCATGTGTGTGTGGGGGGGGGGGTGGTGGTAAACTAACACAGTGAACTACCACTAGTGAAGTAGTACATTAATAGCACATTAATAGCAATTGGTTAAAGGTAAAGTTCTAATTAATGAATTATAACTGCTTCAGGGAATTAAAAAGACTGACCATCCCATGTGTTAGCAATGTTGTAGAACAACTAAAATTCTCATGCATTGCTGATGGGGGTATATAATGCTAAAAGCACTTTTGAAATCATTTGGTACTTTTTTAAGTTAAATATGCATATATAGTATGACCCAGTAATTTCGAGAATTCTACTTTTAGATATCTACAGAAGAGAAATTAAAACATAGGATACACACAAATATTCGTACATATCTGTTTGTAATTGTTCAAAACTAGAAATAACCTGTATGTTGGATAATCTGTGGCATCGATATAGATATATATACAATAAAGATACATACTATAAATATATATATATCCTATTCAGCAATAAGAGTAATGATGCTAATACATGCAACAAAATTGATGAATCTAAAAAATAGCTGAGTAAAAATAGTCAAGTTAACAGAATACATACTATATAATTCCACTTCTAGAATTATGCCAAATGAGTCCATTGTGACAGAAAGTAGAGCAGTAGTTATCTAGGCCAGGAGTTGGTAGGAAATTGGTAGCCAAGGGTATCTGGAACTTTGTGGAATGATGGAAGCTTCCAAATCTTGATTATGATGGTGGTTTCACAGATGTATATGTTTGACAGCTTCATAACTGTGCTTGAAATGGGTGTATTCTGCTATATATAATTTATATTTTGATAATGTTGCAAGAAAAAAATGAACAAACACACACACATTGGGAAAACAGTGAAAATGATGAAGTTGAAGCCTCCAGGCTGGCTCTGAGACACTGACAAGCAATAGAAGATCAGTGCCTGTTCTGGAAGTGGCTCTGTTGCTGAAGTTCAGGGCCTGACATGATTCTATTCGAGCCTCACTTCTTATAAAAACAAACAGACAAACAAAAAAAAATAACTTTGTTACAGAGTGTAATGACAGCTATGAAAGCACATAATAAACTAAAAAAGCACTGTATATAAACAGCAAAGGTGGAGACTCTCAGGGTTCATGGCTGTCTTGTGTCTGTTTTCTAGGAAGTCAGCACACAAAACCAAAGATTGAGGCCTTACCAGGCCTCCAAGCGGACTTGGCACATGCAATCATCCCCTCTCCTCACTCCTTTTCTCCTCAACTGAGCTCCTCTCATTTACCCTTTGAACCTGTCAAGGAGTCAGGAATAAATGAACATAAAGAAAGTCCTCCTTAAAGCACACAAGATTTTATAAATTAATTACTTCTTACTTGTGACATTTTGACTAAGCTCAAGGCCAGAGTCAGACTTCATGTCCAAAACTATTGGACATGTCCAGCTAGTCCATACCTGCCACAGTAAGGCATGACAGAGGGCATGAGAGACCTCAGACCTGTGCTGGCACTAAGAAAAGTGACAAACAAGAGCTACCAATATGATGTGGATGCTCTCTTAATTTTCTCAGGATAGCTTATGACATTTTTCTCAACACTGCAGTAATTGACCCATACCCTTTAGTTTGGGTATGGGTCCCCCTATACCACATATACACCATATAATGTAACTTAGGTTACATTAAGTCAGAAAGGTAGGGAACAGCTACACCTTAAAGACTGAGTTTTGCATTCTGAGTTGATTGTTAGCCTTGTATTTTACCTGTATATTTGCAAAGTCCATCAAATGCACTATATAAATAGGGAGAAAGAGTGTGGCCACAGCCATGCTTGAGAAATGTAAAAAATTGGGTCCATAAAACCAAGTAGGCAATTAATAATATATTTAGAATTTCTAATTAAATGTCTGCCAAGCAAGCAGCAACATGTTATCTCCAAAACATCCTACCTACTGTGTAGGTTGCGCACACTTCCTGAGAAGTTTGTAGTCTTAGAAATAAAATTTCTAACCCCAGATGAAATTTCTATTCCCTGGCATTTCCCCCATAATTTTTCATTCATTTGTGTATTTTTACATCCCCCCATGTAGCTCCACCAACCCTCCCAGACGTCAGTGGGTCAAGCAGCCTCTCAAGGCAACCTTCTGCACCTGGCTCACAGCCAAGCATCCATGTCTCAAAGCCCCATCCGGCAGGCTTCTTCTTCCTCCTCCTCATCCTCCTCTTCTTCAGCTTTGAGCGTGGGCCAGTTAGTCAGCAGTAAGTATCCTTTCTGGATCGGTTAATCATGGTGGCCTTCTCGTTGCCTATTTGCAATTTTCTCTCTCTGTCTCTCTGTCTCGCTCTGTCTCTTTCTCTCTCTCTCTCTCCCTCTCTCTCTCTCACCCCCCCACAACCCCACCCCAACTCTATCTTTCTCTCCCCCCTACACTATCCCTCCTTCCCTCCTCTTTCTTTTATTCTTTCGATTTCTAAGAGGAATATCCTGGCCCTAGGAGGCCAATATTGGGGTGAAGTTCACACCCAGGACCAAACTACCCCTTGGGAAAGCATGCCCTCTCCATGAGTGTGGGCAGAGGCTGGTTTCCACCTCAAACGCTTTCTGACGTGCTGAGTCAGTGCTGCCACTTCAGGAGGGAGAAGCTGATCAGCTTGCAGGGCATGAGCCACGAGCTGAGAACTGAAATAACCAACAACAGGCACACAGCCGGTAGGTCAAGCTGCTTTTCTGTGTGTTTGAAGTCCCCTGCAGTTCTATTTGTAGGTGTCAGAGGAAATAAAAGAAAGTGTTCCTGTGGGCGGGTGGGTGTGTGTCTACAATGAACTGCCTCCAGTGGCATGTGGGGGAAGCGGCATGGGCTAGATTCCAATGGGAAATCTCTCAACAACCATTCATAAAATAAACCTGCAAGTGAGCTTGCCTGAGTAGGCCATGTGTATACAATTTTTAGAAATAGTATCTGGCCCTAGGTAAAGACAGAGTGTTTGTCACATGCAAATAGAACCATATTAAGATGAATGGGACAATGGGTTAATTTAATACTATTTATAGAAAATCAATAAAATTTTATTAAAAAGTAATAATGTTAGTTACTCGCCTCTAATGCAATTTTTACTCATATATAAACTCACAGACCGTGCACATAGATTGTAATACACCTGAGACCAAAAATCCAGTAGTTATGGGTTTAAAGGGCTAAAGCACTGCATAGGTATCTGTGCCATACATAGGGTACCTGTGAGTAATATTTTTGGTCCAGGATCATGAAGACCTGCTAAAACAGGCAGAGTAGGGAATCTCATATATCATGGGCAAATCTGGTAATACAAAGCAAAAAGGACTGGCTTGTAAGCCCTACCGAGAGCCTCCCCCCTTCTATATATGTGTATATATATATATATATATGCATATACCTATTGCTCAGTTACATATCTATACATATTTATATACACATACTTACATACATATAATTGTGCATGAATATATGTACATATGTACATAGATATACTCAATTATGAGGATAATTCAAGCAACAAAGATGTTTATGGGTAGAGAAAAGAAGAGATTAATACAATATTAAAATTCTCAAGTACTTCCATGTACAAGACTAGATGTTCTTGATCTTAAAAATGAGTCAACACCAAATAGAGACTCAAGAGACACATGGAGTTTGTGATCAACTTTTTATTTTTTGGGTGTTCAGACATGTAACCTCTCTCATTTGGAGCAGAAACTTTAGTCATGCTTGAATAAAATCAGGGATAAAATAAATTTCATTTTAACCAGACTATTCCCAGTAAACTACTATGGGAAAGACTGAAACTTTCTTCCAATTTTATATTCTACATAAGTTTCTGCAAACTGCTCTGTTTCTAAGTAGCAGCAAGGTCAAAATTTGGGGGTAGATTTTTAAGCTTTGACCCCAAAAAAAGTTACTGAGATCAATTATTTTATATTTTAAAAAATCAGTTAAGTATGAAATAAAATTACAAGCCATCCTATGAATACAATATTTTACAGAATGAAGGCATTCAATATATGTTAGATGGATAGAGAGACAGAAGAATGGATGGACAGAGGACAGGTGAATGGATGAGACTAGCTTCTCTCTAATCATTGTCTTAAGCTGGGTGGGGAAAGATTAGCCTTTTTCAGAAATCAGTTACAGAACTACTTAATGGGCCAGGTTGAATTTCAATTACACAGTGGCCAATGGGACATCGACGTTCTAGGTATTTAGTCAGTGAACTATACATATTACATACATACTACATATGTAATATATATTACATGATGTTAATATGAACAGAATTGAGGGAAACCCCTTTATCTATCACCTGTACTTAAAGCAGGAAATTGCAACAGTAGAGGTTGAATGAGGAACTTTACCTGGAAAAGGAGAGAGTAGAGAGTCCACCAGGGGACAGAATTTACACAAATCCACTGCTGGACCAATAGTTGCTTATAGATTCTGTATATGTCATTGAGTTAATTCCAATCTGTCCCCACATTTGACTATAGAGTGAATATATGTATCTAGAAATGCATGGAGTATTTTCTGATGATGATTACCATCCATGTACCTTAGTTTTAGCCTTTATTTGTGAAGTACAATTTTTAAATCACTTTCAATATTTTGTTCACTTTAATATTCATAGCTAACTACTAAAACTCTTCATTCAGATAGTTAAGTTGATATCAAATCAATCCTAGAAAGCACAACCCATCTTGAGCATCTTTGGTCAGAGAGACCAGGTGGAGAAACCGATACCTGTCGGACCAACATGACAGGTGAAAAGCCAGGATGAAAATGCAGGTCTGATTCAAAACTCAGCCATCTATGTGCCCTGTTGCCTTCAAAGACAGGATGCCGACCGACACATTGATTTTATCCAGTGGAATTGGAATAACAAAGTACATCAAATCACCTAAATATTCTTCAGATCATTTTTTGAAAGTTAGTACTCATGCCATACAATTTAAGGATAGGCTTTTTTCCCCTGGGCCAATATAAAGAAAAAAATCTAAACATCTCGCATATTTTAAAATTTATAGTCAAACATGAAATGTGGATTTAAATTATCTTTTCTGAGATTAACTTGCACCAAATTTGAGACCCAAGTCCATACTTCAGATGTAGTTGTTATGTAGTTAATGCACATTAAATAACAGAGAGGAAAAATGAGTATTTTGATTAGAAGTTATCAATTTAAAAGTAAAAAATAATTAATGAGTATCATGTATGAAAGAAAACAAAAATAAGCAAAGTGTTGTCCCTGCCCTGGGGACTGTCATGAACTGGTAGCAAAGTTATGAAAGAAATTCTGTGATCAACATTTTAATTGGAGGGGCCTCCCTGATAGTCTAGTGGGTTAAGGCTTAGTGCTGCAGAGCTATCAACATTTTAATTGGGACTATAAAATTGAATAGATAGTTATCTCAACTTTAGAATCTGAAACAAAAATAAAGGCTTTAGAGTAAATGACCCTTGAATTGAGTTGGATAGTTAGTGGAGCAACAAGTGTCTCCAGCAAGTCAAGACTGGTATATTTGAATGAGGTCAAACTGGATTTGAACTTGTGGTTAAAACCTTGTTCAATTAACCTTTCTAAGTCATTATAAAAGACCCTCACCTTAGCCTTAAGCAACTTGCCATTGTTTCAGATGAACTAAAGTAGGTGAGTTATCTAGAAATGCCCCCCCTCCTTCCCTGCCTTCTTCCAAGTAACACAGAGTTAATTCAGAGTTAATACCTTAGCAAGATAACAGATTTCCTTTGTTCAAGAACTCCACACCTCCACTTAAAATTACCAAGCATGAGTTCTTGTTAGAATATATGCACAATACTTGTTCATCAAAACTACAAAGATTACCTTGTGTTTGATCTTGCTCAGTTTCCATAGCCATCAGGGGTAGATACAGTTACTATAATCAGGGCTTTCAGAAAATCTGGATGAGTCAAATAAATGACTTGAAATGCACCACTATGCTAAGATTTACACAGTATTATTTAAAAATAGGTAGATCTGGGTTTTTTTTATTGTTCACTGACCTTGGCTTGGTTTACTTTTTCAATACATTTTCTTTTAAAGCCCTGGCCTATAAGTTTGTTTCTTAGATAGCAAAGGACTGATAGTTAATACCAGAAAAAACAAAACTATAAACTGAACATAAAGCTGCTTATAATACAGTGAAACTTCTGATTCACATCATCACAATTCACATCATTGTCCACAAGTCAGCAAAGTCACCATATTGCAAGTAAGCTGTTCTCCAAATTGCATTGCACATTCCCAAATGGTTTCTTATTTCTGAAAAATATTTGGTAAATATGGCCATTATTTGCTGTGAGAATGGTACTAAAAAGCAAATGGATGTTTACATAAGGCAGTTAATTCACACTTGGCAGCTCCTTTAAAGACACATATTTCTCCCATAATAGTCCCACAAGCAGAGGTTATAGACGGATGATATTGATAGATGGTACCTATTGCACAACCCTTTACACTGATGCCCAGGTTAACAGTTGGAAGAAGGAAACATCTGTCCTGGTTCATCCTGAGCATTCAGTTCAGTATGGACCCAGAGACCACACAACCAGATTCTACAGAATAGGTTTGTTTTTACACAATGTGCATTCAGCTATCATTTAAAAAAAAATTGTACATTTCAGCCC
This sequence comes from Galemys pyrenaicus, assembly GCA_019455555.1. Taxonomy (NCBI): domain Eukaryota; kingdom Metazoa; phylum Chordata; class Mammalia; order Eulipotyphla; family Talpidae; genus Galemys; species Galemys pyrenaicus. Next base: position 3,820,386 of record JAGFMF010011718.1, on the reverse strand, counting down.
CTGCATTCCAGAATTTATTTGGAAAACATCATCATTGTATTTATGAGTCACTACCAATTCTCAATGCCAGTCCTTTGTAAATCACCAGGCTAGTTAATCCTTTTATAGTTGATCCTCTGGCTCCTCTAGCAAAGATCAGTTCAGGGTGGACCTGGGAAGTCATTGCTGTTGCTTCCTGAGCCTGTATTTAATGCCCTGTACTGACCTCCTCTAAAGGTGCCACTTCTTCCTCAGTGCAGAGGAACCAGACCGAGTTGCCTTGGAAAAGGCTGAAGGTGCTGATCCACCTTGTGGGGGACCTGAGGGCTTCCTCTGGGGTCTCCATCAAAGTACTTTCAGATTCACCCTTAAAATTCACCAACCTCCCCAGCACCAGGAGAATGGATGGCAAAAAGTCATAATGACCAATCCCAGGGTAGAATGTCAACCTCTGAGCCAGACTGGGAACTAAAGTGACATTTTAGGAAAGTGTCCATTAACCACATTCACCTCTTATCTCCCCCTCCTCACTCATAAAAGCATATATCCCTTAAGGAAGGGGAACTGTTCCAACAGCAAGAATAACCTCGTGTGTAAGATAAAGCATTAGGATGAAAAAATAGCATTCTTTTTAATTATTATTAATGCAGAACACTTATAGACACCATCTGATGAATTCTCCCAATGTGTGAAGACAAGTTCCACACATAATCAAGGTAAAACTTATATTTGTCCAAGGATGGGCCCCTTCTTTGGATGGCAGATTTTTGCAGTCTTGGAACCCATGAAGTAAAGCCATAATAATATAGCTTGCCATCTGATTTTTATGGATAAGAACATTAGTATAAAGAAAACATACTTACCTCCAGCAATCAACAAATTGCACAGAGAGATACTGATAAACCGTTCCAGCTCTTTTTCCAGTAGACCATCACTCTGTTTCTATTCACAAGAATTCTTTCTTACCAGCTCTATGAGTAAAATAAGGGGAAAAATAAGGATAGAAAGTGTGTGAAAGAAAAAATTCAGCTTCCTAGTGTAATGAAAGCTTGTAGGAGGCCTCTTTTAAACCTCTAACTCAGAGGGACACGTACCCACCTCCCTGAGCTTTAGAGTAAGAGTTGTGATAATTCTCACAGAAGACTGCTCAGTGCATGGGGGTATGAGTCCACCACTTTCTTCTTCAACTCTGGTTATTTTCAGGGATCTGGCCAAAAGCAACTGCACAATCATAAACACACACACACACACACACAGAGAGAGAGAGAGGTTTTATTCCTAGTCTCAGAGAACTAGTAAGGAGACAGATACCCAAAAAAGCAGCAGAGGAAAGAAAGAACATAGAACAGATTTATATAAAATGGTAACCCAAGTCATAAACCTTCCCAGTCACAGCACTGGTCCTAGACTGCGTACAGATATTCTTTCAAATAAGAAACTCGACCCTCATGTGCTGGTTACCTCTATTGATTAACTTCCCCCAAAGGCTACCTAACTTTACTCAGAAAGAAACTCTTTCCCCCAGCCTAACACTATGGTGGCTTCCCAGTCCACTGACACCCAAATATTTGCCATTTGCTCTATGGTGGGGCCAGGAGTGGAGGAAGGTCAAGGATAAGTGGTCCTCTCCCAGAGCCTTTCCAGTCTTACTAAGGCTGCAGAGCAAGTTTGCCAAGTAGTGAAACCTGGTTAAAAAAATCATTATAAAGGGTCCAGGGAAGACAGTGGCATACAGAGGATGCCATACCCAGACTCAATCAGACAGAGAAGTCCACTGAAATCAGGGACATCAGATCCCCTACATCAGAATCGCCTGTGGTACTTATTAAAAATGCATGTTGCTGGGTCCCACCAGGTCACTCTCACATCCATCAAATTAAGAAAATCATCACCATATTGTTACAGAGAGGAAGCCTCTGGCTTCCATTTCTCACCCTCAATTTTGAACCTCCACCACCCGTGCTTGCAAGTCTGCAAAGTGCCTCTTCTTCTTCCTCACTCTTCTCTCAGGGAGAGAGGCTAAGCCCTGAGCCAATTGTGTCATCCTATCCAAATAAGAGTCACTCAATTATTTTATTACTGCCCTCCTCCCAACCCCTGTCCATAAAGGCTATTTTAGGGTGTTTTTTTATCTTAATTTTAGTTATTCCCCTTTGATATGTTAATACAACAGATACACTTATTCTACATGTGTTCTGTTTATATGTGAGACCTGTTAGGGAGCCATAACCATTTTACTATCAAAGACTTATCCACCTTCCCCACCACCAGCACTCCAGAACCAATTTCCTCTCCCTTGGGAATGCATACTCAAAATGCTTGGTCACAAAACAGACTTAGCCTAGTAGCAGTCTGAGGAGGGCTGGAGATGAGGACTATGGGAAGCAGAAGGGGCACCCAGAATCACTTCCTGTTGACCATTGTTCCCAAATGCAAATATATTCTTGGGACAAACTGTCTAACATAATCCATAACAAAAAATCTGAATTTTTCTTTGAAATCTCCCAATGTTTAAATGTTGGCAAGTAATTCCAAAATTGCATAAGTAGCAAAAAAGCTGAGTTTTATTTGCATGCTGGTCACTTGCAACTTTCATTCGAGGAATTTTTTTAAAGATGTAGGAGAATGGGTTCAAAGCTCCTGTGTGGATGGGTATGACCTCCCAGTATCTTTAACCCCCCTGAAGCTGCTCCAGGCTGCAATGCTGGTAGGTTTTAAGATCTGAAGGACAGCCTCCATCAGAGATGACATGAAAGTGTCTCTTCTTAACCAAAAGTTCAGCCTTCTGGGAGTATTTTAGGAGAAAGGCATGCTTTTAATTAATCTTAACAACAAACCAGTTTAATGGTCACCCTCTACCCTTGCCCATGAACAATTTTTCAAGGTGCAACTTTACAACATTCACCATCCCTAGCACCATTCCCCACTCCACCCAACCAAAGCCCTTGCAGCCCCCACAGTGCTCTGCTCCTCCTGCATCTGGACCTGTCTGATCAGAACATGACCCTTATTCTCTAAAGCTGCCCCTTGACTAAGATCCAGAGGAATAATCCTGCTCCTGTCACTGTGAATACCTTGTGGCTGTCATTAATTCTTGACTATACTCTGCCTGGTATTTTTCTGTTTCTCAACCTTGGTCTTGAACCCCAATCCCTTACAGACCATAAACTCCACAGAGGCTAGAACTCTTGCCTCTTATCCCCTCTCTCCTCTCATTAGACCTCCCAGGAGTCACAAGAAATACCTGTAGACTGATTGCAATGGTTATATCACCTCTCAATATTTCCACACAAAATTATGACTAACGACACATAGAAATTTTATGGAACTTTTCTTAAATGTAAAAATAAAGTTTCAGTGTGCACCTGTATTTTAGATCCTATTTACAAAGTCCATTTCCCCTTTAGTGAGAAACTCTATACACGAAGCTCCAACTTGTCCACAAATATATTAACATGGTCATTTAAAATTCCTTGGAAGGGTGGAGGGCAGATGGGAGCACAGGGGACTGAGGTGATGGTGCACTGGTGTTACGGTGATGGGGAATACATGGGGATTACAACTGATGTCAAATATATGTAAATTCTAAAAATTTATATTAAAAAATCACAAGAAAAAAATAAAAATAAAATTCCTTGGAAGTTTTCATACAAGCAAAATAATTCTGTAACTATGTATAGTTATTAATGCAAACTAGACTTTTTGTGTAATCATTTTGCAACATTCACAAATGATTTAAAAATAATATAATGTTGCATGTCAGTTAAAATAAGTGTTTAAAAGGAAGAAAACTGAAACTCGCAAAAAATTTTAAATGACACTATTAACATTTGTCAAGGACCTGGAGCTTCGTGTAGAGTCTCTAATTAAAGGGGAAATGGACTTTGTAAACAGGATCTAAAATGCAGGTGTACACTGCACTTTTATTTTTACATCTAAAAACTTGAAAAATTGGCCTTGGGGTGCAAATGGTTATTTCATTTCATGTTTACAGTAGTTCTGTAGTCCCAAGTCCAGAGCAGTAATATAGTCCAACACAGCCCTTAGACAAGTACTCAGATTTACTGAAATTGATGGATTATTGTGCACAGAGAGGAAGAGAAAAACTTTTTACCGAAGTCTGAGGTGAAGAACAATGGAGTCAGCCCTCAGGGAGAATGACTTCACGACAGGCAAGATCCAGTGGTACTTTGAAATCTTCCACCCTCTCCAACCCATGCTGGCTCCAGCTTGTGTACACTTTCATTTACCCAGGGGTCAGTAGCCAGGGTAGGGGGTGGGGGAAGTTTCATTCTCCAGCTGTTGTGTCATTTCCCTTGATAAGTCTTAAATTGACCGCGTTATCCAGCACCAAAGGAGCCTTCCTGTGGTAAGCATTTTTTATTATGTGCCCTTTCAGGGGACAAAGGCGCCTGTGTCAGTAAACTGCTATAGGAGGGAGAGGGGAGACAATATAATCCTCACAGCTTCATAATCATGCTCTTCTGAGTCACTAATGCGGACATTAAAAATTAGATAGCATTTAATCTGTTAGCCTGGCTACCGTGGTGATCAAATCAGATGAAGGAAAAACAAAAACACTTTCTTCAAGGGCAATTTTTACCACTAAAGAACCCAGTTAACAGATTTCATGGTTACAGGATCTCCCCTGCCAGGTAAGTATTTCAAGATGAAAACTTCATGTTACTATAACATTTTAATATATTGATGAGGAAAATGGAATTGCATCCCCTTAGCAAGTGCCTTTCTGTACTGACTTGCTAAGCCCTAAGGAACATGCTACTGTATTGGGGAAGGTGCAGTGCGAGCGCGCTGTGGTTTTCTCTGGGATAGAAAGGTCTCCAAGGATGATTTGTAGAGCTATAATGAATTGTGGATGGGGGCCTGGTGCTTCAACTGGGGGACAAAGAAAACAGTCTGTAATGTTGACTTCGTACCACTCTGCCATTAAAGTGACGCTCTCTTATAAACCGTGATAAACAAATATGATTCGGATGTGTGTTGACGTATTGATCCTATTTTTAAAAAACATCTCCACAGATCCTCAAACGGCAGCGGGTGAGGTGGATGGGGTTAATCTGGAGGAGATCCGAGAATTTGCCAAAGCTTTTAAAATCCGGCGCCTGTCCCTTGGTCTGACCCAGACTCAGGTGGGACAGGCTCTCAGTGCTACAGAGGGCCCCGCGTACAGCCAGTCTGCCATCTGCAGGTAACCCGAGCCTGCATGCTGTCACCTCTCCTGGCCAGCCTGGGTCTCGTTTGTTCTCTCAGCTCAGTTTATCTTCTTTGGGTGGGCAAAGCTGGATGGGCAGAGTGTGGGAACAAAGTCTGGGGTAGCTGTAAGTTGGAAGTGGTGATACTATTGGAAATGAAGGTGCTAAAGCAGATTTGGGGTCCTGGCTTGGTAACTCCTGTCAACTGACAAAGAACTTCCAAGGCGGTCTCATTAGAAATACATACCCCAGGGCCAGAGGCTTCCTTCTGGACCTACCCAATGAGGCAGCAGGCACTGTCTCCTGTCTGCGGATTGGTATCCTGAGCGAGTGCAAAGCTGCCAGTGCCGATTGGTGCTCAGGCCCCCACTATTTCTTCCTAGGGAAGGCTATCAGGATTTTCCAAGAAAGCACACATAAAGAAAATTAACCATCTCATGACTGAATTTTCTCACTTGCCTTCCCAGAAACGCCTTTAAAAGCACCTTTTTAAAAAGAAGCAGCAGCTTTACATGGTTCAGACAAGGGCAGTCACCTTGCCCCCTCCCCCTCAAATAAAATGAATAAATGACAGAAGCCAGCCTTGGTTGTACTCAAGTTGATCTGGGTCAAGCCTCCAGGAGCAGGCCCCGCGCATGCATGTGTGTGTTGCACTAATCCCATGTTTATGCATGAGGTAACAAAGGCACTTCGGTAAGAGCTTTTTCCTCTTGGGCAATGCCTTATGAGTCCTCCTCCATCAGGAAAACTAAGAAGCCAACTCTAAACTCATTTAAGTGGATTTTGTTCTTGGTGATCCATGAAATGCTGTCTTTTTATCTGCTCTTTATACTTTTAATGTATTCCCCAAAGGACGGAAGTGTACTTTTCCTGCAGTTTAAGACTAAGGTTATAAATAACATCAGTATGGGGTAGTGGCTTGCAGCTCACATTTTGCTCAATGATTTTCCATAAAACCCATTGATTGTTGTTAAATACAAAAAGCACCATAGGATCCTCTCACTTCTATGGCCTCCCCTACTGTTTTTTCTTATAAGATACCTCCCTGTAGAAAATAACCTTTATTCAGCTTATACAAGGATACTACTGCTGGGAAATTTGTTTCAAGGCTTGTATATGTTATTCCAAACAACACGTACAGAAGCATCAACACTAACAAGCAGCGTCAATGATATGAATACAGTTGCTCCCCTGTTGTGAAACATTAATTTTGTTTCATCTTGACAGGCTTGTGATAAAGACAGCCACAGGTTTTTAAGATGTTGCCAATTTGCTATTGTTGCTAAAGTCCTATTTAGCTTATTTGTAGTCCAAAAATGTGATTTCCATTTGTTGGATTAAGAGCTTTCTGATGTTTTCACTAATCCAAGTAGTGTTTTCTGGGTATTCCCAACCAAATATGTTGATTTCTCAATGCTTTCTAGGGAAAGCCAAAAAAGCTATAACTGAGTGAAAACAAATCTTGGGAATTCACTGAATAGTAGAACCTGTCAGATGCCTTGATTTTTTCAGCCTTTTGCTAGCTGCTAGCGTTTCAGTGACTTGCAGAAGGTCTTGAAAGTGACCAGAGCTTACTTGGGAACAATGCAAGTAAATTTCAACACAGGAAAGGCTGATTAACTGCAATGATCCCAGGTACTGCTGTGACAAGTCTCTCCTCAGAGCTACATAAGGAAAGCACCAGCAAAACACTGGACATCCTTAGCACAAGATTTGTCCCCTAGCCATGGCTCTGTAAAGCCTGTCATGCTATTAAAAATTTAGGTTTGGGGGATTTTTCTGGTGAATGATGGTAAAATATCATATGTGGCAAATTAATACGGCAGTGAGAGGTTTCAGGAGATTGGCACAAGTGACAAGCTCAATAAATGACATTAAATGATTAGTTCGTTTGTATTTAAAGCAAAATGGTCCCTTTAACTGGTACTGGGAATTGGTTTTCTTATTTTAGTAAAAATAATTCTGAACTATACATAGGAGGGAATGTGATAGAAATCATGAAAATTTAATGCTATTTGCACTGCTTACACAACATAAGATATCCACAATACAGTGCTTAAAATAGATTATGACACATAAAGGAATGCTATCCTTATGTGCCTTTTTGCAAACAATCTTAAGAAATATATTCTGACTGACTAAAACAGGTTCATTTTAAATTGATAAGCACAGACCACTGTAAGAAGAGGCACTCTGCAATCCAACAGTGGTTTTTCAACAGCACTGAACTTTACAAGAGAGAATTCTATGTATCAAAGTTATCATACTGGAAGGTTATGAATTTGGATTTAGAATAAACAAACAAATAAAAGGAATTGGTACTTTTTTTTATTTCTTGAGAGTCACTATGAATTTGGTACCAGGATGACCTCTTAAAACACTCTATATAATTTTGTCCAAGATGCTTCATATTTCTTAAAGTCAGTGTAGCAAAGAATCGCTGATGGCAATTGATATATAGAAGACCTCATTTACAGAAAATGATATCATTCAAGTACAGTTTGTAGATATCGCACATTAAACACAGCTTGATGCCTTAGTACAAAAGTACATCATTACATTGGACGGTGTTTGGAAGGCATGAGGTGGCCTTAGTGCATCCAGGAGGGGGTGTCCATAGTAATTACAATGTGTCCAGCTGTTCGCAGCTCAACATAGACTAGCAAGGGGCTACATTTTACTTGAAAAGGGGACATGTTGTTAACTTGCATATGGTGAAAATTGTTTGTTATTGAGAGAAAGAGGGAGGCAGCAAGAGAAAGAGGGGTGATAGAGAGATTTGAGAGAGTTTAAAATGAGACACAAATATAGGAAAATAGAGCCATAAAGACACTTGTCCTCATTGCCATCACTGTGGAAAATTTTCATAACCAAGTCAATGGGGGTAGACGCGGATGGCAGCTGAATTTAAAGAAAGCCATATGTAAAACATAAATAGAAATCGTCTTAAATGAAAAAATACGACAGCTGTTGTCTTTGATGTCACTACCCGGTGGTACTCTGCCTTCAAGGTTCTGTAGATTGGGGGAACGGTGGGGGACGATTCCAATAAAAGCTTAGAGCTCGAGAGTTTCCAGGGGAAAGATCTGCGAGCTGTTTTTGTTTCCATCGTGATGGTTTGTGTGTCCTGCTGTCTCCACCTGTCCTCGCCCGCATCTGTGTGTGGGTGTGGGGTCTGCATGCGCTGGCATGAGGCATGGCGAAAGGGTGGGCGCTGGCTTGAGCGGGGGTGGCTACCTTGCAGCTGGCTGTTAACCTGGAGTGAATTTGCTCTGCCAGTCAGTCAGTCAGGCAGGCAGGCAGGCAGGAGACCCACCCTGGCAGAGGACTCAGTGTAAGACTGTTCTTTCTCAATTCTCCCCCCAGACACACCATCCTGAGAAGCCACTTTTTCCTACCACAGGAAGCCCAAGAGAACACTATAGCTAGCAGTCTGACAGCCAAACTGAACCCTGGCCTTTTGTATCCTGCCAGGTTTGAAAAGCTGGACATCACCCCTAAAAGTGCCCAGAAGATCAAGCCGGTGCTTGAGCGGTGGATGGCTGAGGCTGAGGCCCGCCATCGAGCAGGTATGCAGAACCTGACCGAGTTTATCGGGAGTGAACCATCCAAAAAGCGCAAGCGGCGCACCTCCTTCACACCCCAGGCTCTTGAGATCCTCAATGCCCACTTTGAGAAGAACACTCACCCTTCTGGGCAGGAAATGACCGAAATTGCCGAGAAGCTGAACTATGACCGGGAAGTAGTTAGAGTTTGGTTCTGCAATAAGAGGCAAGCCCTGAAGAACACAATTAAACGCTTAAAACAGCACGAGCCGGCCACAGCGGTCCCTCTGGAACCCCTAACAGACTCTCTGGAAGAAAACTCCTAAAGAAAAGCCCACCCAGAGTCAGCAGCAAAATCCACAGAAACTAAACTTCGCCCTTGGGACTCCACCAAAAAAAAAAAAAAATTGAATTCAAAATAGCCCCCCTTATCCCCCTTGTAAGTAAAAGACTACGAAAACTACCAAGTGGCAGAATGGTTTATACATGTCCCTTGGTTTTCCAAAAATAATTTTTTTTAATTTTTAAAATAAGAAATAGACCCCACTGCAGGTGCGTGTGGTAGGATAGTTCCCTCCCTCGCCTGACTTCCCAAAGCCAGTTTTTTAATGGACTTAAAGCAAACCAAATAACCACATACTTTTTCTGTATATTATGAAAATGTGAACACATTTTAAGGAAAAAGAAAAACAAAACTAAACCAAAAACGACAAAGAACAAACAGAAACTTGTATCTGTTCAAAGCAAACACAAGCCTGCCACCTGGAGGAGGGACTGCTTTCTTTCAGGTTCTAAGTGCTGATTCGTTAGAAAACCTATTAACCAAAGTCAGAAACGTGGCATTGCAAACGCGATCGTCGGTCTACTCTTCCCTGCGTGTAAAGTTGTCTTATGAATTTTTACATTTGTACTTAACAGAAAAATAGGAAGCCTGATTTCTCCCATCTTCCCCATCTATTGTCACCACCCGGGCTGCCATTGTTGAAGCCATTCCGCGAGGCTCTGTTGTTTCTCTTTTAGGAGAGGGGTTCTTGGTTTTTTTTCTTTGTTTTGAAGGGGGGGCATCCTGGATCGTGTGCCAAAGCATTTCATTGCTTTCTTCTCACTATGACTCGTGGGTTTAAGGAAAGAAAATGGATCTCGCATTTCTCTTTTTTCCTCCATTTCTGCATCTCCCTCATGCGTGGCCTCTGGGGTCTGCTGATGGCCAGAGCGGGAACCTTGTGTTTTCCACTCAGATCCCAGTGAAATGCAGGAGAGACTCCAAAATAGCTAGGGCTTTGCTCGATGAACTGTCAACACTGGCATAAGCTGTAATTGTGCTCACTGTCCACACCAGAGCTTGGGATTTTTCTCAGTCTGTTGGTCACGTACATGGAGAGCTGACCAAAACTAATTTTGTAATATAAACATAAGCTGCACATTTGGTTCAATACTTACATCTATGTTATGCTTCTGTGCAAAGCAATTGCTTTCAGAAGTCTGATAGCCAAAGAAATGTCGAAAGATTTCAGTCAAATACACACATAGCATGCACACCCTTACATACACAATCTCTCTCTCTCTTTCTCTCTCTCTCTCTCACACACACACACACTCACACACACACACACACACACAGAGAAAACAGACCAAAAGGAGAGGATAGTAACTGGATCATTAAAGGCCATCGTGTATCCTATAAATCCCATTTCTCTAACTACTTTCATTCCAACAGCAGTGGCAGACTTTTTTTCAGGGTGGGGATTAATTGTTCTGGGATATGTAAATGGAGCAGAAATTTGGCCAACAAATTTGAACAATTGGAAGGGGGGGGGCTGGGTTTTGAGGAGAAAGAAGTTTTAAACAAGGAAGTGCCTCCACTAAAAGGGAAAAGTTAAAGTGACTTATCTAACACATCAGAACCACCTTCACAGTAGAACTAGGGGATTATTTCATTTTTCAAAGTAACTTACTGAAAAGATCTATGGACCAAACTAACCTAATAAGTCAGAAGGAAAAACTGAGAGGTGAGGACGGCTATGCCAGGTGAGCACTTGCAACCTGCAGGTGATGTTTTCTCCGGGTATAAGTAAAAGGTGTTCAGTTAAAGGAATAAGCAATGAGAATCACTAATTTGCCAGCTGTTGAAATGTAAATATTCCTGACTATTTTGTTAATAAGCACGTTCATGTACTATCTAGAAGTCAATTGTGAATAAAAAAAGAGAACCTCCACCTCAAGTTGTACAACTGATAAGAAATCTTCCCACAACTCACTCCCTCCTCATAGGTATTTGAATTTCTTCTTCCGAAGATCCCCCTTGCTGGTTGTGTAAATGCAGTGGTACAATCCTACTGCCCATCCCCACCCCCTTTCCCAGATGATCCAGGAGACCATCAGCAAGAAAACTCTTAAGAGAAACCGTGGAAGTGGAACTGTTTTGCCAGTATGATGCTAATTGGATCAGAGCTAACCGTCAGTGCCAAGGACACCGTGGTATCCTTTTCGCCACCTCAAAAACTGCAAAAGTATCAACAACCCAGATATCCAAAAATGCATTGATTAAACAGATTTTGTATTCTCCTAGGACCTGCTCCAAATTCCATCAAGGAAAGCTCCCCAAGAAGAGAAGTTAACAAGATAACATATGATGGATGCTAAATGTTTAAACACGTGCCAGCAGCAGTTACATAAAGGCCTGCTCAGTTCGGAGATCTATAATTGGGAGGGTATAACTAGGACAGTGAAAATATAAAATAAAAGTAATCTTCCTGAGTGGAATAAAACCGAAATATATTCATCCCACAGTCGTAAAACCATTCATGTGCAGTGATTTTTTTTATAGTTTTATAATTTTGTATTGTTTTATAAATTATTTATAAGGTATTGTAATGCTTCTTATATTAATTTTTTACAGATAAATTTTTTGCTACAAGGCATACAAAGGTGCCTGAACAGATTCTTAGGAATATAAATTATACTGTGTAACTGGTAAGTCTTCAGACCACACCTAATGCTTAATTTTATTATGACATTTCCTGTTTCCACCCTTGAACAACTTCATATGCCAATAGCAATAGTCTTTTGTGTTTCCATGAAATGAAGATTAAGGTTGTTACTAACAAAAATTAAAAGCCACTTCCTGGCATATATGATAGTATTTCAAGCTTCAATATTTTTCTTACGTATTTTTTAATTTTTGTCATCTTCATTTTCTTCATTGATGGAGAAAAAATGACTAATGTTATATTTTACACTTGTTTCTGGCTTTGTTTGTTTTTTTCATTTTTCAATCCAGAAAAGTTTTTATTTGTATCGCAAGGCTTTGGTTTCGTTGTGTTATACTCACACGATACACGCACGCACACACACACACACACACTCATGCACATACGCACACCACAAAAGAGAGAACACAAAAGCAAAAGGAGCTAGGAAAAAACAAACAAACAAACAAGTAGAGGTGTATCAAAGAACTCAAGCTATAACCAAAAAGAAAAATATAAAATGCCTTTGCTCATCTTCTCTACGCTGGACCAAAGCTCAATATTTGTAGGTATATGCACATTGTATAGATATGGCTAAATGTTGCTGACAATCTTGCAATACTAAACTGTTCCTATTTTAAGAAAAAAAAAGAAAAGAAATACAAACTGTTCATCAGTGTTTTACCTCAGCACTCTACTTGTACCCAGCTAATGACCAAGCTTAAAAAAATGGAGAAAAAAGAAATTGATTTTCATTTCAATGTTTGACTGTAAAATCTGTTTGGATAACATTTTGTAATGAGCTTTTTGTCATGTGATTTGCTTGTCTTCAACTTGAAATTATGGAAGGCACATTTGTTTATTTGTTGTTAAGAAAGTGATTTTATTTTGTCCTATGTGCTGTGATCTAGACTGGTCACGAGTGTCCACTGAGGAGGCAACAAAAGAGAGCTGCTTCTCCATGCCTGGAGCAAGCAGAAGGAAGGAGGGCAGGACAACAGACTGGGTTGTTTTGAAAAAAATCATCATGACAACAAGTTGACATGATGGACTTGTGACCTAGAAGCCAAACTGGATATTTAAAAGCTCCTTACTTGCTCTGACATTGAAACCAAAGTTGATTTATCTGCACAGGTTGCTTGACATTTAAAAAAACAAACAAACAAACAAAAAAAAAAACAAAAAAAAAACTGTACTTAATCTAGAGCAATACCTGTATGGTCAGTAAAGCTGCACTTTGTGTATTTCTTAACAGCTTCAGATCTGTCACTTTTAATTTGTACCATAAAAAATAAAGAATTGTTTGACATGAGCTTTTAGGCTAAGTGTGTCTTACACTCACATATGTGATTTAAATAGTAAGCGTGTAATTAATTAGTGTTTAGCATGTTATAATTCCAGACATTAAGAGATTCAAGATAGACTGGTTAATACTGTAATTATCCTAACTTTTCAATGGAATACTATATTAATTAGGACTCCCTTGTTTGCAAGTTACAAAAATCCAGCCCAAACTTGCTTAAACAAGGAGACTATGCTGTCTGACCGAACTGGAAAGTCCTGCTGTGGACCTCGAGCACAGTTGGATACAGTGGATTCACGGATGTCATCAGTCTGCCCTGTATGGCTTCCTTCTCAGATGTAGACAGTGGATGTTGAGTCACGCATCTGCCTCTAAACTAAGTACTATGTTTGGATTGTGTGTTTGAATCAGCACGCAGGGTCACAGACAACTCCCTGTCTATGGTATAGGGAATGGGGCTTCATGATTACAACCCTACAGGACTACAAGGAGGAGGGAGGAAGTCTCCACCAGAACCAGAAGACAGAAGAAACCATAACAGGCAGAGACAAAACTAGAACCACAGCAATCTACTACTATCACCCAGCTTTATACCAAGTGCCATAGAGAATATACTGGGAAGAGTTTTTGCTACTCTTAAGCAATGCCTGTAATTGCATGTTCACAAAATTTAAGAACTGCGCTCTCTTGCTCCAAATAAGAGATGTGGGAGGAGGTGTGAGTTGATGTTGTGTTTCTAATGTACTAATTCAAAGGAAAATAGGGGCATCTCGCTAAAGAGATCAGTGATTTTTTTAAAATTAGAATAACAGTTAGTGTACTTTTAGTGACCTTTAGCAAACCTTTCTTATGCCACATGGAAATCCATATATCAACTTTGTGTTGTGATTGATCAGTAGTGCTTTGGGGCAAGTAACAGAACCAAAAATCTCAGTGCTCATTCATTATATATAGGCAAGAGAAGTAGCCAGGAACCTCCAAGACTGATTTTAAGAGGAGCAAATCATGCTGATGCTTCTGCCTTTGTGGGTAGAAAAAGACAAAGTTATTTTCAAGATTTTTTTCCATCCAAATAATCTAAAACTATTCTGAACTAATCCTGATTATGATCAGACCTTTAATTTTGAAGTACATTTAACCTAGGAACTTTAAAATGTCTTGTTTAAAAAGATGGCCATCTTCTCCCTGGTGGCACAGCGGTTAAAGTCTCCTGCTATCAAGTTATCACCAGCCACTGTGGCCAGAGGGCCTGAGTTCAATCCTACCATGATCGAATCCTACCATGATCGAATCCACATGGCACAGCTGATCTCTCCTGTCTCACCCGCTGCTCCCCTCAGTGTATTTCAGTCGATCTGCCTGTTCTGCTCCCTACTCTGTCTCTGATGAATCCTCTCACCACCATCAATCCCCCCAACTACCTGCCCACATCACACATATATGGCTTAAACTCCAGTTCTTATACACATTAAAAAAAAAAAAGATGGCCATCTTGTAATTCAATCATTCCATAGTCCACACATATCTGCTAAGCATTTCATATATGCCAGAACCTTTTATAAGCTGGAGACTCAGAAATAAACAAAATTAATCCTTACTTACAAGAAGCTCATATTCATCACACAAAACCCTGTAATAGTTCTCTAGAAATTAAAATATTTCAAATTCCAATATTTCACATATAAATTAAATTCAGAATTAAAATGATGAGCAGTAGTTCTGAGACTGACTTCAATACCAGTAAATGAATGGGTGCAAATGTTGTCTGCTTACAAGACAATCACCAGTATCTGTTCTAAAGGATTTCAAAAACCATCCCAATAATCATTTTCCACTAAACCACCCGTATACACATAATCTATTCAGTGGCAAGTGTAGCAGTACAATGGTTGATGAATTTAATAAAAAATCCATGGTCAGAAAGATTTCAGAAGCAGTCTGTCATAAAGTAGATGATAATAGCTTCTCACTGACACACACAAATCTGGACTCCTAGTTCCTTGTTCTATCCTTTGAGAGAAGTCCAAGCAAATAGCACTTCTGGTCCATTTGACTTATCTTTTGAATCATGAGAAAAGCTATGGTCGAGAGAAAAGATAAAGTATAAGGAGGTTCTTAGCATGCTGGATAAAAACTATGAAACATTGCTGTGTTTTCTTAAATCAGATTATGGAGACATTTTATGTTCTCCTTCATGAACTTTCACCATCTATTTGCATTATCCTTGTTATGGCTGTATCAACCATACAACATAGAAATCTTGGAGTCATCCTAATATCACATGCACACGCACATGCACAGACACACACCCCAAGTCACTACAAGTTACCATTTTCTTGTCTGGACTACCATGAAATGCATCTCTGGTCTCTTTACTCATCACATATTTGTCACCAGAGAAATCATTTTTAAAAACAAACATCGGCATATTTCTCTTTTATTTCAAGTCTTTCTAATGTTTACCATTGTCTTCAGAATGAAAAACGAACTCCATCATAACATGTAGTACTTTTCTTGACATGGTCCTTGTTTACTTCTGCACCCTTATCTCTCATCAGTTCTCAAACCATACTTTTATATAGTAGGCTCACCAAACTTTCTAAGATTTCTCTGACATCCACTTTTGGTGCTGAAACTTCTGCCCAGAATATCTACCTATTGCACTATTGACCTATTTAACTTCTATTTATTGTTTAAGACTCAGCTCTGCTCAGTTCCACAAATAGTTGCTGGACTGCTACAACATTCTAGGAAAGGTGCTACGTTCATCATGGTGTATTTATCGACCACCACTTACATGTTACAAAATCACTGCCCATGATCTCTGAATGACCAGTTCAACTTACAGATGAATATAGTTTAGCACCATAGTTTTAAATTATTTTCTTTGTGTGTCTAAATACATTACATTATTCCATTATCACTGAGTATTAGGGGCTTCAGACAATAATATAGAGCCTTCTGATCATTCCCAAGGCAAATGAGTATAAACCAATTAAAAAGAAATATATAACATCAGTGAATCCTACAGATTATTTAACTAATCCTGTCAGCAACTGAAGAGCATGCAATGTGTGTAGAAGCTAGATTGGAGCCTAGCAGGTCTGCTTCAGGACTTTCTTTGATAGTCTCATGTAGCTTTTATGAGTTATCTTTGTGTTCATAATTGTTAAGAGATTTTAGCTTTACCACACCTACTGAGATGTCATTTAGGAAAAAATCACATTCTTCCCATTGTTTATTTGTCCCTAAACTCTGGCATCTGCATGGCAGCCTCTGCTTGTGTTAATGGGTTACATCATCAGTGTAATCAAGGTTATCATCTCTGAAAGCGCAGATGTTTCTAAGATGCTCAGTTATGTGAACATGTGCGATGTTAAGACAACCAATAAAACACATAGAATCAAAAGTGGAATAGCTCCACAAACAACATCAGTCAAAGAACAATAGTTCACTGAACTGTAATATTGAAGTACTTTTAAGCTGCTCATATTTAGATGCTGTGTAAGAGCACAAGAGAGGTACATTTTTTAGATTCCTACCACATATAGGTATTACTGGTCTCCAAATTTTGCATTCTCTGAACTTTGAGGCCTGCTTAGATACACTATGCTTGGCTGTGAAGAAAAGTAGGTTTCAGTCATGGAGACAGGCATCCCTAGATAATGGAGGACTTCAGTGGTTGACAAAGAACATTAAGACATCCTTTTTAAGGGGAGATTCCCCACCTTATAATAAAAGAAAGATTTTGTCTTCATATTAGTCCAAACCATATCAATGACGATATCATGCACACCAAGTGTTAGACACCCGCACAGAATGACCAGTCAGTCTAGAATATAATGGCATGGGAAGATAACAAATACATCAAAACCACTCTTTGTCTAATTTGACAACACATAACCCAGCACACACACACACACACACACATTAAATATCCTTAATTGTTTCTTTCTAAAAACACAAGCCTCACATTTACCTCCTAACACACTCCAGCTGATCATCAATGTTTAGGCTCAGTTTTTGCTTTGAATGATGGGGAAGTGGGAAGACTCTCCACAGACTAATGGCTCTGCTTTAATAGGTTACAGAACAGTCTTTCAAAAAAATAATAATAATGTAGGCTCAAGAGCTTGCCACATAAGTGTTTTTTATTTCTGCTTCTAGAAATAGTCAGAATCTCCAGGAGGAACAAAAAGAGGAAAAATGAATGTATCCAAACAGGGTAAGAAGAGAATAGGTCTCCATTATTTCCATTCATTGGAATCACTAATCTCTGAAGAGGACTATGTATACCCCCAGTAGAAAGCAAGAAGCTGGAAAGGACACCAGAGTCTGGTGCTCTTTCCTTGACAAAGCAGAGGCCTGACCCTGCTTCTTCTCTGCTCCCTAGTCCTTTGTTTTCCAGTCCTCTCTTTTCAACTTAGTTTGTCCTTAATTTTCCTCAGACTGAAAGGGTGAGAAACATCAGTTCAACCAGACAAAATAACCCACAGCTTCTTGCACACACTTCCTTAGCTTTCTCAGCCAGGGAACACTCTGTGTTCTCATGGCATGTCTCTTCTTCCTCAGCCTCACCTCTGAGCCCTGATCATCTTCCACAATCCAGAAGAGAAACCTAAGACTTGAAGCGATAATGATCATGTAAATGAGAGTAAGATGGAAATCTGTTACTGAGGTTGCCAACTTTCTCTGTAAAGCCTCAGAGATAGCAGATATTTTAAGTTTTGAGTATCATTGTTTGTTGTTGTAGAACAAAAGCACTTTTAGACGATCTGTACACCAATGGGAATGGCCATGTTCCAATAAAACTTTATTAATGTTAACAGATATTTGGTTTCATTGGGTCCTAAGACTGAAATCAACTCACACCTGACCTAATAGGTAAAGTGCTCTGGGATCCACAAAGTCCCAAGGGGCCTGATAAGTCTTTCATTAGCTCTGGGCATGGACCATCTTTTACTTCAACCAGAACCCCTAGGATTCTTTTCCAGTTTTGTCCTCAAAAGCATGCAATATTGTTCTTCTTTGGAAGGACTTCCTCGGGTTAGCAGAGTTACTCTGACTGCAGGAGTTTAGAGCCCCAAGTTTAGAGCTCTAAGCACAACCTATAGATCTATACACAACCCTAGATTTGCACAGGGCCCAGAAGTCTGTGAGAAGACCTTAAATCCTGTGCTCAGTTGTGGTTAAAACATATACAGACCATCTAAGCTTCCCACTGGAACCATCATCAGAAGAGCAAAAGTCAAGGACCATTGATAGAAGATGATGGTGAGTAGGGAACAACCCAACAGAAAGGGCCAGCCTGAGCCTGCTCAGAATCAGAGCAGGTGTGGTAGAGATCTAGGGCACACTGAAGAAGGAGAGGCACTGGGAATTTCCTCACCTCTAGAAGAAGAATTTTGCATGCATTCCTGTTTAATTTCACCTCATTGGTTTTGAGCCAACATTCACTTCACCAAGGTGTTCTTGTATTGATTCTGTCATTTAATGAAAACACCTACTTGCTCTCAAAGTCTAAGGCCAAGCTTTTGGAGATATTTAATGAATGGTTCAAGTCACAAGTTACAGAAATCATCTCTGAGTTACTTAAATAAAAAGGGAAGATTTATTGAGTGGGAATTAAAACTTCAGAAAAATGAAGTGTGCCTTATGATCAGGCTTAGAAAATCTCTTCTCCTGTGGACTGAGAAGCAGGAAGTGTAATTATCTGTTAGTAGGATTAGCTTATCTAAGATATTTCTTTCAATACTATTACCATAGCCCAGGATGCTGATGCTGCTTCCATCCTGAATTAACAGTAAGAGCTCTTTGTTTTGTTTGGATTTGCTCAAAAGGGTGACTACTGGTCAAGATTCTGACATGGGTCTGGAAACCAGGGAGTAGGAAAAGCAAAACCTCAGCTCTTTTTCTTACAGAAGCACAGGCAGGTATTACCCTCTCTGCCGTGAAGATAACACACAAATAATGGATAATTGCCCCTAAAGAGCAGTTAGCATTGCAACTGGAAAACAAACAACAAAAAAATCAAAGGTTATTCTTAAGTGGGACTTTCTTTTTAAAAAAATATTTTGGAATAGCAGAACTGAATTTGAGGATATATACCTCAATAGTTACAACTGCTGGTCATAACCAGCATCTGATCTGGTTAACCTGCATTGTCAAATATCTTGAATATCATCCTGATATCATCCTATATATAAAGCCATATGAATAAGACTTAATTAAATAAGATGGGTGACCATGTGAGGTAATATTTTTGTTAAATAAAAAGATGTGATTATTAAGCAATAAGACCACCTTCTCTATTGTTATTTGTAGATAAGTTTTAATGGCAATTCCAACAGAAGAGTACAAAAGTTTTGGGGGAATTTTCTGTTTTTTTAATATTTGGCAGTAACACTGGAATAAGGAAGCTGTAATGAGGGTTTGTTTTTTTGTTTTTGTGTGTAAATACTGGTATGTTTGTTTAGGAATCAGGTTTCTTTCCACATGATCCTAGGATAAATGTATCCATATATTAAAAAAAAAACACATCTTTTATATGTAAAGACAATATGACTGACCAACTGTTCTTTGTCATGAGATTTGTATAGAACAGCAATGGGCAACTTGGGCTAACAAATTAAATAAAAGAAAGATTTCTCTTAAAAGGTAGTTATGTTCAAATAGTCTAGCAACTTCACCAGAGAGTTGCAAGGAAAAACATCAGAATGAGCACATGGACATGTATTCAATGGACTAAAGGATCAGCACAAAGAGGAAAGCAAACTGAACTCACAAAATAAAAATTTGAAGAAGAGATAAGAACAGGCACAAGAGGGTGAGGAGAGTGGAGGAAATGAAGGAATCACAATGAATCAACACAAAATCTACAAGAACTATATTAAAGCTAAAAAATAAAAAACTAGGGCCATACAAACACCCTGGCAAAGGCAGTAATTTTTGCTGCACTAAACCCTCTTGTTTTTCATCTGTGTGATTCTGAACACCAAGAGAGGGAATCTCTTTCTATAAGCCTCTCCCCATCCTCACTGTTAGATAGTTGAATCCCTAGAGCCTTGTTCTGATGAAGCACATTATTCTTTGCTAAAGTTTTCACCAGTCAATAATCTGTCCTTTTTCCTTCTTTTAATCTTTCGTATTTATAGATGCATCAGTGGTTTATTTTCTTCAAAATGTGCATATTTAATTCCCTCAATCTCAGTTTCACTTGATTCAAACTATATGATTTTACAAAGAGTGGGAAAGACAGAGAGACAAGGGTCATCGTTATGATCCTTTACATATACTCAGTTTACCAATGTCTTTTCAATGATGACAAAAGTCAAACAGAACCATGAATTTAGACTTCTGTGTGGGCATGTTTATCAGTTCTCCCCACATACTGATCAGCTGATTGATTTTTAAGATTGATAGAAATGTACTCACTGCCAAGATCTCTGGACACCTTTATGATGGTAGTATTACGCATCACAAAAAGATAAATACTTCTTGTCCCAAAGGCTCCTCATTCCATTCAAGAGTTTAAGTGTACATTAAAATGTAAATTGAATGTAATTCACTGAAGGTCTTCTAAACAGGGTTTGCTCAGGGATCAGAAGGGAAAAGTTTGCAATGTTAACAATAAGCCTCTATGAAAATCCCCCTCTCCAGCTTGTAGAGATTCAAAGAATCATAATGTTTGAAAAGCCATTAATACTATGGTTCTCAAGTTAATCCATGGTATAGAATCAGTCTTTAGCCTGTCCAACTGAAATTTAAAAAAATAAAAGACTAATGTAGTATGTTTTCCTGCCAGCTAACTCAATTTTTTTTTAATTTTTCTTCTCCTTATTCATGTATATTTGATATCATTTGTAGGCCCCATGGAATTCCCACCACCAATTCACCAGTACATAACACCTCAATGCCTTGTGCCCTTTCTGCCCTCATCCCATTCACTCTCCCTCCCCCTAGCTAACTCAATTTAAAGAATTATCCAGTAGATTTAGATTTTGTTTCATAATTTTAGATATTAAAATATAATTTACTTAATCATTATTTGAAATAATATTTGTACCCTTGTTCACTGTATCACTATTTACAATAAGTAGCCAAGTAGTTATAGAAACAACCTATATGTCCATCAACAGATGAATAGATAAAGAATATGTGGTATATACACAATGGAATATTATTCGCTACTAAAAAAGATGAAATCTTGTCTTTTTCAACAACATGAATAGAATTTGAAGCGACTATGCTAATTGAAATAAGTCAGAAAGTGAAGCACAAATACCAGATGATTTCATTCATACATGGAATATAAATAAATAAAGCATATTAACTAGTGAAACATCACAAAATTAACTCTCAGACTCTTGAGAAAAATATTTTGTTTCCCAAAGGGAAAGGGAGAGAAAGATGTGAGGAATAGATAGAGGGGATCATTTAGATAATGATGAATAACACAGAACTGTTGTAGTGGATGTGTTATGATATACATGTATATTGAGGCATGAAACAATACCCCTGAAATGTATATAGTATTGTAATCCAATGGTAAATCAATAAAAATTTTATTAAAAATAAAATACACTTCATTTTACAAAATGATGGTGACAGTAATTGACAGCTGTTATAAGTATCTTTACTTGATAAAGCAAAAAACAGAGAAGATACCTATGTTCATCCCCAAAATTTAATTTCCCTTTGAAATTTATTGGCCAAAGAAATTAGAAATATAGGAACCACTGATAAAATAAGAAAAATGAAGCTCTGAACCCTAAGGGCCCAAATCAGTTAGTGGCACATTACAGATGAATAAACAGACCTCCTAACTCTCAGCTCCAAACTGCCTCTTCTCAACAATTAGGTTTCTGAGAAGACTAAATCAGTTTTCACTAATAAATATTTGTCATTTCCTGCTACCCAAATTCAAAACATTTTACACTCTGGGGAATACCTTCCTTCTGTATAGGTCTAGAAGAGAGACAGCCTCCCTAGGAGCCAAAGTAGAATAACTACTTCCATTCCCCATTCCCTGGCAGCCAAAGTGTATATATGCGTGACCCAGGTAAGGAGGTTCAGATGTTCTCATTTGGGACTTTGAGCCTTGAAAGAGTAATTTAGAAGTGCAGAGACCTTTAGAGACTTTGATGGAAATATAACTGGGACCTACAAAGAGCTGCTGGCTCCAGAGTTACCTCCTTAAGCAGACCCCCTTCCTTCCACGGCCTTGGCTGTGCCCTTGGCTTTATAGCCCCTTTGGTTCTTACTTTGATTTATATATGATTCTAAATCCTTCTCATTGAGTCCATGAATTATCTTAGAAACTTTCAAAAAAATTTCTTGCATGTTGAAGTTAGCCAGGTTTCTGTTCTTTGCAGCTAACGACACTGACTAGAAACCCTTCCCAAAGTAGCACTGACCAATTTTTGAGTGCTTCAAGGAAAGCTTCTTAATCTATGGTGTTGGTAGACTATTTTGTTTCCCTAATCTTTGGTGTCAGGTTACCAGATTTAGAAAATAAAAATATGGGACTCCCAGTTAACTTTGAATTTCAGATAAACAATGAATAATGTTTTAATATTAAGTATACCTTGTGCAGTAACATTATCACTAACAGTGTTACGGAGAGGAATTATTATAGAGAGTAATTCCACAAAAAGAGGAGGTTCCATGTTCTCTGTGCCACCTAATTAAGCTGGGCAGCAAGGGGAGGCCAAAGGAGACTTGGGAGAATACTGGAACCGATATTTGGAGGAGACACTTGAAACAGAAGGCCATGTGAAGAAGAAATCTCACTTGCTTCTCAGCTTCAGACTTGTACCAAGGACTAAGGGGATATGGAAAGAAAACATGGAGATGAGACTTGTAGAAATCTAGGAACAGACAATGATGAAAGATCCATGGGAAGGCTAACAATGGCAACTGTTAGCTTGATTTGTATTTTTATTTTGCCCCTTTCATCCCAAACTTGCCTAGTCCCTTCTGCCCCATTATTATTCTTCCCTGTCAGAAGATGCCTTAGACTTGTTACAAGTTTTCAGGCCTCATGATCCAGCTTTGGGCCAAACTTGTGTCTTACTAGACATTTACCCATAAGGGGTGGGTAACTTTGAGTGTTTCATAAGAAAACTATTATCCTTTCTTCTCTCTTTCTATGCACACTTTCTGTTAAAATTCTTTCAAATGAAGATAAGTTTGTCTTTATGTGGCAGATGGTAAACCTATTTAAAGCATGGATATTTGGGGGTCCTAGAGTATACCTCAATCTTCCCACTAACAGTGGCATTAACAACATAATAAACATTATCTGGTTTTATGTGAAATTCAAATTTCTGAACTTCCTGTATTTTATCTACCCACAAACTAACATATAGTACTAATATGCATGACCAGCAAGCAGCTCACACCATACAAATTTTGATAACACCTGAAACTGTCTATATTTTCTTTAGAAAGATGAGTATTTTGCCCCAATGTTATTTATTTATTAATGACATGAATTGACATTGCATTATAAATATAAATTTTCACATGTTTATTACATATAAATTGTTGATCATTGAGAATCAACATGTGTATATGCTACATTAAGTTCACTACTAAAAGTTCAAATCTATCCTTCCACAAACCAATGACTCCAGTTGACTTCTGATCCTTACCTTCTAGTAACCATTAGTTGGTTTTATAGTCCAAAATTTAGCTTCTGTTTTATTAGATCATCTGATTGTTCTCTCTACAGAACCCATATTAGAATCATATGGAGTTTATCTTTCTCAATCTGGTTTATTTCTAGAAAATAAAACCAAACCTAAGCCAAACTTCCAGAGATTCTGATTTAATATTGAGTGGAGTCAGGATAGATTTTTTTTTAACTCTTTAGATTGTGTTAATCTGTGGCCAGGATTGAGAACATACAATATAGGAAATCTTCAGATAAAATTCAAAGATTGAACCTAATTCAAACACAGAACAGTCAAGGCTCTCTGGGTAGCCCAGAGCTAAAGTGGATCAAGGCCAGAAACTCCCTCAGTGTAACCATCTCAGGTCACTGAGTAGCAAAGATTATGGATGAGTCAGGCTTAGCTCTAAATGAATAGAGATTCTTGACTCTTCCAATAATAAAAATAGCATTTCCCTTTAACGAAAATCTACATAGGCATGCACAACCACAGAGATACAACTAACTGTGCTTGCCTCTATTTTGCACATATCATCACTTTTGCTGAGAATATGGTGTTTTACAAGTTCTCTATCGTCATGAATGCACACAAACAAAATACAAATGGTGGAGGGGGGCGCTACAACTGGAGAAAGGGTAGACCTCTTCCCAGTTAGTCAGTAGTAATGCGTAACTTTTAACTTCTCTGAAAAGCAAGCCTCCAGCATTCCCCCTGAGCTATTTTGTTGACAGATGAATCATGGTGATACAATCCAGGCCAGTCATTGTGCTCAACCAGGCAACAATCTTAAGCTTGCATAAATAAATAAGCAAGCAAACAAACAGTCAATTTGAGCAGCCAAAACTCACTTTGTATTCAAGATATATTTATAAAAAGTCTATCCAGAGTCCCAATATCTGAGATGGTTTCTTTAAGGTATGAGTACATCATCATCTCAGAAATAATACTTTTGTGAATAAACCTAACTTTCTTAAGCGCAGCTCTTGTATCTCATTAAGTGGCAAGTGGCAGTACTTGAGTTTTTGGTGGTTTTGTTTGATATTTAAAAGATTATTATTTTTGATAGGTGGGGAGACTTCTAGTTCTTAGTGGTCTTGACCTAAGGATTTGTCAATGCCAAAAGAAGATAATATAGGATTCAATCTCTTCCTTTTAAAAGAATGAACTACATGCTACTTATGGTGGTAAAAAGACTGGCTTCACCTGTGAGTACCAGATTTTGTATAGTCTGTGTCACAAACTTAAGGTCTATGAAAATGGCCTTCGACTCCTATATGCCAAAACAAGGAGGAGTCATTCCCAAAAACATGTTATGGTATGTTTTTGTGTGAAATTGTAACTGCAAAATTACACAGTTGTGTAAATGATTGGCAACTCAGTGAGTCTCCCATCTCCCAGCTCAGGTCTCCCTCAGACTGGAAGTCTTCACTCCAGAAGGGTGATGATCCTTCTCTCTTCTCTCCCACTTACTAGTTAGTGGATTGTTCCTTGCCTAGAGTAGAGCAAGATAAGGGGAGAGATATGAGAAATACCATAGTTCTCTCTTGGCAGTGCACTTTAGAAGGGCTGGGGTTAGAACAGACTCTTGTGTGGTTGACTCTCCTGGCCCTGAAATATTCCTCTGAGTTCATCTTACTGCACTTCCCTTGACCAAGCAAATGTATCTCTATTCCAAAACGCTACTCTTGACCCATTCTTCAACCTAGGGCAGCATATATATCTTATATATTTATCTTATTATATTTATATCTTATATATTTATAAAATATTTAAGAGTGATCACTTCTCACTTTTTTTTTTTTTTTGGTCCAATTGTCCTTCCTCTATGCCCTAATGAATACCCACACGAGTGACCAAACTGCTTCCTTACCAACAGGAACCTTTGTTCCTCCCATCGCCTCGATAAAAATCAGTGAGATTCCCAATCACGGAATTGACCCACTTCCTGAAAGCACACAATCTAGAATGAGCCCTTGCTTCATTAACCCTCCCAATGAAATAAGGCAAAGCCAGAAATAAAAGGAATGGCCTGATTGGTGAGTCCTCACCCTTGTGCTTAACAATGCAAGACACATAGAGAGAAATAAAAAGGACTTATTTACACAGAAAATGGAGAGCAGAGAGAAGAAAAATGCATAGACTGACCCATGGCCAAATGTAATCTCTCCCACCTTCAGATGGTATCGGATAAACAGGGACCTGGGTGCACTACAAAGCCATTCATAAAAGATTCCGTCTTTTTGAGTCCAACATTACTGTGTATCTCTGTCCCTAGTTCCCAAAAGCCTCCCCCACTTAAAAAGTCAAGTTAATGGCATGCTAGGAGTTGTAGTACCTGACACCCGAGTACTTAGCAGTGCAGAAATTGGAAATAGAGTTTGAAAAGATGTCAGGGACTGGAGTCTAGAAAACTCCAAGTTCACTATGAGCATCCCACTATTGCAGAGTTTGCGCCTCATGATTTCTCTAAAACTCTCTCTTTTAAACTTTTTATAAAATTTTTTGGTGATGAAAGTTTGAATCTTTGGGTGTGGCCTCAGAAAGCTGACACCTCCAGGATTTTAGTGTATTCAAAAAAACAGCAATCAGTCACATGGTATCATCCAAACTTAGCCACTGTGGCAAAGTCTTCCATTTCTAGAAAACAGTCAATCCATCTAAGTAAATAAAAAAAGCTGGAGATACTAGTCAAATAAATAGCAAATAAATACCAGAAGACTCGGGGTTTAAAAGAAAAAAAACTCAAAAATGATTGAGAGACTACTTTTATTTTTTTTATTTATATTTTATTAGTTATATTTGACATCATTTGTAGTCCCCAGGGGGTACCCACCACCATTTCACCCGTGCACCATCACCTCAGTCCCTTGTGCACCCTCACCCTCTGGCCTCTTCCCCGTCTTCGCCCTCCCCCCTTCCCCTATCCCCCCCCACGGTCCCTTTGGTTTATCCCGGCTTTTTGGTCTTATTAAGTTTTTTTGTTTACTTTTGGTTATAATTGCCCAATTCCTTGAGCTTATTCTTTATTGTTGT
>JAGFMF010011718.1:3766248-3788056 GCA_019455555.1 Galemys pyrenaicus | reverse complement strand
CTTCTAGTCCAGTGACTCTGGGGCACTGCAGAGGAGACTGGTTCGGTTGGTTTGTCCTCACACAGCTCCCTGCAGAGATCTCAGAGACTGCAGGGGTGCTGCCAGCACTGGGATCTGGTTTCAGGCGGGGTGCAGGCTTATGCCAAAGTTGCTGCTAGCTGAAGTTGTTGGTTTTGTGGGGGGAGGAGGGAGCGTAGCTCCAGGGCTTGCGCATCTAGGCTCGGTGGAGGTTCTGCACTTCCCAGTGCCCTAGTGTCCTGAAGGGTATGGTTGGGGCTCCCCACTGGGCACTGAGGCTGTGGCTTTCAAGTACTGGGTTTTCCCTAGTTAGGTTGTTAGTCTGCTGCACCAAGCACACCTTTCTGGTCCAACTTGTGGCTTAAATACATCCCATCCCCCCTTCAGTTTAGAGATTGGCTTAAGCCTGTTAACTGTTCTTTGTCACCGCGGTCTCTATTTGTGAGTCTTCCCTCAGCCTGACTCGACTACCCGCTCCTTCCCTAGTATCCCTAAAGTTAGAGACTTAACTCACCAGGTCTGGAGCGCTTCCTCGGTTGTCTGTATCACTGCAATTCTCCCCACTAGGCTGTTTATAAGCTTTCTCTTCGGTGCTGGGTTTCTGGGTTTGTCTTGTAGTTCCTGGTTAGCCGAGTTAGTAGATGGGGGGAGGGGAAAAGGGGAAGGGGCTGGAGCAGGATGTTTAAACGGCTTTTCTCCTTTTGTTAGTCTCTTCTGTGCGTCCTTCTTCTCTGGGTAGGTTGAAAATATAGTCCAATTTATCCTCAGTGTTACAGTTCCTACTGGGGCCTGCTGTATTTTTTCCCTTTTTCCTGTATCTTCCAGGAGCTTTCTAGCCTATTGTCTCTCCATCGCCATCTTTTCTTCTCTCCCAGGAAAAAAACCTCAATTGCAAAATTCTTACAGTGACCAACACAAGGGAGAATTCCATCAGCTGGCCAGCAACCAATGTCTGACCCCACATTGAGGACCAAGTTGAATGGAGTAAGCTGGAAATAAATCGAATGGCCCAGTTGGGGAGTCCTTACCTGTGTAATTAAGAATGACATCCAGAAAGAAATGAGAAGGATTGATTACATTAAAAAAGGAGAGCTAAGAAAGAGAGACAGAAAATTCATAGACCAGCCCATAACAGGAAATAATATGTCCTACCCTTGGGTAGAGTCAGTTGAGCCGGGCGTGTTCCAAAACCAGCCTTAAAAGAGAGAACAGACATGCCAATTGTTTAGACTTTTTGAGTCCAACATGGCTGGTCCCTGGTTGCCAGAGGAAGTCAAGTTCATGACATGCTAGAAGTTGCAATGCTCACCAGCTGAGCCCTCAGCAGCACAAAGGTTAGGTGCAGTTCAGAAAGGCATAAGGAGGTGAAAAGCTCTACCTGCACAATGGGCATTGCCCACTGCTTCAGAGCATTTCTCAGTGCTTTTCTAACACCAGGATCACCCCGCATAAGCCTCTCCTGACTTCTATTCCCAAATACCTACTTATCATCACCCAAGTATGCAGTTTTCCTTGCTGTAACAAATTAATATATCTAATTTTATTTGACTAGAAGTGTTTTTGATAAATAGACCACCATAAGTAATTGAGATGCCACTATAACCAATACCTGCTCATGTCATTTAGCTAAGTGGGCAATTAGCACACTGAGAAATTCGATTTGTGGGAGACTCCACCCAAAAAAAGCAGAATAGAGAGGCTGGAATAACCCTCTCCTTTAAACAACTATAAAACATTTAATATTTGTTCTTAAGAAAATCCAGATGCTCGATCCCAATTATATAATCTCGGGACTTTTCACAGAGATCGCAAACTAAGGTTAGTGGCCACTGAAAAGAAAACATGGGAGGAAGTGAAGGGGCACATAACTGGGCTGGGGGTCAACCACCCAAGCCATGATGGGGGCAACATGAGACATTGTGAAATTCCTGAGAGGAATTCTGCTGACACGTGAGCAGGTACAGACTTCCCAGTCAGTGAGAACTCTGCAGGCACTGACCCAGGACACTGGGAACTCCACATGAGCACCAAAAGCTCCCTCTCCCTGTTCCTCCTAGAAGAGATTAAAGAAATATCAGACTGAGTCAGGCCAGACTCCATAAAAAGACCAATAGTAAAGTGGACTTGTGAGATAACTCACTAATCCACTGGGGAAGTAAACAAATGGTGTACAGATATTGCAGCCCTTCAGAAGCAGCAGTAGAGACAGTGGCGGGGTGGAACTAGCCACTGTTGGCAGCCATAGTGACAGGTCAGCACACCCACCCACCACACACTGGCACTATGCCTCCGCCTGCTCAGTGCAATTTAGTCTTGGCGTATGAGTCTGCTATCCAGACCTAGCTCCTTCCCCTGAGAGACAGACTCAGGTTTCACAGACCATGGCCCATGGCAGAAAGGAACAGCCAGGATGTGAGGTGGAGAGTTAAGAAAATACAAGCACAGAATACAGCTTGCTGTGGAATGAAAGAAGAGGAAGTAGAGGTGACCAATATGACTCCTTTAACTGCGACAGCATATTAAAGTCCCAGATTCTCTTCCTGTCCCCCTTCACCCCAAGGTAAGCCAGGAAGAGAAACAAAACTAAATTACCAATGCCCCCAACACACACACACACACACACACACACACACAGACAGACAGAGAGAGAGAGAGAGAGAGAGAGAGACAGAGAGAGAGCAAATACACATGCAAAAATACATACCTAGAAAGCAAGGAACATCATATCAAAAGATAGAAAAACAAAATGAGGACAGAAGTCCTCAGACAATTACAAAAAATACTGAGGGGCCTCCCTAGTGGTACAGGGGGTTAAGGTGCAGCACTATAAAGCTATCCACAGTCACTGCAGCACGAGTTTGATCCCCAGCCAGGAAAGTGACCCACATGGCGCTGTAGACCTCTCCTGTCTCACCCGATGCTCTCCTCAGCAGTGCCTGTTCTGCTCCCCACTCTGTCTCTAGTGAATTCTCTCACCCCCACACCTCTGGGCTGTACCCAGTTCTTGTGTGCATAAATAAATAAATCTTTAAAAACAATATAGAAATAGAGTAACTATCAGATAAAGTCTTCAAAACAATAATATTAAAAATGCTAAAAAAAAAAAAAACAAAACTGAAAGGTAGTCAAGAGCAAATATGTAGGTACAAAAGCCTAGAAAGGAGATCCAGGAACAAAGAGAGTTCTTCACCAAAGATTGAATATTTAAAAAGAAAAAGTAACAAAAAGAGACACTGAATAACATGTAAAATTAGAAAGTACCTTAAATACATTAAACTGGCAGAGGAAAGAATTTCAGGTGTAGAAGATTCAAATGAATAAATTAGCCATTTAGAACAGACAGAATCAAGAAAAAGGAAAAATGAAGAAATCCTAAAAGAAATATCAGACTCAATTAGAAGACTCAATTAAGAATAACTAGGGTCCCAGAGGATGAATAAAAGTAGGAGCAGAAATCCTATTCAAAGAATGGAGAAACAGAAGAGACACCCAAATTTTAAAATGCAAAAGACCCACATCTAAGCACATTTTTGTCAAATTATCAAAAATCAAAGATAAAGTAAAAACCTTAAGGGAAGAAAGGAAAATTAAAAAAAAAAAAAAGCCTCTCAAATTGGCCTCCCTGGTGGCGCAGTGGGTTGAGCACCACACTGTAAAACATCCTCAGTCACAGGAGCATGTGTTCGATACCCAGCCATGGAGGGGATCCACATGGCACAGCAGACCTCTCCTGCCTTGCACACTGCTCCCCTCAGCAGTATATTTTGGTCCATCTGCCTGTTCTGCTCCCCACTCTGTCTCTGGTGAATCCTCTCACCTCCTGCAACTCTGGTCTGTACCCCAGGTCTTGTATGCATAAATACATAAATCTTAAAAAGAAAAAAAAAGCCTCTCAAATTGAGATTTCTTGGAAATCAGCCCTCAAACTCTCCAGATAAGAAGAGAGTAGAAGGAAGTGTTCATAATCCTAAAAGACAAGAACTGTCAGCTAAGAATACTAGAGTCTGAAAATTTATCATTCAAGTCTGAAGGTGAAATAAAGGTTTTCCCTAACAAATAGATCATAACACAAACTTGGATTCTGGTTTTTACTTTGATAGTGATGTGGTCAGGGTGGAAGGGGAGAGGTCAACTGGGTAGATGGCCCAGAAAGTATCCCAGAAGTTCCCACGATTCTTCCTGATGTGGTCACTAACTCCTTTCCCCATCTTCCCTCAAAACCCCTTCACAGCTATCTGTGTCCCAGTCATCTGTATCGGTCATCCTCTCATTGTTCCACAGACACTGGAGTCTTTCAGTTGAAATGATACCTTCCATCATCTGCTCTGTAATTTTTCTAGCAGTGTTGGAAAATCCAGGAAGAAAAGAGGTTTGAATTGAACCAGAGTCGAATCAGATGAGATGTGGCATGATGACTCGGAGTATGAGGGGATGACAGAAGAAATAACTTTGTCCAATTACTAAGACTGTTATAAGGGCCACATCACAGCACTTTACAAGAATTCTACATTGAATGCACCCACCACCTCACACCTCACCCCACTATGTCTAAAACCTAGCTATGGACACAACCTAATTCCCCATGTCAGCAGAATCCTCTCTTCAAAACTCTATCCTTTTCTTGCCATTCTTTCTTTCTCATACCTCCAAGACTTTACCCAGAGAGGTCCTTCTCCTTGGCAGTATACTTCTCTCTGGCTTGCTCCTTCCTGCCTATCAGTTCTTCATGTAGAATGAATTTCTTCTCAACAACCTTCCAAAACAGAGTTAGATGCTACTCCTCTGCAATCCTATAGCCTCTAATTATTGTAGCAGTTAATATTCTCTACGATTATCTATTTCTCCAACTAGCCCATAAACTTTTCCTTTTTAAGATTTATTTATGCATACAAGAGCTGGAGTATAGGCCAGAGTCACGGGAAGTGAGAGGATTCACCAGAGACAGAGTGGGGAGCAGAATAGGTAGATCAACTGAAATATACTGCTGAGGGGAGCAGCAGGTGAGGCAGGAGAGGTCTGCTGTGCCATGTGGGTCCCCTACACTGGCTGGGAACCGAACTCACACTGCTGTGCCATGGATGCTTCACAGTGTGGCGCCCAACCCGCTGCGCCACCAGGGAGGCCCTAGCCTATAAACTTCTCAAGGGAACGTTTCTCTGTGCCTGTATCTGCACCTGCCTACACTTTGTCAGTAATTAATGATGCTTGTTAAACAAATGACTCCAACTCCCAGGTTTCCCTTCCTTAACTGCTCCGTCCAGCTGTTTCCCAAGTAATAATTCCAACGATTTTGCAAACTTGTTCCTCCCCTCACACGCCAAATCACCTTGCCACTCCTCATATGATTCAACTCTAATTCAATTCAAGCCTCTCTTTTCTTCCTGGACTTTCCAACACTGCTAGAAAAATTACAGAGCAGATGATGGAAAGTCTCTAGTCTCTGTGAAACAATGAGTGGAGTTCAGCAATTTTCTAACTTTTTTCAGTTTGCTACATTTTCATGCCCTCGGCAGCTGTTCTAAAACTTTTCAGGCATGGAGCTTAAGTTTGTTGCTGTCTGGATATATGCAGGAGTTATGAAGAGAGGGTTCTGCTGACATGGGGACTTGTCCATAGCTAGCTTTTAGACTCTATAGTGAGGTGAGACATGAGGTGGTGGATGTATTCAAAAGAGATTTCTTGTAAAGCTCTGTGACTTGGCCCTTATAACAAACAGCCTTAGTCATTGGAATACAGTGGGGATTTTGAAAACACCAAGGTGGCAATTATTCAAATGTATGCCGAGTTAGCCCTTGGTACTTGTCTACAAATACAGGAAAAAGAAGTAGAAACTGAAAGAGCTGCTTCTCTTGCTTGAGAAGCCCAAGAAGGTGTAAGTAACCCAGTTTTGGAGCATGCTAACAGAGAGTACTCAGTCAAGTCTTCAGCCAGAAAATACCAAAGCAGATGCAATGAGTTGAACCATAGCCCAGTGAGAAGCATAAGGTCAAAGGCATAACCTCCATACCTGACCATGAAGCAGCTATTGGCAAGAAACTTACAGTGGCCAATAGACACCATAGACAGTGACAGGTGGGGATGACCATGTTCCTGAGCAAATGAAAGACATTCTGGTACCTCCTGAAATTCCTGTGGGCTTTTTAAGGGGCTGCTGGATCTAGTAAAAAGAACTAGAGTGATCTCAGTTACATTTGGCTACACTTTACTGCTCTCCTTAATCTTTCCCTTGCCTCTGAGCACTAAATTTGCCTCCCACTTCACAGGGAATATAAGGATCATGAGAAATATTCATGGCCAAGACTAAGACATTCCACACTTTCTTGCCTCATGTTTAAATGCCTAAGCCCAAATTTTTGACCTGCATCACTATGACAGAAATGAGAAAAAGAACATGAATTACCCCCATGGAGTTTGGCAGTTGATGAGAAAGAGCAAAAATAGAATGAGCACAAACTCATGGCCTATCTTAGGGAAACTGTGAAAAGAAAATCTAAGTTCGTTCTATAACATTGCCTTCCTTTAATAATCGTCCCTTCTTAAAAATGTTTCATTTCTTTTGACAGGTACCTGTATTTCCAAAGGCCTGGCACCTATAAAAGCAAGATCAATAATGAATGAGCAGGGCCTTCCTGGTGGCGCAGTGGGTTAAGCAGCGCACTATGAAGCAAACCGCAGCCACTGCAGCACAAGTTTGATACCTGCTGCCAGCCAGGGAGGGGACCCACATGGTGTGGCAGATCTCTCCTGCCTCTCCTGCTGCTCCCCTCAGCAGTGTGTTTCAGTCAATCTGCCTGTTCTGCTCCCCGCTGTCTGGTGAATCCTCTCACCTCCTGCAACTCTAGACTGTACCCCAGCTGTTGTATGCATAAATAAATAAATCTAAAAAAAATAATAATGAATGAACATGAAGTATATAAAGCAAGGAATCCCCTGACTAAAGAGAAGGGATTTAAAAAAGATAAACTTAATTGTTGATTTATTGTTGACATAATGTCCTCATTTAGATCCATGAATGAGGATAGAAAAGATACTGCCTGTCTTCAGTGCAGAGGCTCAGACTCCAGGAAAGGGGAAAAACTCACTCAAATCCAGACCATGTCTACAATACTTCTTAATATTCTTTAATTACATGGAGCACTGGAAATGCCTTACTTGCCAGGATCTGCCAGCCTGAGGGCTGAAGGCTGGGAGGAGGTATTCTGTAATGGGCTTTGAAAGGACATTTACAAGGTTGGCAAAGTTAGAAGAAGAAGCAAGTGAAGAAAATAGAAGAAATAGCAGGCAACATAAACACAAAACCTAGCTATGGTAGTGACTTCAGTTTGAGAAGGTAGGATGCCTTCATCTGAGCTGAGGTCTAACCCAAAAAGGATGGAGACTTCCACCTGCTGTGATCTTATCTGAATCACTTTATAAGTGAACTGTTTTATCAGAATGTCTCCCCAGAGAAGGGTTTTCCTGGGTCTCTAGGTAAAATGAGATTCTTCTTAAGCCATGGTCCAAAGAAAAGAGCTTGGTTTGCTATGGAAATGCAATAAGCTTAAAAGCAGTAGGTCCATAATTTTTTTCTCAGGATTGACATTTATCAATAAATATTAATTTATACCTGGCCTAGACATGTACTATTTAGTCATATATGTCACATGTACAGTAAAAAAAATTCACTGACCAAAATAGTAAGATAAAAAAAGAGTAAGTCATTTAAATTAAATACTTTCTTTATTAGATT
The DNA here is from genome assembly GCA_019455555.1 of Galemys pyrenaicus. Lineage (NCBI taxonomy): Eukaryota > Metazoa > Chordata > Mammalia > Eulipotyphla > Talpidae > Galemys > Galemys pyrenaicus. Next base: position 3,780,309 of record JAGFMF010011718.1, on the reverse strand, counting down.
TTATTTTCCAGCTGTTTTAACTTAATAGAATTTTTTTCCTTAATTTCAAACTATTTAATGCCTTTTGGCTGAACAATGATTACCTTTCCATCCCAATGGACTTTTCCTGTCAATGGCAATTAAATGCATGTAGATGATTTGCTTTGTAATTGTTTGAGAGTCTTGCACATCAGAATTTTTGCTCAAGTCAATCAAACTTTGTTGGGAATATTTTTTTTATAAAACAAGATCCAAAATCCCCAAATGCAAATGCAAACATCTTAGGGACATGCCAACAACAAGGTATCTTACTATGTAATTACTATAAGGTTTTGTATGTATTGATAAGTTAAAAAAAATAGCTATATTGGTAGGTTCTGCTTTGTTTTCTTAAAGTTCATTCTCTAGGTTCACATCTCTGTTCCATTACAATCTTCCACACATAAAAAAAAACTTAATGTTTTTAATATTGTATGGCTATATATTTTTATGTGAGATTTCAAATCTCATTTCAAATGATTATTACTTACCAGTTAATGAGCATATATGAATCTTTTAGATACAAGTGAACAAAATAGACTCATAGGCTATTTAAAAAAAAGAAGAAGAAGAAACATGTATTTTAAAGTTCTTTCCAAACCATAAAAACACATAGCCAAATCAGGATAAAATATCAAGTTTTGATGCTTCCTGTTTTCCCTTTTTCTCAGCTATCCACATAAATTCCATGTGCTTTTGGATTTTAGGTCTCAAAACCCAAACTTAAACCCTTCACTCATAACTATGACAGTAGGATTAGAATCATTAAAACAAGCTCAATTCAATTAATCACAAAATTTCATACATAATGTCATTTTCTATCTGATTTTATTCAGTAACTAAATGAAATTATATGCTACCACTGACCAATGAGGGGCACTTAATATAGACTTTTAGAAAGAAAGGGGAGGTATAAATAAAGAAATGCTCTATGTCAGAGTTAGATCTTAAGAGGAAGAAGAAGTAATCCTTCCTCCAAAGGGCCTCTGTTTTAAAGCCCACATAGGAAAGATATTATACCTAATAAGGGCATTGAAGGGGCCAGGTCAAAAAGAAGTGAAACATTGGTTTTTCTCTATTTCACTTTAACTTGAGTACTAGACCTTACACAATCATATGTATCTGGATATTTTTGTACTTCATCTGAGTATAACACTTGCGGAAAGCTATTTAGCTTTAATAATAATAACTACAAACTATTAAACTCCTCCTGCCAGGAACTGAGTTTAAGTGTTTTACAAAAAAATTCATTTGTGTGTGCTCAAACAGGTGTATGTGCTTGTATGTATTTAATTTTAACAAATACGTGAAGACTGTCTTACTACCACCACTATAAAGATGAGAAAAATAACACTCAGAAAGTTAGAACTGCCCGAGAAAATGTCAGAGGTAGAAATCAAACTTATGTCTATCTGATTAATATCTAGGCCCTGAATCTCTCTCCAAAAGCATACATGTTGCACACTCCTTATGTCTGAAGTGCTTCTTATCCAAGGATAGGACTCTCCAACTTTTGAACTCTCAGAGACTCCTAGAAATTTCCCAGCACTGAGGTCTGAATGGGTAATGGCATTGGCACACCATACAGGTGTTCTCAGACTATCACTCAAACCAGGGACTCTGGAAGAAAAAAATAAAATAATAACCAGTGTTTACCTCCCTGCAAACTTCTCCCAACTAGTGAGACAAGAAAATCAGGCACGATATTACAGCTTTCCCCCACTAGAGAACAAAGTAAAACATAATCTCCCACTCTGGAAGGCACTAAATTAGGAAGGACTCTCCCAGACATTCCAAAGTAGTAACTGATACATTTTGCACATTTTTGAAATTCATAATAAAAAATTATTAAACATGAATGCGTATATTTATTTCTCATCTGTGAATACATACAGACCTTCTTTGATGCCACAAGAAAGGGGAAAAGCATTGTTAAAAGCCGTATATATTAGTATGATTTTGCCGAAGGCCAGCTCCGGCTGAGGCCAGGTTCCCACAGGAAGAGACGGCAATTGATGGGGATTGAGGAGTCACTAACCACTTGATAAGAGTGTAGCAACCGTCCTCCTGAGTGTCTCAGCAGGCCTTTATTTATACGTTACAAGCAAGCAGAGGGATTACATCATCATGTGCATAGAGCAGAAGGATAACAATCATTACATTTTTTCTTAAGAACAGCTCGGGGTCTCTGTGACCTCCAGTCAAGATTTAAAGCGTATACTGTTTCAAGGTAAAGCCTACAGCTAGACGACATATTTGTACCAGCATACCAGTTTTTTAATATTAAGGCAGGCATAGCAACTTCATGCACTCATAACTAATTATTTTGTTTTTACTCTAAGTATAAGACAGACTACTAGCCACAATGTCTAGAATTAAACTAATGTCAACATTTTTTGTTATTAGGGAGATTTTCAATATATGATTATGGTTTAAAACAGAGGCAGAGAAGCGGGGTTGGTAGGGTCTACATGACTCATTTATCACCCGGGAGATACACAGCCTTCCACAATGGGCTGAGTTACAGAGGTCTTTCTTCGGTTCCCAAGGCCAGTTTCCCATAGCGAATGGTTAAGTCTGGGAAATTATCTAATAACTAACTTTTGAGTTTGTAAAACAACCACATTCTAGTTGCATTTGATCCGGCCTGGTTTGGCAGTATTGGTTTTTAGAATTTGTGTTACAGTATTTGCCAGTCATTAGTTCATCATCAAAATGCATAGCATCCAATTATTTTGTTTAGCAAAACAGCCAATTTTATAACCACCCCAGTGAACGTTTTTTCAGTAAGCATATATCATGAAATCACAGAATTACAGTTTTAGCCAAGAGAAAAGGAGTCTGGCAGGGGCCAGCCTTTGGAGCATCCCGATCTTTCAGGAGTGTCCCTCATACCCAGACTTTTGTCAGGCGCACGAGCAGCTGGCCCGCACCATGATTTGTTTTCAACAATTTGGAACTTTGTTTTCTAATATGGCAAATAAACATGATATGAAATAGTTTAAGACAAAGTCAATTTTCATTTTTATTTATCATCAACCAAAAGAGTTTTATCTATGGTTACCAATACATTCTAATTTAATGATGAAAACAAAGATTAATATAATCTTTTGTTTATAATGTTATGTTAATGACGTTATCAGTGATTAAGGATATGCCAATACTATACTAAATGCATTGCATAAATTATATCATTTCATTTAATTCTCACTTTGCACAGGAAAAACTAGGACTCTTGAGGGTCACAGCACCAAGAAGCAACACAACGTGTTAGTAAAGTCATCTTTTTGTTTTGTTTAAGATTTTGGCTGACTTCATGGAGTCATTTCATAGCTATCTCAGACAATAACAACCTAATGTATAATCAACCAGGAGAAGGAAAAAGGCTCAAATCTAATGATCTAGAGATGGGCACTTGTGAAGTGAAACATGGCCCTGGTCAACCACGTGTCACATTTTCTGAGATCTGGAGGTCACTGAGAAACAACTAATACTAAGAAAACATGAGGAGAGAGCCTTTCCCACTTCCCTCACTTAGGTCCAGTCCTTCCTCTTTGATGAGGACATTTGGGATTGTTTTCATATAAACTCTCCTTGAGCTCTATAAATCAGCAACATCAGTCCGTTTGCTCCTTCACTCACTACAAAGTATCTCCCAACCTTCTCTCTTCACTCCCTTTCCACCAATCCAGATGTCTTACTTCCTTCAAGTCCCAACCCTCAGCTTCCAGGAAACCTTCCCTGACCTGTTACTCCCCATGCTGGTCACGCCTCACTTTCTTCTTCTGTCATTCCTTATAGTGTTTGGTTTTGCTTCCCCAACCAGGTTGAAAGTTCCTCAAAGATAGAAATTCTACTTCTTCTCCTGTCTCTCCAACTCTCTGCTAGTTTATTGCATAAATGATAACTTTATTTTTATTTAGGTTGAAGATGTTGAACAGAGAGGCTATGATGTCTATATCACACTAATCAGTTATGATACTCATGACTTGGGGACTTACTAAAACTGCTTAATGCACTGTTCAGACAGTTTATTGATTCTCTTTTCCATCTGTAATCAATGTTCATATCCTTTTCTCAAACAATATCTCAGTAAGTACAAGAATAATTCAACTTCACTTAAAATCTGCCACTGGTTTCTACTAGCTGCCTAAGTGCTCAGTGTACCTGGGTCACTCAAACTCCTTGTCTATGAATGACCATTCTTAATTACTTCACTTTAGATTTTGACATTTTTTCTCATTAAGGAATCCCAATCCTGGCCATATGTATTAGTTTGGCTAATCTACGCTGCAATATCAATATACCCAGAGTTCCTGCTGGTTTGCAACATAAAAGTTAGGTTTTACTCACACAAGTCCTTGCTTCAGAAATTTAATCCTTCTCTATTCAGTAATTATGGCAGGGAAAGAGAACAGATGGAGGGGGAACAATTGTCTCCTCCACAAAAATGACTAGTATCTCTTGCATTTATAGTCTATTGGTCACAACTGGTCACATGGCCCCAAATCACTTGCGAGGAAAGCTGGGAAATGTAGGGAAACACACAGACAATCAGTAAGCATCTATTAGTAGTCTATGACAGACACCATCCTTCAAAGTCCAACTCAAAAGTCTTTTCCTCCATGAAGTTCTCTTCAATCTTACCCAAACAGCATCATCTTATCTTTGCTCTAAATTCCCAACACTGTATCGAACCACATCCATGTCTTCTATAGTTTATATTCTCTGCCACTTTAAAAGATGCTTCTTTAATCCTCACATCCTGACCCCTAAATTCCTTGAAGTATGGAGCTATGTCATAGTCAGCACTTTAAGGCTCCTTTTAAAACCTAACACAGCTCATGAATCTTTGCTGAGTTCTCAAGATCCAGATAAGAACCAAGGATTGTAGAAATTCAAAAGCCCCTTTGAGAAAACAGGGGAAAAAAGAACAGCAAAGTTTATTGACATTCAGTAGCAAAAGCCTCTTTAGAAAATGCTTCCTCATTTTCTCATGTTTGGTGGGCACAGCAAGATGACATCATTTGAAAACATTGGCCATAACTGAACAATATATTACAGATTTGTTTAATATTGGCAGCTTTAAGAAAAAATGTTTCTTTGAACAGTCTCAACAAGGCAAAACTCTCTCTTCAGCACTACTTTAAAAGTTAGAAGGAAGCTTTCTGCTCATTCCAAATGGCTAGAGTGAAGTATCAAGTCATAAATGCCCCCAAGTGACTGACTGGGCTAGCTGGTGTGAGTTTTTTCTCTTCTACTTTGCAGCAAGAAAAGACAGTAAAAGTTCCTTCAGCAAGCTGCCAAGGTGCTCCCAGGCCATTGTGCAGAATCATTGTCAGGTTAAATTAGGGAGTACAGACTCCATGAGTGTAAAAAAATCAATACTTGATGGAAGATTGCTCCCCGGAAAATCTGTTTTGATTCTAGGATTAATTCGCGACCAAAGCTTCTTCAAAATGACATGCCATTAGTCAGAAAATGAACACATTCTATCCTTGAAATTGGATGGAAATATGTCAGCTGATTGACCCATTCATTCTCCTCACTCTCCGGGCAGAAAGAGTAGGTGTGGTCGCTATGTGAATTAGTGCCCCGAACCTGGTCCATTTTCAAAACAGGATAAAAAAAAAAAATACTTTTTAAAGCCCAGTGTGAATTGGGAGCAGTCTCCAGGCCATTGTTGGAGAGCTGTTGCAAATGTGTTTCGTGAAGGCAAATGCATTTGTCTGGAAGGCCGACTCTCCTGAGTTTTCTAAGTCTCAGAATAAACCCTACTAAAAATCTTAAAGCAATGTTTTCCCAACCACCCCCCGCAAACAGTGACCTGCAATATTAATGACAATGCAATATCTTTGTCATATATAAAGTAGCACTCCTCCCATTCCTCTGGGTTTTCTGCAACTAAAAACTTTTTCAAGAGGCAAGTTCCAGCTTTCCATTTGTGTCAGTATCATCAGTCTTCAGAGCCTTTCCCAATTTGTACAGTTAGAACCACAGCAAGGATGAATTTCATCCCACAAACCCTAATATATGTAAATACTACTCACTTCATTGCCTTTAAATTGAATTAAGTCTGATTCTGAGGCCATCTGTCATCAATAGGTCAATAAGAAGGCCCCAGCTTTGACAGAACAGATGTTCAGGGAGGCCCTTCTGTGCTGCACAAACTGGTCACCACTGACAGCCTAAGACACAAAGCCTCTACAATAGGTCAGTGGTTTCACTTCTTGCAGGCAGAGAAAATCTGGCCAACCTTAGCTTTCCTACACCATGGATCGAGGTTCCTTCTCCTCTCCACTTTTCTGCCATCTTCCATTAAAAAGCAGGCACCTCCTTCTCATCCTCATTGAGTTTCTTCAATAAACTCATCATTGAAAAAAACCAACGCCATGACAAGGGGTTGTTTACAAACAAGCAAGCTTTCCATTCTGTTCAGCAAGACGGCACAAATTCGTGTCTAGCTTGTGGAAAGCAAGAGGGAAATTAAAGAAAAACAAACCCACTGATATGGGTTTGCCAATAATTCATTTATTCACAGACACACCCCAACAGCCAGCATCTGCAGCATTTGCTCCAAAGCTCCTTGCCTTTGCCCCTGCAGACAAGACACAGGCTTGTCTTCCAGGGCAAAAGAACATTTTAATCTACTTGCTGTTGCTCTCTGGGCCAGCACTACGGTTGCTAACGGTGCCAAACATGCTGAATGTGTGAACTGGAAGGGGAGGTCATGACATTAGATGCTTGTATTCATTTCATTTGGAGAGATCTCTGAAGTGAAGCTCCCCTCCTTTTTTGATTGTCTTTCCCTGCAGATATCAAAGACGAAAACAGCAGTCACACGACTAACAACCAGGCAACAGAAACTGCCCCTGGAAGAGAGGACTGCTGGTCTCAGCCTCATCAACCACAGTGACTTCATTAGAATGCTCTTACTCAGGAGGAAATTGAGATGGCAGGAGATTGTCTTAAAACCTGCATGTTTCTTTTTTTAAAGAAAGGCTTTAAAATTGCTGCATAGGCACTAGTGCTCCAGACACTCCCAAGAGCTCTTTCTTATTCCAGGATTAACCACTGCAGTCCTTCTGGACTGTAGTTTTTGTTGACAAAATTTAACATTTAGGGGAACAAAGTACCTTATAGAAGAAAATGGTTGCTACCACCCAGTGATGGCCCACCAGGTCAAGACCCAAACACAAGATATCTCACTGTCATATTGCAGTTGGCCAGAGCATCTTGGGTCCCTTAGGCATCTGAATTAGTGACCCTGGGGTACAATATCATAAGTCTTCACCATTTGAAAAAGTTTAGACTGTTGAAACAAATGCTAACTAAATAAATTAGGTGAACAAAGAAAGTTATATGAGGTTTCCTCATCCTCGCTTGCAAATGAGAAGAGTAAAATCACATTTAACACCAATATGATCTACGAAGACATAATAATCGTGTTTACTCTATTGCGTGGTTGCTGACTTTGTTAGAACTATCACAAAGTTAAAAACAAGATTTCTAAACAATGAAGAGAACTGTCAAAATTCATCCTCTTGTGGACATGAAAGAATAGCTCCAATTATAATTAAAACAATAACCTTTGAAATCTGTCCTCAAGTAAATGAAGATTGAAAATGTTGTCATTTTAATTGATAACCAAAATAGATCCACTCTCATACAAGGATCTTCAATATTAGAGTCACTTGCTGAAAAGTCTTTTATTTCTACTTTAGAACCTTGCCCTCCCACACACTAGAAACGTATCTAGCCTTGTCATTGGGAAATGTGGGCACTGGAACACTGAATAAGGGATCTGGAAACGTGGATTCTTTGGCCAGGTCTTTCACTAGGATCTTCTACAAAGTATTGGGCTTTTCTAACCGACAGACTATCAGGAAGATTCCTGATATTTTATTTTTTCTCACACACTGGAAAAGAGGTGTTCCCATCCACGTATGAAATGAAGATAGAGTTTTGTATAACTGCGCTGAAGAAGAGGTGGCATTTGTCTAGGCACTGAGGAAAAATTATTGAAAGCAACTGCGCTGGGACTTCACAAGTGATCAAGCTGCTTATGGTGCTGGAATGAAAATAGAGACATAAATCAATGGAATAAAACTGAAAATCTGGAAATAAACCCACACTTATATATACAGTTAATCTATGGTAAAGGAACCAAGAGTATACAATGGAAAAAGGAATGTCCCCGACAAATGATGTTGGGAAAACTGGACAGTCATGTGCACAAAAGTAAAACTAGACTGCTATGTCATGGCAGGTACACATCTCACACACACACACACACACACACACACATAAAAGAAGTTATCAATCTGGAAAGTAAAGAGTTGCTTAAAACAATAGTTAGATCTCCTCTGACTCTGTCAACTTTAAGGCAAATATTCAATTGATTAATAACCTTTGTGCCAGAACTTAAATAATAGTGCTTCTGCATGTCTTTTCTTTATATTCAGATATAACCTGAACCAAACCAGCCTTGAAACCCTGTTGAAAAGGAAAACAGGTTATGTCTGCAACTAATTCAAATGATTTCCCTTAAACATTCTAAAAGGAAAGAATTTTTGGTTATTCTCCTCAGGCTTAGAGTAAGAATGCAGAAGGTTTAAGACAAGGAAGGTGAAGAAGATGTTTTCTGAGAAAGTCTTCACCCGCTCCTAAGTGGACATATATAATGTCTATATATGTCCTCTGAAAAAGTCACTGATTTCTTTGAGTTACATTTTCTGATCTGAGATATTACATCTTAAATTTTGGTTGTGAAGGATTGCAGTGAAGTGACACCCAGGTGGTGAGCGTGAACAGAATTGCAGAGAGTCCAGAAATCCCTGAGTAGAACCTATTCTGCCCCTATTTCTTATGTCTTGACCATACTCAGGTGATGGTGGAGGGAAAGGGAAGAGGCCATGGAAACCATCAGAGGTGCACCAGTCACTAAACACACACACACACACACACACACACAGAGGCACATGCATGCACCGCTTTCCCTAGTGCTGAAATGCTTTCTCGGTTCTGGATAGCTTAGTTATGACACCGGCATCAGAGCTGAATTCCAGGTTGCCTCACCCCTTCCACATCACTTCCACCTCTACCTCAGCTCATGGAGTTCTACTTTTTATAATTCCACTCAAAGTATCTTTTCCATTCTTCCATCTCAATAGCACTTGCTGAGCACACTGAAATATACAGTTTTTGTTTTGTTTTTTGAAAAGAATATAGCATTTTATTTTAATATAAGATTTTTCTAATTATAAAAGCAGTGACACATTTTTTCATAAAGTTTAAAACAATCTTGAAATATGTTAAAAGTGGAAGTATTCCTTTATATTCCTTTACTCCCATCCCAGTCATGTTAGCTCCTTTCTCTTAAACTCTTAACAGTTTGATCTGTATGATTTAAATCTTCCTTCTTTTGTTTTATTTATTTTTAACAATAGTTTTTGGAGGTCTTTGTTCCAAGTGGAAGAATAAGGTACTAGGTAGGCATAAATTTTAGAATAAAACTGAATTTGGATCAAGATCTTTTTGGGAGACCCTTGAGGAAATCACTTAATTTACCTAGCCTAATTTCCTAATGTATTAGCCATTAAGAGGTCTTGGTTCAAAAGTGAATTTGAGTACTGGTCCATGATAGAGGCTGAATACATCTTTACCCTTTCCCTGTGCTTTCCCTCTTCTCAATGTGATTAATACTTATCTTTCCAATTTTACTCTGAGCTCTTCAAATAGAATAACTACTTCCCCAGTTACTTCTAAGGTAGCATTGCTTCTAAGAAGCAATGACATAAATTACCTAGCAAAGCAAACTACAGGCATGTGGTAGCTGATTCATAAATCGTTTTTTTTTTTTTACTTCAAGAGTTCTTTCACTTTGATGAACTGTATCTAGATGATGTTTTTGCCTAGCTTCAATACAAAGAAGGATGGAATTGTCCAAAAATTCTCCTAGAAGATCATATCTCTTCTTTCTTTGAGTATTGAAGGTCCCTAGCTCAGAGAAGAGCAACTTGAGAAGGCATACAGCAGTCCAAATCAAACTGCTAGAGCAATTTATTGAGTTAATTTCAGGATTTAGTGTTAATCCAATTCTCTCTTTTTCTTTGACCCATATTCATCCTCCTTAGAGAAAGTAGCAATGAAGACAACTAGGAAAAATTTTGCAGAAAGATCATTCATTTATTTGTTGTACTAGGTGTTGAGAGGGAGATAGACATGAATTTACAAAAGCAAAGAAGACTGACTGGATTATGAAATCCCAAAAAGACAAAATTGAATGCAATCTTTCTGCCAAACTAAATTTCCTAAGGAAGTCGGGACACTAAAACTTCAAACAATAATCAGATCTCAGTTTTGAAGTCCATTTAGGCATTTCTTAAAAGAATTAGTTTGTGGGGTTTTCTACTTTGTCTAATAAAAGACAATGAATTTTATGTGTGACTTTCCATCTGAGATTGCAGATGTAGTTCACGGGAGTTAATGGCTTTTTTCTCTTCAATTTCACCTAGTAAGATAAAACAGAGTTGGCCTAGAGTTTTCCTATAGCAGAGTAACTGGTCAATACCTTGCTACTTGCTCGTCAATGCCATCAAAATATTGTTTAATAGTTTAGGAACAACCATATAATTTTCTTCCCTAGCAAGAGCAAATTAGGCACTTACTAATAATTGACAAAAATACTTAATTCTAGGGATGTCATGAGGATTTATTATTATTTAAAAAGAACTTTAAAATTTTTCCTTTAACTGTTCAACATATTACTTTTATTTTCATGCCCAATTTCATCTTGCAAAGGATATCAGACTGAATATCCCCACTCCCCAACCTTCATTTTCTTACTAAAAATCAAGGCATGGGTGTTGCCCCTGGTATCTATTACTTGAAAAGATGGGTTGGGATTTAAGAGGGTTAAACAAAGTCCTTCTTCTTTAAACCTGTCCCAACAAGAATATCAATGGTAGTGATTAAGAGAAGAATTACAGTGTTGTGAATTTTAAACTCCCTAACTAATGAAAAATAAACCAGCAATCATATTTCTGGAAAACAGGCATTGTAAATGAGACTCATTACAAATGAAAGAAGAGTTTTAGTAATAAATATCATTTAAAACAATAGTCATATATCATTTATCCCTTTTGAACTGACAAAAATGAAAAAAAGTACAGTTGGGAATTTGCAAAGTTTCTAGAAATTAATACTTTCCTATTTATGCAAATTTAAGTGAAATGTCACTATGTTTAGATAATGAATGACATTAAATGACAAATTGTAATCCCAAATAGAAGCCACCAGTTAAAACCTTCAGCTCCAATACTGAATACTCCAATTTTACAAATGATCAAATAAGATGCGGTAGCAATGCAAGTGGACTTTTTGGACTTTCTGTTGACAAGCACATAATTGACCAATGGTCCCAGCTGCTACTCTTATAGATTCATGCCAAAGTTTAGAAGGCCGGAGGCCACACTTCTCACAGCCTACTCCTAGCCAATGACTGAGCACAGTGAGGGTGCTAATGTAGGCTTACTCCTTGTAGGGAAGGTCCCTTTAACAGGATACTCTGGCTCAAGGAATCCTCAATGGTTTAATCAGAACTTTTTCAGAACTGTGCCTTACGTACTTACGTAGTCTGACAATCTAGTCTGACAATCTTCCTACCCTCTCCTCCTTCAGTAGCGTTAAACTATATCACACACTAAGAACTGTTCCAGCATCTCCTGCTCCATTTCCTATCCTTAGAACTGCACTGTATCCCTCAAAAAAAAATTATTTTGAAACTTAACCCACACAGTAAGCATGTGGTTATCTACAAGCTAAGAAGCAGGACTTCATCAGAACCAAATCAGCCAACATTTTCAACTCACACTTCCCAGCCTCCAGAACTAAAAGAAACAAGTTTATTTTTAAGTCACAGTCTATGATATTTTTTTATGGGAGCACAAGTTGACTAATAGTCATTTCATATGAAAAATTTATTACAGGTCTAATTCTATCTTGGCATCTCTTTTTTAAGTCATGATACCAAAAACACAACCTTAAAAACCAGAAGCTAAGACAAAAAGAGAGGATAAAGACAAAAACAATAGTTAAGCAGGATTTCATGAAAATTTAAAATATTTACTCTTTGGATGATACTGTTTAGGGAATAAAAATATAAATCACAAAACTGAGAGACAATATTTATAAAGGTCTGTCCTTTATCCAGAAGATATGCCAACAGAGAATAATAATACTTTCACACTTACTGAGATTTTTTCAGAGACAGACATGTGCTACATATTTTATATCCTCTGTGGCATTTAATCCTCACAGCCTGTAAGTTGGGAAATATTTTCCACACTTTGCAAAAGGGAGAATGGGTCTTATAAAGGATCACATGGATCATTTCATTTTGTCTCAATAAATCAGGATAAGCTAAGTTTTATAATAACAGAAACCCACAAAGCTCATTGGCTTAACACAACAAAATATTTCTAATTCACAGAAATTCAGCAATGGATTCAGGTAACTCTCCAAAGCCATTGAACTCCTTGGAGAGCTAAAGATCCAGGTATCATCTGAAACATAAAGTCTCAAAAGTCATAGCATAGAATGAAGGGAGAACCAGAGACTTTCACATGAGCAGTTAAATGCTTTGATGGAAAATAGTGCATCACCTCCCCCTCACAATTTATTCACCAGAAATTAGTCTTGTGGACCCATAACTCCATGAGGGACATATGTCCCTGAAGGAAGTGAAATTAATTTAGAATTTAGAAATGAATATGTCTTTATTACAGATAAGCTATATGTGTACACACACACACATACATAGTATCTTATGTGAGAGGTTAGAGAATCCCTTCCCCAACTAAATATTTTTCCTTAATGTATACCATGGTCTTTATTCCTGATGCTCTTATTTTGCATCTTAGTTGAAATTGACAGCAAAATCTAAATTTTCAAGTTTTCAGAATTTTGTAATAATCTAATCTTAACTGACAGAGCATGAAGGCATTGGTACCTATTTAACTCACAAAGAGGGAAGAAAGCACAACGGTCTATGTTGGTGGGTTAACTATGGTGATAATACCTGGTGGGGGTACCCTAGTATTACCTCAAGTAAAATAAATAAATAAATTAATTAATTAATATAAATTGAAAACATTTAATTCATAATAAACTTGGAAGGGTAAAAAGTGAATTATGACTGTTGCTATAAATGTATTTTTTAGGTGATTTGGTTCTCACAAATATGCAAATTAACCCTCTCTCCTGTGGTTCCCAGAATCATCTAGAGACAATCAGAGCAAAAACACCAGATTATAAAGTTGAACCAGGAGTCACTGGGTCCTCCCTATTGAACACTTATGAGCATTCTTGCTAAAAGCTAAAAATATTTTCACAGTCAAATAAAGTATACTAAGTAAAAATGGTTTGTTAAACAAAGCAGTTAGGTTTATATTCTGCAGAATATTAACTAGAATCTTTAATATGCTAATTTGAATTGTGAATTTCATAGTGGGACAATATATGGCTTGTTTGTTAAACTTTACTTAATCTTGGAAATGTCTCAATATCATAAGATATTTGGCAAAACACTGTTCAGGAAATCTTGCCTTGAGTGATTAAAATGAGGTAGTATTGTCTTACGTTGTCTTCTCACCACACTGACTGGCACCATGAACATCAGCATGAGCTGAGCACTGACACCCCAAGCTAGTTTCATGAAGTCAAATCCCACTTCCTGCTATAGTCTTCTTCCTGGATACCAACCACTTCTCTTTCATTCCCAGATGAGACCAGGCTGGATCACATCCAATTCCACCTTGGAATCTCTCAGTTGGCTTGTTCCACTTTATGTCATCAAATGTTTGTTCCATCAATATATTCTAGGTACTGCTTGTTCCTCCCCTGTGCACAACCAAGTTGATGACAATCTCCTCACCGGGAAGCTCTTTTTTTTTTATTAAAATATTTTAAAATTTACATATACTTGCCATTAATTGTAATCCCCATGTATTCCCCATCACCATCTCACCAGTGCACTATCAC